>JANAVB010008197.1:4791024-5321673 GCA_029216955.1 Iris pallida
GGACTCATCACGTTCGGATGATGCAAGATCAGCCACCCCATAAGATAATGGAAAGGCAGCTCGGCCCGGGGAAAGTTATTATTACTACCTCTCTCGTGGATCACATCATCGGCAAAGGACCTCAAACCGCGCAACAGGTTGCACACCATCGCGGGGAGGAGAGCCAAAGGTCGTCCATAGGCCAACTTCACCGCAGGCAAAATGAGATTCCGATGTACCCTCTCGACGGCACCGGATCCACCTGCAAATACGCAATCCCGGAGCCATATCATCAAGTAGGACGTCAACACTGCCTTGGATGACATCCGGTGCCCGCAGTGCCAGAAACAGCTGTACGTAGCCTTGCCGCCCTCATTAGAGTGTGGGGTCCTTTCGTCCAGCCGGCTTATTTCAGAACTCACTTCCGCTGGCTTCAATCCCTGCGGAGTCGCAAACCGAATCCTCGAAGGATCCGTAAATCCTGCCTGAAGACGTAGTCCCTCCAAGCAGTCACATGAGGCTGGGTCTTGCCCTTGTCCCTCCGGTGCATCAGATAATGATGGCTTGTCACCTCTTTGAAAACAGCCATCATCTCCGGATCCTTATCCTCAGAACTTGGATCTCTTCATTTGATGGAAAATATTCCTCGTACGGTTCGAGCCCCAAGAAAGCTTGGACACTTCGTACATCTCATGAAGGGCCAATCCCAACTCCCCCACCGGAGTAAAGAAGCTACCAGTCTGGACATTGAAAAGCTCCAAGAGCACAAGGAACATAGCTTATTGAGGTCCACGCCTGGCGTGGCCCGAATGGCGGCTGTCAGCCCGATCTCTTTAAGCTCAACCTCGAACCTTGAAATCACCCAAGTGGTCAACTCGTCCCACTTCGGGATGTAGTGACACCAGCCTTCGACTCTGAAGCTACCTGTCGGATACATCACCTTTGATGTCAGCATCCGATTTGTAAAGATCGAGGCACTGAAGGGAAACGTGTCATTTGGGACCTCACTGTAGATGCTCCCAGGACGCAAGGCTCGGTAACTGAAAGAAGAACCGGCTCGTGAAGCAGTCAAAGTATCTCGCTGGTTCGAGGAGGCGTTAATTGAGAGGGTACCTCCCAAGGCCCCTCCTTGAGAGGGAGTAAGTTCCAACCCATCCTTCTCTTCGAAGCTAGACGATAAAAAGCCGTCAGCGGCAACTGGCGGTCAACCTGCCGCATGTACAAAACCATGCCTTTGGCAGAAAAGAACCAGTCTTCTCTAATCCTCAGTATCTTCGCTTCGGAAGAGACTAGTCGGTCGCCAAACAGAAAGACAGGTTTTAAGAAAGTTACACTTTCGGATTCAGCAGACTTCAGTTTACCACTCTCCATCATACTCTGGAGGAAAAGAGGCAACTGGGTCTGGATTTGTAGCATTCTCTCACGAGGTTGGTCCTGTAAGATAGCATCCTTCGCAGGATTGATCACCGCCTCGTCAAAATCAACTCCCATCTGACAAAGAGAAGCGTCCAGAAGGACCTCATTCAACAAAGGGATCGTCATCGACACTGATACAACAAAGGTGGAAGTCAGGCAAAAATGTCAAATAGCTTCGGCGCATCATCAGGGCGTAAGCCCATGCGCGCCAGCATCAGAGCTTCGGTGCATCATCAGGGTACGAAACCCATGTGCGTCAGCCATTAAACCTTGATGCATGATAAAGGTGTAAACCTATGCACGTCGGCGGGGTAGAACCTCGGCGTATCATCAGGACAAAAGTCCATACGCGTCAGCAAATCTGAGTTAGGGCACAGTCTGGCCCAAAAGCTTACGTGAAGGAAATGAAACCCACCCGTCACCTCAGGACGAACGTCGGCCGAAGTTGCAGGGGTGATAGGTGAATTCTCATCAACGAACTCCTTCGCTTTCTCCTTCCCCTTGCCGGCACCACCGCGAGGAGTCTTGGGAGCCATTCTCTCAGAGAAGAAAAAGTTAGGATTTTGAAGAAAAACTCTAAAGAAAGCAAAGGCACAGAGCAGACGAACTCTCTCTCTCTCTCCAACCCTTACCTATTTATAGGGCTTGGTCGCACGCGTTGAACTGATGACGTGTAATCTCAGCCGTCGCTTCGGGTTCCGTGAGGAGATAACAACAAATACAACCAAAAGATCATCATTAATCTTTTGGGTTACCAAGGTGTCATCATCATCAACTGAAAGGAGCATGCGCCCCGAACAAGCATGTGCCCAAAAATCATGCACCCTGACCTCCATGCTTCTTATTCAAAGTATTCCAAAACTTATTCAAAAGTTTTGAAAACTTTGAAGGGGGTCTTGTAGAAGCATGGAATTTCACAACCAGAAAGCCCATGCGCCAAGCATTATATGCGCCAGAACTCAGACAGCTAATCAAATAAGCCATAGACATTCGAAGAAGGACTTTTTATTTATATATATAAAAGTCTATTACATGTCTAGAAAAGGTTGTACAAAGGAGAATTTCTACAAAGGAAGGATCCTAGATCTACAGCCAACATCCACCATGCGCCTTCCAGATAGGCGCAGCAACCACCATGCGCCTTCCGATAGGCGCAGCAGTCACCATGCGCTATCAGCCAGGCGCAGCAGATGTCATGCGCCTCCAGCCAGGCGCATCCTACCATCTCTTCATCAGCTCAGTTATGTGCATCCAGCTCAGTTATGTGCATCCCTTCAGCAGATCAGTTATGAGCAACTCTTCCAACCAGGCTCACCTGGCCGAGCAGAGCCCAGTTATGTGCCGCTCTTCCAGCCAGGCTCACCTGATAAGTGCTTCGCCAAGCAAAGCATTTAACCCTCTGGCTGGAACCAAGGAAGAGAAGAACACCGCAAATGCTGTGGCCAGGGGAGGCTTCGAAAGAGCCTCCAAAGACCAAGGAAGACCGTGATCGAAATCATGGCACAAGGAGCTTTCAACACAATCAAAGTGGGCGACGCCCACTTTGAAGGAAGAGAGAGCCTAGCACCACCATTCCGATCTACGGCTCTTCCGGAACAACGGAGACGAGGCCCGAACATCCCTATCTTTGGATGCAACAGGCACCTTCCGCCTGCCTCAGAAGCCCTCGACTCCGTCTTTTGGATGTAACAGTCACCTTCAAGTGCATCGAAGACAACACGACGTCTCATCTTTACCCTCGGGAGCACTTCGTCAACAGAATGCACCCACATATCCAAGTTCATGTTGGAAGTACGTGAGGGAATGAGGAGCAACCTTCTCTCCATGCCACTATTTATAGGCCGAGCAAATCAAACCCACGCGCCAAGTGGATGACTCTCCGAATTCTGTGCAATGAATTTGCATTAAATGGATGAACCGGACGCCTCGAATTCAGCCAAACGGCTATTTATAGCACTCGAGGAGCGAGACAGCCGCATCATTAAAGGACATGTCGGATGCGCCAGCCAAACAGCGCATCACATGGACACGCCCTCCAGCATCAGGCGCATCACACAGACGCGCCCTACAGTACCCGACGCATCACAGAGGATGCGCCCTCCCTCACATCTCCATGCCGAGTGGAACACCAACCAATGTGCCCACTCAGCTGTCCATCGAACGTCACAAACATTAAATGCTGAACTGACACCAGAGTTGGCAGCACGCTTCCCAAAGTCTGAACAGTTGACAGCTTTTTTCAGAGAACGAAGCGTCGGCAACGTCAGCATCATCATGACTCTATTCCGACGGCTACTGCCACGTGGCCATCCGCATGCGCCTCTACGGCCATACGTCCAAATCGCCATACGCCTCTACGGCCATGCGTCCAAACCAGCATGCGCTTCAAAAGCCATGCGCCTCAGACCCTTCACTGATCCCTAAAGACAGAAGAAGAGTCTCCAGTTGAAGCTTTGTATGCGCCTCAAAAGCCATGCGCCCCAGACTGATCTCTGATCCCGAAAGACAGAAGGAAGGTCACCTGCATGCGCCTCAAAAGCTATGCGCCCTAAATGGTTTGTAACTCCTAAAGGTTATGAGCCGCAACCTCCTCCTGCGCCCAAACAAGGCGCAGCTCACCAGATTACTTCCCCCCACCAAATCCGAGATCTTCGAGCCAAGGGTCGATGATACGTGTCCTTTGACTCAACTCGTCCAAGATTTCAGCAACAGAAAGATCTTCTCCTCTGTTACGTGCCGGCTCACAACAGCAGTATGAAGAGTTCTCCCCCTCAATCAGGGCGCATCATCTACGCGCCTCCATCAGCAACCTCCACGTGGCGTCCCCACACACCGGCGCATCCTACATGCGCACATGAGCAGCCAGCCTACAAAACTATAAATAGAGGGATCTCCTCCTTCACACACACACAGAATCCACAACGAACATACAAGGAATCATCAGAGAGGCAGATACAGACACTCAATGTCTTTCTCCTCTCAGCAAGCTCCAGCACCCAGAGCAATCCACGCCTTCAGAGAACCGATAACCGTCGTCAGCCGGTCAACGGAGTCAACGCATTACCACTCGCTCCATTGGCACTAAGGACCCAGCTTAAACAAAAGTGTACTCCTAGGACTACATCTAAGTCCTACATTGTAACACTGTTCTATTTGTATTAAAGTTTTCAATCAAACAATTTTAATGGCAAACACCTCTGTATCTCTATAGCCCTCAATCCAAGTATCTCATGCAGAAACAGGGGTATGATCTAGAGACTATGCCAGGATTGAACTATGACACTAGGCGACGATTACCTTTGAAGCCGCCAGCCCCGACGAGCAAACTATAGAACTACTATAACAAAACTCGATGCGGGTTAGGGTATGTAACGCCTACTACGACCCCGGAAAGTTCAGATGAAGAATGCGACTGGCAGTCGCATTCAACCGGATCGCCAACTTCCGACTCAGATACCAGCATCGGAGATGTGTTCAGGCAAGTCATGTCAGTCAACATGATACGAGGAAGACGAAGACATCCCCGAAATCCTCGAGCTAGAGCCTTGGGCCCAGCAATTAGACGCGCAATAGGAAAAGCGATTCGAACTGAGAGAACCTCATACTGAAGATAAGGTCATACAAGTGGATCTCGGCAGCGAATCTTCTCCAAAACCGATCTTCATCAGTGAAAGCCTAACCAACGAAGAACGGAAGTCGCTGTTAGAACTTGTCAGGGAGTACATTGATGTGTTCGCTTGGAGCTATGAAGACATGCCAGGGTTAAATCCTGACATCGCTCTTCATAAACTCAATATTCGGCCAAATGCGAAGCCAGTCAAACAACAACAGCGACGCTTCCGCCCAAGCATCATGGACGCGATCAAAGCTGAAGTCAACAAACTAATAGCCAGCGGCTTCATTCGTGAGGAGCAACATCCCGATTGGGTCGCCAATATAGTACATGTCCTCAAGAAGAATAGAAAATTTTGAATCTGTATCGACTTCCGCAATCTGAACGAGGCATGCCCCAAAGATGAATTCCCCCTTCCTATCACAGACATCATGATCGACAATACCTGCGGCTTTGAGCGCATGTCATTCATGGATGGCTTCTCGGGATACAACCAAATCAAGATGTCTTCCGACGACGCAAAGCATAAATCATTCCGAACATCGATTGGCATGTACTGCTACACAGTCATGCCTTTCGGTTTAAAGAATGCTGGCGCCACATATCAAAGAGCTATGAGCATCATCTTTAGAGCCCACTTACGCAAGACGGTGGAGTGCTATGTTGATGATATAGCCGTCAAGAGCCGTAGCAAAGGAAACCATCTGCAGGATCTAAGGACGGTATTCGACCTAATACGGACGCACAATTTGAAGATGAACCCTACGAAGTCCTTCCTGGGCGTATCTAGCAGGAAGTTCTTAGGCTTCATCATCACTGCAAAGGGTATCCATGTAGACCCCGAGAAGACAAAAACAATCATGGAGATGGGTCCCCCGAGAAATCTCCGCGAACTCAGAGGCCTTCAGGGAAGGCTAGCTTACATCAGAAGGTTCATTTCCAACCTCTCCGGGCGATGTCGGCCATTTACGCACCTCATGAAGAAAGGAGTCTCATTCGTATGGGACGAAGAATGCCAGCGTGCTTTCGATAGCATCAAAGAATATCTGTCAAATCCTCCGGTCTTGGTAGCCCCAGTCCCTGGAAAACCATTTCTGCTCTATGTACGAGCAATGGAACACTCCCTCGGTGCTCTGCTGGCACAAATAACGATGCATGCCATGAACAGGCCATATATTACCTCAGCCGAATGATGATTGGACCAGAGCACCGATACACCGCTGTGGAGAAGGAATGCCTCGCTCTGGTGTTCGCCATTCAGAAAATGCGACATTATGTCATCGGACAAACGATACATGTGATCTCACGAGTTAACCCTCTCAGGGTCCTCATGACTAAACTAGGGGCACTCAGCTCTCGCCTCGCTACATGGGCAATACTACTGTCCCCTTATCATATGATCTTCGTTCCCCAAAAGGCAGTCAAAGGTCAAGCCCTGGCAGATTTCTTGGCAGCCCACCCAGGCTCGGAGTCCTCCAGGATATACGAAGAGATCCCAGATGAGGTCGCCGACTCACATACAACCTCCCACGAAAATATATGGCGAATGTTCTTCGACGGCGCTTCGAGAACCGGACCTAAAGGCAATATAGTCGTCGGAGTCGGAGTAGTACTAATCTCTCCTTCCGGATTGGTAATTAACCGCGCTTATTCCCTCACTGAACCCTGTTCTAACAATGTGGCCGAGTACAACGCTCTGGTCATTGGCCTCCAACTTACAAAAGAGCTGGGGGTAGAATACCTTGAAGCGTACGGCGATTCCCAACTAATCGTCAATCAGATCCGGGGTTCGTACGAGGTACGCCATGAAGACATGATCCTTTATCATCAAATAGCGATCAATATCATCTCGACATTTGAGGGGTTTTTCATCGAGCACGTCCCCAGACTCCGAAATATTGAAGCCGATGCCCTAGCTGGTCTCGCCGCTTCCCTAGCAGTTCCGAATTATAATCGACAATCAGTGGAAGTGATAGGCCATGAACTGGTCTGTGCCAAAAATAATATGCAATTCGTCGCAAGTTATTCCGCACAGACGATCGATGACGCCCCAGATTGGAGACAACCATTCATCGACTTCGTCGTCTACGACATCCTGCCTGAGAACCCAAAGGAAGCTACTTCCATCAGAAGGCGTTCCCTCAGATTCTTCTACGATACAGAGACGAAAATGCTGTATCGTCGCTCCTACGACGGATTACTGCTTCGGTGTCTGTCAAACGCAGAAGCCAAAGAAGCCGTACGAGAAGCCCATGACGGTGTTTGCGGGGCCCACCAGCCCGGCCCGAAACTGCAAGACCGCCTTCGCCGAATGGGCTACTATTGGCCCACAATGGTGGCAGACGCGATAGATTATGCTAGAAAGTGCAAAGCTTGCCAAGTTTACGCGGACTTCATCCACCAACCCTCTGAATTTTTACATCCGACAGTGGCGTCCTGGCCATTCGAAGCATGGGGAATGGATATCATTGGTCCAACCACCCTACCTTCCTCCCGAGGATATCGCTTCATACTTGCGATCACCGATTACTTCTCTAAATGGGCGGAAGCTGTCCCACTCGCAGAAGTTAAGACTTCAAACGTAATCAGCTTCCTTAAACACCACGTCATCTACCGCATTGGACTGCCCCGAAGGATCATCCATGATAATGGTCCGCAGTTTACAAGCCACGCATTCTATCGGTTTTGCGATAAGCACCGTATTCAGAATATCGCCTCGACGCCGTACAACCCGGCAACAAATGGGTTAGCAGACGCGTTCAACAAAACAATCATCAAACTTCTCAAAAAGTTTGTCTCCTCCAACAACGTGACTGGAACGACAAGCTCGGCGAGTGCTTATGGGCTTACCGCACCACGGTCCGAACAGCCACCGGAAATACACCGGTCTCCCTGGTATACGGAAGTGAGGCAGTCCTCCCCTTGGAGACACAGATCCCCTCACTACGTGTCGCCCTCACACACCAATTGACAACCGATGATAACTATCGACGTCGACTGCAAGAGTTAGAGGCCTTAGATGAAAAGTGCCTCCTAGCTCAGCAAAGGATCGAGCTATACCAAGCACGCATCTCAGGAGCCTTCAACAAGAAGGTCAAAATCAGAACATTCCAGGTAGGCGATCTCGTCTTGGCAGTCCGGAGGCCAATGGTCATGACTCACAAGACCACCGGCAAATTCCAGCCAAAGTGGGAGGGCCCATTTATCATTGAGACGGTATTCTCCAACGGTACCTACCGCCTTGCAAAGCAAAACGGAGACTTGCTCACGCTGCCCGTCAACGGCAAGTTCCTGAAGAAATATTATGTCTAAACGACATTCGATACAAGTTCATCGAGTCATGTACCCGTTGGTACCACTGAACTCACACCCTCAGCATTTCAGATTATCGAGTCATATACCAGCTGGTACCACTGAACTCACACCCTCGGTATTTCAGATTAGAGTCATGTACCCGCTGGTGCCGTTGGACTCCCACTTTCTCAATATGGTAATTTACCGAGTTATGTACCCGCTGGTGCATCTGAACTCACATTTCGGTCACTTTTTCAGATAGTAAGTCACGTATGATTATACCGCTGAACTTGCTTCCCTGGAAGAGATCCTCCCTCATGATCCAATACCCGCACTCCCAGTGCACAAAAAGGGTAATCGATCCACAAATTTCCGAAAACGGACATGTCCTCATTACCTCTGAATCATTTTCACTTCCACCAAAAACAAACCGCCCCTCACATAGAACCTCCACGTTCTCCTACCTCTGAGTCGTTCTATGTACTCCCTCTTCATTGAGCCTACTCCTGCCATGTCATCATTACCTCTGAGTGGGAAGGCTCCGTCGAAGAACCCTTCATGCTTGCCATGTCCACATTACCTCTGAGCAAGTATGTCGGTCTCCTTTCGACCTATTATCTGTACCCACAACCGGAGTACGACGAGGATAATAGGTCCACAAATATCCGCTATTGACCACGAATATCCCCCGTGAAACCTCCCCTGCCATGTCCTCACTACCTCTGAGCAGGAAGGTTCCACGGTAAAACCCTCATGCCTGCCACGTCCTCATGACCTCTGAGCAAATATGTTGGTTTTCCTTTCACCCTATTATCTGTATCCCGAACCAGGGTACGCCAAGGATAATAGGTCCACAAATATTCCTTTGCTAAAGCTTCTTAGCATAAATCCACCACCCCACTATGCCTCGGGAGCCCAGCTGCTCTACGGCATTCCTTTTTTTTAGCACCAAGAACATCCACGACCACTTTGCCACGGCTGTTCCGGACATCCTGTCCAAACTTGTTATCCGTACCTAAAACTAAGGTACGCCTAGGATAACAGGTCCACAAAAAATCCCCCAGCAAGTCCTGTTCCATGAACACCGATACAAGAAAGCAGAGATGGGATGAAACATGTCTATTTTCGAAAGTTCTACATCCTTCGAGATCATATCACTGTTACAAAGTAGAAATAAAAGGACAAACAAGCAAGACAAGACAAAGAAACGACTATGGTTCAGAGGTACACAACGTCGAGGGATGGACCTTCAGCAGGATAGTCAACCGCTCAAACTATCGATTAGTTCCACATACTGCTTTTGGAGTCAACGACGTCACATCTCCCCGAGGAGCAAAGGTTCCATTGGGAAATAAAATCCCCAGACTTAACATAACCCCACCCTTTCAGGATACGTATGCCGATCATATTCTAGACTATCATCTACACCCATAATGAAGTACATTAAGGATACAAAGTTCACACAGAATATCCTGTTAAAGACGACCATTACGAGAAAAGAGGGAAGCAAATACATTCCATTCATTGAAACGATCGGCCACATTCACATGATTAACAAATAAAACTAAAAGAACTCTTCACTACTTCATTCAGACGGAAAGGAAAGGTACAAACTACAGAAACATACGGGCAGAAGGCAGACATCCGCGAGGAATTCCTAAAACCTAGTTACAGAAGCGCCCATACCACTCCCTCAACCACCTTACATAGGAAGGATACAGTTGAAGGAGATCCTCATCTGGAATAGGAGTATCAGAATTCCCCGAGCTACCACCCCCAGTTGTTTCGACACTCGGAGAGAGACCATCCTGTGCAGACGACGAGTCTTCCTTCTTCGTTTCTTCCTTAACAGAGGGAGACCCCTGGTCGATGACAGGGGGTGGCGGTTCCTCTGTGACTGCAACCTCAGCGCTCAGTGGAGATACTGAAAGAATCAAAGACGAAAAGACAAAATAAGAAGATATTCAGAAAATAGTCATACGGCTCGTTTAAAGACAACTCACAGGCGGCTCCGACAGGGAGCATACCCCATGCATGGGACGTATAGGAGGACCATGTAACTCGTATACGGCTCAGATATGTGGTATACCCCATGCGGCTCGATCAAGGGACGTGTATGTGGGTCATGTGGTTGCGTGCACGGAATAAGCAGTAGAGCAAACCCTATTAGGGTTTCATGGGACGTGTATGCGTCCATGTAACTCGTATGCGGCTCAGACATGGGGTATACCCCATGCGGCTCAATCAGGGGACGTGTATGTGGGTCACGTGGTTGCGTGCACGGAGTAGGCAGTAGAGCAGACCCTGTTAGGGTTTCAAAATACCCAATCTTCTACATAGGTTATTACCTTCGATGGCGACGTAAATATCAAGGCGGACGGGGGGGGCGACGGTCGACGACAAAACCGATTTTTTCTCCTCGCCGCGGCCTTCTTCACAGTCTTGGAGACCCTAGGCGCCATTGCTGTTTGTCGGTTGGGGGAAGAAAACAAGACAGAAGTTTTCAGTCGAGAAAAATCTAAAGTCCGACCAAACACCCGCCTATTTATAGACAGAGAAAGAAGGATTACTGACCGACGCCTCGTACGACGTGATCGACCCTTCGGCTATCAAGGCAAACTGGACAATCAAAAGGAAAAGACCCTTGGGATCCTCCCCCAAAAGACGGCGTGAAATCAAAACGAATCAAAAGCATTTAATGAAGATTTGCACACGTGGTCAGGACGCGTGGCAAAGAGCCTATGCGGACAGATGAATCTATGCGGATTGGGACACTTATGCGGCGTGAATAGGGCCATGCTTCTTATTCAAAGTGTTTCAATTTTACAAATTGAAAACTTTGAAGGGGGTCCTGTAGAAGCATGGAAAATATCAGAATAATGGTCCATGCGGCTCCGGATATGAAGCCTATGCGGCTCATATGGGGGCTGTTTTATACAGTTCAAAGGAAGACTCTCTGTCTCATGCGGCTCGAGAGTGCATGCGGTTCAGCAGGAATATGCGGCTCGATCCATGCCACGTGTACCCCTGAGATCCTTCCCTACAGCTGGCCCTTTGAATAGTGGCCTCATTTAATGCTCTGACATGATTTGACGACTGTGGCGGCTCTGGCATAAAGTGTTATAATGACTCTGCCATAATGACAGACTCTTCGGGAAAGGAAGAAGATCTCTGACCCGATCCGTCAGAAATCCTAGGTAGCCACGTAGCAAATCTCATGCGGCTTAAATAGAGAACAGCTTCATGCGGCTCACGGAGAAGTCATCCTATTTGACTAGCAGAAATCAGCCATATGCAGCCCACTGAGAGCTCAGCCCCTGCGGCTCAATACAACGCTAGCTCATGCGGCTCGCAAAGACTATGCATATGCGGCTCATTGAGAGTTCGTTCCCTGCGGTCCGATGAAGCATTGTCCTATGCGGCTCACGAAGAGTATCTCCCTGCGGTTCAAGTGTTGCCCATCCTATGCGGCTCTGGCAGGACCCACAATCAAAACACGTGGCATCGAATCAATCGACGATTTAACCGAATCTCAACAAATATATCTGACATTATCATCATAATTACTGATATCAAGGCATATCATTTATCGTCAAACCAATGGGACACGTGGCGAGTAATCGGGCATTGGTATAATCAATCATGAAGATTTAAAGCAATCAACATTAATTGCTCACAAGATTCGGTGTTATCCTCATTAATGGCCGAGATTCATTGTAATCAGGACCAAGGGTTCAGATAGATTGAAAGAGCGCCGACATTCTAAAATAATGATCATTAGCAAACCCTAATGGTCATACCCCACTCTTATAAATAGCCAGCATCATTTTTTTGCACAGGGGCCGGCAACAAAAAAGAATAAAAATATACAGAGTCAGAGAAAGAATACACACAGAGAGAGAGAGAAGCCAGGAGAGCAACAGAGGAGCAAAAAGAGCACTTCTTCGTCAAGGCCAACCATCTTTTCACAAGGAGCCAAGGCTGCATACCGATCGTCCAAGGAGTAAGGCAGGGCTGCCGTCGCCTTCTCGAGCCTCTATCGTCACCCCCAGAATCTAAAATAAACAATTGTACTTATATTGATGTACCTAGGTTTTCGTTCCTCGGCTTTCTTTGTACAAGCGAGTTTGTATTGTGAGTCTAAGTTCAGTTCTCCGATAATTGTTCTGTACTTTTACAATCAATGGCAAACAACAAGATTATAACTGGGAATGGCATCATCCTAGTTAATAATGTTTGCAAGGGGTGGAGAGTTTCTTTGAGAGGCCGGGAGCTGAGTGCGTTGAGCATGCACCACGCTAGCATTGACTGCAGAGGGGGTAGGATTCTGTTTAGGCTGCCAGGAGAGCCGGAGTATGAGTTCACCAGGGGTGCAGCGGAGCAGGGAGATGGATTCTGCGGAGCGTTGTTGGCGAGGCCGGTGTTGCCACATCCACTCATTGCTGAGTTCTTGGATGTCTTTCCCGAGGAGCTGCCTGGGATGCCGCCAGATCGTGATGTTGAGTTTTTTATAGATCTAGTGCCGGATGCTGAGCCTATCTCCCAGCATGTCTATAGAATCAACAACAGTGAGTTAGCAGAGCTAAAGAGACAGGTCGACGAGCTGGAGGACAAGGGCTTTATTCGATCTAGCTCTTCACCTTGGGGTGCGCCAGTTCTTTTCGTCCCCAAGAAGGATGGTACGGTACGTCTGTGCATTGATTACAGGGCGCTCAACAACCTTACCATCAGGAACAAGTATTCTTTGCCGAGGATTGATGACTTGTTCGACCAGTTGAGCGGCGCGAGGGTGTTCTCGAAGATCGACTTGCGTACCGGGTACCATCAGCTGAAGGTGAAGCAGGATGACATTTCGAAGACTGCCTTTCGGACCCGCTATGGCCAGTATGAGTATACCGTCATGCCGTTTGGGTTGACCAACGCACCGGCAGTATTCATGAACTTGATGAACAAGGTATTTCATCAGTACCTTGACAAGTTCGTGGTGGTCTTCATTGTTGACATTCTCATCTATTCGAAGACACCAGAGGAGCACGAGGAGCACCTGAGGATTGTGTTGGACACTCTCAGGAGGGAGCAGCTGTATGGAAAGCTGTCTAAGTGCAAGTTCTTCTTGGATCGCATGGAGTTCCTAGGCCATGTTGTCTCTGGCGAGAGAATTTCAGTGGATCCGAAGAAGATTTCTGCAGTGGAGTCCTGGTCTACGCCGAGCTCAGTAGCTGAGGTTCAGAGTTTTTTGGGTCTGGCAGGTTACTACCGGAGGTTCGTGCAGGACTTTTCTAGGATTGCCCAGCCGATGACCCGCCTTACCAGGAAGGACGAGGAGTTTGTTTGGTCCGATGAGTGCCAGGCCACCTTCAAGAAGCTGAAGGCGAGGTTGACTATAGCTCCTATCTTGACGCTGCCATCTGGATCTGGTGGTTATACGATCTACAGTGATGCTTCAGGACGGGGTTTGGGTTGTCTGCTTCAGCAGCACGGGAAGGTGATTGCCTATGCATCTAGGCAGTTACGTCCTCATGAGAGGAATTACCCTACCCACGATCTGGAGCTGGCAGCGGTCATCTTTGCTTTGAAGCTGTGGAAACACTATCTGTACGGAGAGCGAGTTGAGATCTATACAGATCACAAGAGCTTGAAGTACGTGTTTACCCAGAAGGAGCTGAATATGAGGCAGAGGCGATGGTTAGAGCTGATGAAGGATTTTGATATATCCTTGTAGTACCATCCGGGGAACGCCAACGTGGTCGCAGATGCTTTGAGCAGGTATCCCGTGGCCATGTGCTTGACGATGGATCGTCACCTTCTGGCAGATCTGGAGAGCTTGGGCATAGAGGTGATAGTTCCTGGGTTCGAGACGCAGATATGGGGTCTCCAGGTGCAGTCAGAGCTGATGGAGAGAGTCAGGGCAGCTCAGTTTGAGGACGAGGCTCTGAGGGTCATCAGGGAGCAGGTCCAGATAGGGCTGTTGGATGAGTTCTCTATAGTAGGGGATGGGTCGTTGAGGCATGGTACCAGATTGTGCGTGCCGAGCGGAGGACTTCGGGAGGAGGTTCTTCAGGAGGCGCACCGTTCTCAGTACTCTATGCATCTAGGAGCCAACAAGATGTATAGAGACTTGAGACAGCATGTTTGGTGGTATGGCATGAAACGTGAGGTGGCTCAGTTCGTGTCGAGATGCTTGGTGTGCAAGCAGGTGAAGGCCGGGAGGCAGAGACCCGGTGGATTGCTCCAGCCACTACCCATTCCTGAGTGAAAGTAGGAGCATATCACTATGGACTTTGTATCTGGGCTTTCCCGCTCTCCAGGAGGAAAGGATGCGATTTGGGTCATTGTTGATCGATTGACCAAATCGGCCCACTTTTTGCCTTTCAAAGTGGGTTTGTCGACGGAGAGGTTGGCCGAGATGTACGTACGGCAGATAGTCCGATTACACGGGGTGCCAGTGAGTATAGTCTCGGATCGGGACAGCCGATTCACTTCCCACTTCTGGCGGAGTTTACAGCTTAGCTTGGGCACATCGCTCAAGTTCAGTACCGCATACCACCCCCAGACAGACGGACAGTCGGAGAGGACGATTCAGACCCTCGAGGATATGCTGCGTACCTGTGTCTTGGACTTCGGAGGATCTTGGGAGGACCACCTTCACTTGGTAGAGTTTGCTTACAACAACAGCTACCAAGCCAGTATAGAGATGTCACCTTTCGAGGCTCTATACGGACGGAGGTGCCGTACTCCCTTGTCTTGGGATGATATTGGTGAGAGGGTTTTGCTTGGCCCTGAGATGGTAGTGGATGCTGCAGAGAAGGTCATGGTTATCAGAGATAGACTTCGGGTGGCGCAGGATAGGCAGCGGCATTGGGCCGATAGCCACCGGAGGCCATTGGAGTTTGAGGTATAATTTAGATTTTTCTAGTATTTGAGTCTGATTGTGATTGTTTTAGATCAAGTTCTAAGTCTTGCGCTTTGTTCTAGGTTGACGATCTTGTCTTCCTGCGGATTTTTCCGACGCGTGGCACGATTCGTTTTGGTGGCGACGGGAAGCTTAGTCCATGATACATCAGACCATTCCATATCCTGGGCAGGATCGGTGCAGTGGCTTACCGACTGGAGTTACCGCCCGCGCTAGAGGGAGTGCACAGTGTGTTCCACGTGTCGCAGCTGAGACGGTACGTGGCAGATCCCAGTCACGTCTTAGACCACTCCGAGATCGAGGTAGGACCGACACTCAGCTATCCAGAGAAGCCGGTCGAGATCTTGGACCGAAGAGAGAAGGTGCTCCGGAACCAGGTCATTCCCTTGGTTCGCGTTGCATGGAGACACCACTCTCCAGGTGAGTCCACCTGGGAGAGGGAGGACGACATACGGGAGCGATTCCCATATCTCTTCGAGCCTTGAGGTAAATTCTTTCTTTTTCTTCCTTGTTCTGTTCATGATTGCAGTGTTAGTCCTCATTCAATTTCGAGGACAAAATTTTTTAAGGAGGGTAGATTTGTCACCCCCACTTTTCAAATTAGGGGTATTTTTGTCATTTTCAAGTTTTATAATTTTTTAGAAATTTTATTTGATTTTATATGATTTTTAGGAATTTATTTGAGTCGGTTTGAATTTTACCCAATTCGGACTCAATTTGGAGACCCGGGTAGCCTGGACCCTAGTGGGACCCACAAACTAGCTGTGTTTGGCCCACACACTATCATAATTAGGCTAGAAATCTTTAACCCTATTTCCATGACTTAATTAGTCATTTTAGATGCTTAATTTGTATTTAGAATTAAACCGAACCAAACCGAACTCAATTTGAACCAAACCTAAGTCTAATGGATAGGGGGCTTATTGGATCCCCAAAAACCAAACCCATTCCCCCCCCTTGGGCCGGCCAAGACTAGGAGCACCCCCCCCCCTTTTTCTTCACAAGTCAAACTCTCTCTCTCTCTCTCTCTCTAAACTTCTTCTTCTTCCCAAGCTCCTTTCTTTCCCTACAAGAAACTCTCCTTAGGTATGAATTTAATTCCTCATTTATTACTCCATTTCATTTAATGCCTTCACAATAAATAGAGAGGATGAGATTCTCCACCATTTGCCCATAAATTTGGGAGGATTTCATAGAAATTTAGGTTGAGGTTTAATTAGGAGTTTAATATATATATATATATATATATATATATATATATATATATATATATATATATATATATATATATATATATATATATATATATATATATATATATATATATATATATATTTTTTTTTTTTTTTTTTTATATATATATATATATATATGTGTGTGTATATAATATAATATATGAAATTGTATATATGTGTATATGTATATATATAGATATATGTTTGTGTGTATATATATGTATCTATATGTGAGTGTGTATTTATATATATATGTAGAGATGTGTGTGTGTGTGTGTGTATATATAGATAGGTGGTTAGAGGATTAGATATATGGATATATATAAAGATAGATAGATATTTAGATATCTAGATAGATATATATATATATATATATATATATATATATATATATATATATATATATATATATATAGAGAGAGAGAGAGGTGAGTAGAGGAGGAAGTGAAGGAGAAGTGAAAGAAGAAGAAGAAGAATGAACTGCAGCAGCAGCAGTAGAGTAGCAGTAGCAGCAGCAGCAGTAGCTGTGGCATTAGGCCACAGCAGCAGCAGCTGCAAATGGCAGCTGCATAGCAGCCATTCTCCCCCCCCCCCCAATTCACCTCCTATTCCATACTAAAACCCCCCCTACCTAGATATATATATATATATATGTATATATATAGATATAAAAAAAAAAAAAAAAAAATATAGATATATATATATATATATATATATAGGTATAGATAGATATATTAGTGAGGGAAATGAAGAATAGAGTAGGGAAAAGTTAGAGAGATTAAGAAGTTAGAAAAATTAGAAATAGAAGAGAAAGGAAGAAGAATAGGAAGAGGGAAGAGAATAAGAAGAGTTAGAAATAAGAAGAGTTAGAAATGAGAAGTAGAATAGAAAAGGAGAAAGTCAAGTTAGAGGGCGAAATCGAGTTCCGAGTAACGGATCACGACGAAACTTGACTTTGGCCTAGGATACGTGAATTAGATTTTGCGGGTAGGCTCCCGAGTGGAAATCGGGGTCGTAGGGCGCCGGTATCGCGCCGTATCAGTGCGTATCTTAAAATATTCAAGATATCTGCAACGGGCCGTAAGGTGGACTAGACGTCCACTTTACCTAGGTATTTTGGTAGGTAACGAACCTATAGGCTAGTACCCTACTACCCTAGGGAGATCGTGTCAAAATATCAAGCGTAGGTAGGCTAACTAGATAATCGCCGAAGGTAGAATTTTACCCTTTTTAAGGGTAAAATAGAGAATTGGCCCATGGCCAAGATTTGAGTTTCCAAGTCCAAGATGGACTTGGATATGGGTTGTAGAGGTTGGTAATGAGTAGAATTAGCCGTCTAGACCTAGTCTTGACCCCGGTTGACCACGGTTGACTTTTTAGACTAAAAGTCAACTATGGGTCAACACTTTACCCAATTTAGTTCCAAATTCCATTTAACTTGGATAGTTGACTAAAAGTCAACTATTAGTCACCAGTGACCTAGGGTTGACCTAGAGTTGACCAGAGTTGACCCGTTGACCAAAAGTCAACGGTAAGCCAGTTTTCGACCTAGTTTGATTCGGATTGACTTCTAATGTTCTCCCATGACCAAGATTGACCCGACTAGACATGTCTTGACCTAGAATAACTAAATAGGATTTAATTTGATTTAACTTACTTTCTAAATATAGTATTGATACGTCTTGTTCTCTATAGGTCCTCGAGACACTGCAGTTTATCCGGTCGACATATTTTATCATCTTACAGGCGAGTACATTCTCTGATACTTATTCCCAATTTATGATAACTGTTATGATTCATGTACTTAGTGTTGATATGCTTATTCCCGACACATGGTTCTCACGGATTGGTATTCTTGGATCCCGACGAGAGATGTTTTCTCCTTCTTAGGTTGGGATGTATTGTGCAAGCACCCTTGTAGCTCTTGCTCAATATATGGTCACTGATTCTAGAGAAGGCTAGCTACCTTCTCATTAGAATCCCGTGCAGTAACGTGTCCTGTTTGGATCCATTCTACCAGTTGGGGTAGGGGGAGTAGTAGCGTAGGCCTGTGATCAGATCCATCCCGCATTCTCGAATAGTGTGAGTCATATACCGCACTTATGACTTGCCAGGCCAGTTCTTGACAGGTACCCAAGTCGATCACAAGCTGAAACTACTACTCACACACATTGGACATATGGCTTTCCTTGACTTGTGTACATACCATGATCTCGTTCTATTTTCTTGTTCTAGCTCTAGCTTTACAGCTTACCATGCCATGATACATACATGTACACTCCATGATTTATTGTATATGCTCTATTTACAGTCTTATAGCTTTATTCTATCTTGAGATCTGTTATGAGATATATGTACTCGTTCCATCCTGACTGGACTGTTGATAAAATATTACAGATGCCGACGAGGAAGACTGCTGTACCTACTACGGTCCGGACGATGTAGTGGGCCTAGACTTGGTCCCGCAGGGCGTAGCTCCGCCTGACGAGACCATACCACTTGTTTAGTTAGAGTAGGTCTTTGTACTGGAATTTGTTTCCAGTTACTTCTGAGACTGTATTACATTTGGACTGTATTAGAGACTGGACTTGTATATTATTTGTATTTGGACTTGACAGGTTATATTTTATCGTCTTGTTGTCTTTATCTTTCAGTCTTTACTTATCATCTTAGAGTTGTGATTGAGCACTTATATATATTCATTGCTTGTCCTCCGTTCGGAGTTGACTATATTCTCGACAGGTTTTGTTATATATATAAACTGTTGTAAGACTAGAAAATCTACAGCATTCCACGCCGTTTTTCCGGTGAGGGCTGGGCGTTGTCGCGTCACGTGCCCTTATTGCGGGTGCGGATCGTGACATGGAGCAGCAGATCATAGGATAGGGGCTTGCCCGAATAGGGAAGGTTCATCAGCATCCAACCCTTCTAGCTCTTCGGTGAGAGGACCGGCCCCAGTACCAGCTCAGCAGCTGCAGTATCAGTCTTCGAGGCCCTTACCGCCTCAGTCTCAGGCATTCCAGTAACAACACCCCCAGCAGTATGTACAAGCCCAAGCTCAGATCCAGAATAGGCAGAGAGGTTTCCAGCAGAGGGGACCAGCAGCTAGAGGACAAGGTTAGTCCATGATGATGGCTATGGAAGAAGAAGTTGCACCAGGTAAGGTTGTGGCAGGTACTATTCTCGTCAACTCCTCTCCAGCGTCTGTATTATTTGATTCTGGTGTATCGCATTCATTTATGTCTGCACGATTCGCGACACGGATAGGATTGGAGCCCGAGTCATTATCAGTGAGGCTCAATATACTTACTGGTAATGGCCTTGTGGGAGTAGATCGAGTGTTTTCCTCGTGTCGGATCGTAGTTAGCGGTAGGGAGTTCCCCACTAGATTCATAGAGTTTCCTATGGCAGACTATGATGTAGTCCTAGGCATGGATTGGTTGAAGAACCAGTATGCTAGGATAGACTGCCATATTGGCAGAGTTGTCTTTAGTATCCCCGACGAGCCAGAGTTTTCGTTTTCCAGAGGCGCAGTGGAGCCATCTTCCCCAGCATTGCGGATGGCAGTAGCAGCAGTACAATTACCCCGGATAGTTGAAGAGTTTCCAGATGTCTTTCCAGAGGAGCTTCCAGGGATGCCGTCGGAGCGGGAGATTGAGTTCACTATAGACTTGATTCCCGAGACAGCACCAGTATCAGAGCGAATCTACAGGATGGCGCCTTCAGAGTTGGAAATTTTATACAAGATGATTGAAGAACTGAGGACCAAGGGATTCATCCGTGCAAGTGGATCGCCTTGGGGAGCTCCGATGCTTCTTGTGAAAAAGAAGGATGGTACGTCCAGGCTATGTGTTGATTATCGTACCTTGAATTCGGTAACAATCAAGAACAGATACCCTCTTCCGAGGATAGATGACTTGTTTGATCAGCTCAGAGGGGCTTCAGTGTTTTCGAAGATCGACTTACGGTCGGGATACCACCAGTGTCACGACCCGCTCCCGAATAATCGGACACGAGTCGGACACGCCCAGCCTTCATTGTTAGACACAATGAAGTAAGCTGTACCAAGCTAGGGAAACTAACCAGATAATCATGAAAGTATAGAATCACAGCAACTAATAATGTGTCCCAACCAGAAAAGAGATACAATATCTGAATTTATTACAATCAACTATAAGAGTCTGCTAGTCTCAATACATGGAAAGATAAATAGAAACTAAATGCAGTACTAGGCCTCTGCAGCCTCTAGGTCACAAGCAGCTCCAGCTGGCTCAGGGAAGGCAGTATCCTGTCCATAGTATGTGACATAAAGCCTCCATCTCACCTATCATAACATATCCAGTCAGGAGCGGAGCAAGTACAATTCTAGGTAATGAACAAGACATCATGAAATGAAAGTATAAGGGAACATGGAAAGTACAGGAAAATACAAGTGAATAAGTACATGAAGAACAGGATAAAGTACATGAAGAACATGAATGTAAGAACATGAAAGAACATGATATGTAAGCACCTGAAAGAACATGATATCACAGGAAATAAGTACAAGGTAATCTCCTGAACATATGTGTAATGCATTTGAAATATAACTAAATATGTGACCGGCTAGGGTAAGAACCTGAAAGCACCTGAAAGCACATGAATGGTGACTTAGGACCCGCGTGCACGATGCGGGGTCTAAGCTAAAACACACCTGAGTTGATACTTGGGATTGGTCACATAGATAGTATATTTCCCCTCCCCAGATACAAGTAATAAGCACAAGAGAACAAGAGTACCAGAAAGAACATGACGTGTTGCAATTGTGTCACTCAAGGAAGTACAGGGAAAATAATGTAAAGCACAAAACCGTAGAGTGTACTTGCCTGGCTCCAGCAATATGGTAGGCAATCTAGCTGGATGTTCTCCTGTTAACAATAGTGATGTACAGTTGGTTAATAAACTATGCTAGTTGCTTCTAGGTTAATAACTAAATCTTTATCTTGATTCTGCCCAAATAAGATAGTCTTATTTGGAGTTTCACAAGTTACATTACACTAGTTTTAATTACTAACTACTTGTTCTCTTGGGAAAATCAAATGCTAAACACAACCCTTGGTTTTACGTGTTTAACACTAAGAGTTTCTATAAGTTTATAATTCAAAAACTCATTATATACATAGAGTTGGTATTTGCAACTTTTCATATATATAAAAGTGGTTTGTTTTATAAACTTGGTTTTAAAAGTTATTTAAGTAAAAGAGTTAACTAATCAGCAGTAATTTAAGAAAAGTTAACTAATTGTTTTTAGTTATAAAATTGGTTCTAAGAGGATGTTTCCATCAACTCACAATAAATGGGAAAAATATTTATTATTTATTTGAAAAAAGGTTTTACAAAATTAAACTACAGACAGTCCTGCCCAAGGCAAAATTCACAGGCCGGCCCACATCCACTCGGCCCAACCCAAAACCAAGGATCAGTTCAGACCCAACTATCTAACCAGCCCAACTATAACTATACAGCATATAAGCCCGGCCCAACACAGCCCAGCCAACCAGCCCATCAATTATTAATTACAGTCATCCAGCTATAATTAAATAATATTACAACACATTCAGTATGGCCCATACTAACAGCCCACAAAAGAATATACAAAATAAGCCCACTGAATAAACACCAACCGGCCCAACAAACAAATAGTCGCAAACTGCCAAAGTCCACCGCCGGTCAGGCCCATAATCCAAGGCCAGTCACGTCAGGGTCAAGTCACATCATCTCCTTGGTGTCCAACACGCACGTCGGACACGGGAAAGAGGACACGGCTACAGCAAGGTCCAGCAAGGTTCTAGCCACGAGTCCGCGCCACTTCGTATCCGACACGAACATCGGATACGAACAGGTAGGTACAGCCACAGTCCAGTCGGGACGAGGTCCAACAGTCAGAAGATCCCCAGCAACAAATAACAGAAAGAGAAAGAAGAAATCATCAATTAAATATATATAAAATATGCATGCAGTGTCGGACACGAGAGTGTCTGACTGAGATCTCAGTTCGTCAAAATGGAACCAACATCATATCCCAAAATTATGGCATGCATGCAGTGTCAGACACGAAAGTGTTTAGACACCAGATCTCAGTTCCAGAAAGAAAGAATTCCGAACATCAGATCTATCCAAAAATCCACACAAAATGGATAAGGAAAACTTCCCAAAAACAAACCCATCCCAGATCTAACGAACCGAGCAACCCTAGAGTCACCACTTGTTTGTTAGGTCTAGGCCAACCGACAGCATGCAAGTAAAAGAAACAGATCTACTGGATCCTCCACAGGAAACACCATCGAAAACCACACTCAACAGATCTGGAACCACTACCAGATCTGGAGAAAAACTCCTCAGAAAACAACATCACAACCACAGAATAGTCACAGATCAACTTGATCTCGAAGAATCGACTAAAGAAACATCATAGATCTAACATGCAACCCAAAATAACCACATGCAAGGGTCGATCTACAAGATCGGACCACAGAAACCCTAGATCCATCGGATCTGAACAGTTAGGACTGTTCGAAAGGAAGAGAACATCATCGATCTCACAAACCAGCCAAACCCTAGATCTCGTCACCGATCAAAGGATCTCAGAGTCTAGGCCATAGATCTGCCATAGATCTGACCAACAGTAGAGATTAGGGTTAGGTTAGGGTTTACCCTCTGGAAGTCGAAGCCCAAAGCTCGTCGAGGAAGAAGACAGGAAGAAGGCGAAGAGACAACGAGCTCGAGTTACTGCCAAGCTCCCAGAGTCGCCGTCAAAGCCATCATCGCCGAAGCCACCACCAGCGCCATTGAGAAAGTTGCTTCGCTCAGGATGGGAGTCGCCGCTCAGGGTGTCGCCATCAGAGTCGCCGTCGAAGTCGCCATCGAAGTTGCCATCGAAGCTGGGAACCCGAGGGGTCGGCGAAGGACTCGAGAAGAGTGGAAGACTCGAGAAGAGTGGAGAGAACGAAGAGTCGGTGGAGAGAAATGAATGGCCACACTCTCTCTCCTCTCTCCACAACCGTCGCTTTTAAAACAATTAAATGGAATTTTTGCAAATAACCCCCCCCCCCCCCCCCCAATCGGCACATTAACAAAAACCCCCTCTGCCTTTTCGTATTCACCCGCAACCCAAATTCAATAGGGAATTTTACAAATTAACCCTCTGCCTTTTCGTATTTGCATAAATCATTTAAAAACAGTTTTTAAAATAAGAAAAACAATATAAAAGTTGTTACAACAACTTCTAATTGTTAAATTGTCAAAAATGTAATTCATTCAAAATGTTTCCAAATTAATAATAAGTATAAAAATGAATTTTTAAATTTTATTTAAGAAAACTGGGAAGTGGAGTTACAACCAGATCAGAGTCAGAGAGCAGGACATCCCGAAGACAGCATTCAGATCGAGGTATGGACATTGGGAGTTCCTTGTTATGCCCTTTGGAGCGACCAATGCATCGGCCGTATTCATGGACCTCATGAATCGCATTTTCATGCCTTACTTGGATCAATTTGTGATCGAGTTCCTAGATGACATCCTGGTCTACAGCAAGAGTGACAGAGCATGAGCAGCATCTCAGAGTCGTCCTCCAGACGCTTAGGGAGCATCAGTTGTACGCCAAGTTCAGTAAATGCGAGTTCTGGCTCGATCGTATATCATACTTGGGTCACATCATTACCCGAGGAGGAGTGGAAGTGGATCCCCAGAAGAATGTGGCTATCGACTCATGGCCGGTACCCAGCTCAGTGGCAGAGGTTCGCAGCTTCCTTGGATTGGCCGCCTACTACCGGCGGTTCGTTTCAGATTTCGTAAGGATTTCAGCACCGATGACCCAGTTGACCCGCAACGATGTACCATGTGTTTGGACAGCAGAGTGTCAGGAATCATTTGAGAAGTTGAAGCAAGGTTTGATAACGGCTCCCATTCTCACCCTTCCAGATGGGACCGGAGGATTCACAGTTTATTGAGACGCTTTAGGCAGAGGATTGGGGTGTGTCTTGATGCAGCATGGGAAGGTGATATCTTATGCGTCACGTCAACTACGTGATCATGAAAAGAATTACCCGACCCACGACTTGGAATTGGCGGCGGTAGAGTTTGCTTTGAAGTTGTGGAGACACTACTTGTACGGAGATAGAGTGGAGATCTTTGCTGATCATAAGAGCCTGAAGTATGTTTTCACCCAGAAGGACCTTAATATGCGGCAGAGGAGATGGCTCGAGCTACTGGTGGACTATGATGTAGATTTGTAATATCATCCCGGGAAGGCCAACGTTGTAGCAGATACATTGAGCAGGAGAGCCGGAGTTTATCTCCTGACGGCGCAACCAGAATTATTGGCAGATCTTCAGAAGATGGGAATTGAAGTGGTTCTTCCAACCAGCGTGGCATTGATGGCCAGCCTACAGGTTCAGTCCAGCATAGTTGAGAGAATCCGGGTGGCACAGTCAACAAATTCCAAGATCCAGCGACTCAGAGCAGAGTGTGAAGCAGGAAGAAGGCCAGAGTTATGTATCCATGAAGACGGTACACTTCGGCACGACACTCGTCTTTGTGTACCCAGTGGAGATATCAGATAGGAAGTCATGGCAGAAGCCCACAGTTCACAATATTCTATTCATCCGGGTGGTACGAAGATGTACCGTGATATTCATCAGAATTTCTGGTGGAATGGCATGAAGAGGGAGATAGCCCTTTGTCTCTCGGTGTTTGGTTTGCCAACAGGTTAAAGCTGAACATCAGAGACCCGCTGAACTTCTTCAACCTTTACCGATCCCAGAATGGAAGTGGAAACATATAACCATGGATTTCGTGACCGGATTGCCCAGATCTCTGGCCGACAGAGATGCTATATGGGTAGTTGTGGACAGGCTTACCAAGGTGGCACACTTTCTCCAATTCAGAGTTGGACAGTCAACGGCACAGTTAGCAGAGTATCTCAGGCAGATCGTCAGGCTTCACGGTGTGCCAATCAGCATCACCTCGGACAGGGATTCAAGATTCACATCACACTTTTGGCGCAGCTTGCAGAAGAGTTTGGGAACTCATCTTCAATTCAGCTCAGTTTATACCCCAGACGGATGGTCAATCAGAGTGCACAATCCAGACTCTTGAAGATATGTTGAGATCCTGTACCCTTGACTTCGGTGGTTCATGGGAGAAACATCTGTACCTGGTGGAATTCTCGTACAACAATATTATCAGGCCAGTATCCAGATGGTACCCTTCGAGGCTCTTTATGGCAGGAAGTGCAGATCCCTGCTAGCATGGGACGATGTCGGGGAGAGGCAGATGCTCGGACCCGAATTGATTTCCCAGACGGTTGAAGTAGTCAGGAAGGTCAGAGATCACCTCCGAGTTGCCCAGGATCGCCAGCGCCATTGGGCCGATGCTCATCGGCGTCCCTTAGAATTTGCTGTCGCGACCATGTATTCCTTAGGATCTCGCCTAACCGCGGCGTCATTCGCTTTGGCGTGCGAGAAAAGCTTAGTCCTAGGTATATAGGACCGTTCGATATTCTAGAGCGAGTAGGAGATGTATCCTATCGTCTCGCTCTTCCGCCGTCGCTAAGTGAGGTGCATGATGTATCCATGTGTCCCAATTATGACGGTATATTCCGGACCCGAGCCACATCCTAGACCATTCGGAATTGGTTGTTGGTACCAACCTTTCGTATGAGAAGAGGCCCGTGTCTATATTGGACCGGAGGGAGAAGATACTCAAGAACAAGACTATTAAATTAGTCCGTGTTGCTTGGGGTCATCACTCTCTAGGTGAGTCAACGTGGGAGCATGAGGACGACATCCGATCGCGATATCCCTACCTGTTTGACTCGTGAGGTATAATGTCCTTCTTATGCCTTACGTTTTCCCTTCCTTGCTTGCATTGTATGATTGTATGATTGAACTGCTTAGTGTAACTTGCCTGTGCTTAATGTGACTTGTCGTGACAATCCCTAGCTCCTTGATTAAATTCCGAGGACGGAATTCTTTTAAGGTGGGTAGTTGTCACCCTCATTTTCCGTATTTCGTATTTATACTCATATCTGTATTTTGGCATATATTTTTTTTTTCTCAACTTGTGGAATTTCGGTATTTCTCGTATTTTAGGTTTTGTCATGGCTCGGTTTTATTGGATTGGGTTGGTTTGGTTTGGTTTATTGTGTATTGGAACATCTTAGCCTATGCTCCACCCTCAACACAGCACATCCCACCTTCTTTAAAACTCCACCAACCTTTTCTCTCTCCTCATAAACCTCCATTAATTTTCTTCTTCTCCTTCCCCTACACAACACTCTTCTCCTTCCTCTCCACAACACCAACCCATAGGCAAGTGCACCTTGCCACCACATGAGAACCCTCTTTTATTTGTCCATTAGCTAGATTAGGACATGGTGATCAACATTAGAACTTGGTATTTTATGATTTGGAGTCTCCATTGTTCTAGATCTAAGTTTTTTCTATTTTCGATTTTACATGGTTTTGATCTATTTAAGTTGGATTTTTATGGGTTTTGATGTTTCCATGAGGAAAGAAGTCCATTTCACCCTAGTTGGAACTTTGGAAATCCGGATTTGGAGTTCGGATGGCCAAGTTGTGATGATCTGAAGCTTTGGGAACCATTGGAGCCTCTTCTCAGCCATGGGGAAGAAGCCCCTGCGTGCGTGTTTTTACGCGTACGCAGCTCTCCTGCGTGCTTATTTTTACGCGTACGTAGCTCTCCTGCATGCGTGTTTTTACGCGTACGCAGCTCTCCTACGTGCGTGCTTTTGTGCGTACGCAGCTCTCCTGCGTGCGTGTTTTTACGCGTACGCAGCTCTCCTGCGTGCGTGCTTTTGTGCGTACAGCTCTCCTGTGTGCGTGCTTTTGTGCGTACGCAGCTCTCCTGCGTGCGTGTTTTTACGCGTACGCAGCTCTCCTACGTGCGTGCTTTTGTGCGTACGCAGCTCTCCTGCGTGCGTGCTTTTACGCGTACGCAGCTCTCCTGCGTGCGTGCTTTTACGCGTATGCAGCTCCCTGCGTGCGTGCTTTTACGCATACGATGCTCCCCTGCGTGCGTGCTTTTACGCGTACGCTGCACCCTGACCCCTTGCTTAACCCATTGGCTCTTGGAGTATTGGTTTTATTTCTTGACTTGGTTTCTCTTTTGTGGATTGGGTTTTCCTGAGATCTGTTCAACACAGCACTACTATCTTGACCCGACACGGCCTAACACGGTTTTCAAGTAATTGTTTATGACTAGTACGGTTCTCGGGATTTTCTGTGGATTATGATTTTGGTATTCTCTGATCTCCTTGCTAGTGATCCAGTGGGGTGCACACCTAACTTGTAACTTGTATTTAATCCTTGTGACTTGATAACTTGATAGTGGCCCGTGGCGGCGCACTCCTGACTTGTAGCATGACTTGATAACTTAACGCTGTTGCGACGGCTAACTTAACTGGACCTGTCTTGACACCGTGGGTAGTTCTTCTTGCTTGCTTGTTAAATCCACTTGTCCTGTCTTGCATCATGTCTAGGATGGGACTCCTGAGTACCACGGTCAGGAGTACCTACTAAAATGGATTAAGGTTAATAACTAGAATAACACAGTAGTCATGAAGAGATGACACAGCTACAGGCAATCCCGTTACCTGGGCGCTCTTGGGATCTGTAGCCTGCCGACGAGTAGGGCGTATTTCCAGCACACTGTCATGTGTTGCACCTTCTAAGTTACCTAAGGGTACATGCATTTCCTGGACGATGTACCCACCTAAATTCAACTCCTAATTTTCGACCTGGGTAACATGGATGGTCTGCAGGGCTTGTGGCTGTGAAACAATCTCACTGCATCTTGTTAGTAATTAAGCCTGTGATAACCCTAGTTAGTTAAAGTAGTAAGCCGCAGTATCTGCTTGGTCGTGATTGATTAAATGAGGTATAACCAGTCTAGCCATGTCTTGATTCAGTACAAGATTGCTTCCTGTCTTGATTTCTTACATTATTATCTTGCCGATAAATGGTGGAAAACCAAGTTCTGTTCAGACGAAGGGTTACAACCCCGGTCCTTGTTTGGGTTACGGGTTGTAACCTGGTTATCGGAATAGTTCCATGGTTATCTCGTCGTATATCATCCTGACATGTTTTCGTAAATTCTAGTTTTAATATTAGACTTTCTTGTGCTAATTGCTGGCTTTTGTTCTTATCTCGTGGCCCCCTTGTGGCACTTGCTCTTTCTGGGGTTGACCCAGCTGGTTTTATGTGGCCAGATTTCGAGCAGCTCTCGAGGATCTACCAAGCTTCTAGCCCAATGGTGACAACTAGACGAAACCCGGGCCAAGAGTGGGTTTTCCTTTTTGCCTTGCCCACTTTATTGTAAAACTATTCTTTTGAGGCGTTTAGCCGACGAGCACCTGTTAGCTCGATGTACTTTTACTTACTGTCTGCCTACGGCTGTAAACATGATTAACAAATCCTAGGGTTGATCATGTACGACTAAACTCTTGCTAGTCCTAACATTTTGTAACGACTAGCTTCATTATCAGCTGAATATGTAATATTTGGGACGCCTTATTATTGTATATTTAATGATCATACATCTTGCGACCTTACTTACTTGCTTGTGATTGAGACATTAGGCTTGTTATGACCATAAGAGACTGTTGGCTTGTAGTAAACCCTCATATATCTAGACAGCCATGACCGTATATCGAGGTGGTTTCTATTTCAATATACGTAGCTGGCTATGTCTGCCCCCGCTCTCCAGTATTCTGGTTCTGGGGCGTGACATCAAGTCTAAAGACGAAGCATTCGATAAGTTCAAGGTGTTCAGGGCCGAGGCTGAGCGGCAAACTGGACAACAACTCAAAAGGTTAAGGAGTGATCGAGACGGGGAGTATCGGTCTCATGAATTCTTATCATTCTGTAAAGAACATGGAATCATCAATGAGACAACGGCTCCGTACTCTCCTCAATCCAACGGAGTAGCAGAAAGGAAGAACAGAACGTTGACAGAGATGATGAATTCCATGCTGTTGACTGCGGGTCTTCCAAAGTGTTACTGGGGAGAAGCTGTACTAACGACAACGTTCATTCTGAACAGAGTGCCATATGTAACTTCCGACATAACTCCTCACGAACTCTGGTTCAAAGTCAGACCTAACTTGAATGTCATTCGAGTGTGGGGGTGTCTGGCTTATGTGAAGCTCCCGGATCTGAAGATTCAGAAGCTGGGGACAAGGACTACGAAGGCGATCTTCTTGGGGTATACCGAGAAGAGTGATGCTCGGAGATTCCTTGATATCGAGTCAAACCATATCATCGAATCTCGCGATGCTGAATACTTTGAAGACAAGTTTGCAAAACACAAGAATATTGTTCTCGCGGATCTTTCGGAGAATGATGAGGGTACAAAGCAGACAGAAGTCTTTAATGAACCAGTAGTCCAAGATAAAGCTGTCGTCAAGGAGACACCAGCTGAACCAGAACTCGCTGAGCCGTCAACTAAGCGAACGAGGAGGCCGAAAGACTTCGGAGATGACTTCGTCACCTATCATGTGTGTCACGCCCCAGAAAGAATACTGGAGAGCGGGGAATGACTCAGCCAGCTACGTATTACGGGTAGATGAATACCGTATAATACGATCAATGCTGTCTAACCAGACGAGGGGGTGCATACTACATGAAAGTCTTACTATGGTCACTTTACATCTATTGTCTCAATCATTCAAACCAGAAACAGAAAATAGAGAACATGTGAGAATAAGCAGTAAGGCCTCCCAAACGCTCAGTCAAAATGTTCTTGAGATCTGGCTTTACAAAACATAGCCAGATGGTATAGTAACATATACATAATTGTTATCAGCTGCAGTCTGACTTAATTACAATTATGTAAAAGTAAGTGCAAGACAATCCGACTAACATGTCGGTGCCAAACGGCTAAGTATGAAGTAAATAACAAAACGAGTGGTGAAGTAAGGAACCCACTCGAGTCCTCCTGCGATCATTCCCCTAGTATTGACCATCTTGGAGGTAGAAGTAAGCTGGATCCTCGAGAACTGGCTCTAAATCTGGCCATGCAAAACCAGAGAGGTTAGACCTCTAATAGCAAGTACCACAAGGAAGCACGATATGAAGGATTAAACCAGTAATAAGAGAATATGATAATAGATCTCTGCTATCTACTAGGATTCACATAACATCACGACACTTCGAACCAACCTCCCAACCAAACAAGGACAGAAGTTGGCCTGTCATGTCCTGACATTCTGATCATCTCAGTTAGGCAACAGAGTAGGTACAGTACACAAACAAATCATCTTGAACGGCCAATCAACTACTACGGCTTGCTATTGTGAGTCCCAAGTTATCCTGGAATTATGCAAATAGGGATTCCTCAGTTCTTACTATGTGCGAGCAAGGCTAGTCTATCCAGTCAATCAATTGCGCCAATCATGTAATTAGACGAGTCCCAGCGGGACGCCCGCCATTAATATAGCATGTACAATTTAATAATATAAGCAGATACCGTTCCCTGCCCGTGTGACAGATTTACAGTATCTGTGGGAACCAGCCGGCCTGTCGGGCACTACTAGTCCCAAGAGGGCTGCCATGTAAGAACTCGGGAATCCATTCTCTCCATGCAATCATTATTTTATTTAACTTAATAGTCTCTACGTTGAGTGAAGTCCCATGCCGTGGGTCATGGTCATTCAAATGAGTACTTTTGTACGGGGTACGATATGCACAACTCTACAACGATACCCGTGCGGCTAGGTTGTAGGTCTTACATAGCGTAATGCAACAATCAAGTCTAACCACGGAGTCATCATGCCTTGACCATAAAGTACACATGCTATTTTGTAAGATAAATAAATAACTAAATAAATAAATAAATAATTTGAAGCCTGCATGTGCCTGTATGCCAATATTCGGGATCGGCTAATCGATTACAATAGTTCATAACATGAACGTGTCTCATTCAATCAATTCAATAAGACGACTAGCCAGTCTCTTAGTTCCAACTAGGAACGCATGATCAATTATTAGTCAATGTCACAATCATTATCAATGGTGACAAGGCATAAAAATCAATTAGTATTACATGGGGTCGAGTCTATAACTCTCAGGGTTTAACTCCAGTCATACTGGGTATCCATAAACCAATCAAGACACAAGGCGCATTCCACATAACAATCTGTATTATGATATTAACATATCATGATTTTATCAAGTTCAGGCCAACAAGTCTATGCTAAGGCCAACAAGTCACGCTAAGTCTAGTAGGTACGAGTGAGCGTGTAAACAGCGTGAGCGTGAAAAGTGGTAAAAAATTTACGTTGGCACGCACAGTGTGAGCGTGAAGGGAAATTCACGCACTCAATCGTGAGCGTGAAAAGTGGGATAAGAAATTCATGCGCGCACGCAGAAATGTGCGTGACTAAAAATTCACGCACGCAAAGATGTGCGTGACTAAAAATTCACGCACAGCATGCAAGGACGTGAGCGTGACTGAAAATTCACGCACGCACGTAAAGACGTGTGCGTGACTAAAAATTCACGCACGCACGTAAAGACATGAGCGTGACTAAAAATTCACGCTGACACGTAAGAACGTGAGCATGACTGAAAATTCACGCTAACACGTAAAGACGTGTGCGTGACTAAAAATTCACGCACGCATGTAAAGACGTGAGCGTGACTGAAAATTCACGCTAACATGTAAGAACGTGAGCGTGACTAAAATTCACGCAGACACGTAAAGACGTGTGCGTGACTAAAAACTCACGCTGGCACGTAAGAACGTGTGCGTGACTAAAAATTCACGCTAAATACGTAAAGACGTGTGCGTGACTAAACCTTCGTTCCAGCCAGAAATGAAGTTCCCAGCCAGAAAGCACGCCAGGTTGGGAGATCAAAACCCATGGACAACCGAGAAGAACAATCCAAAGAAATCAAAAATGCTAAGTACTAAACTCTCTCAGGATCATGAGAGGAAGAGAAATGAACCATAAAAATGGTTCTCTAAGTGGAAGCAAGAAGCAAGATGTACTTGCCTGCTGATGGGTTGGTGGAGAGAGTGATGAGGAAGAAGAAGAAGTAATGGTGAAGAATAAGAGTTATGAGGAGAGAGAAGGAGATGGGGGCTTAAATAGAAAGGGTGGTGGTAGGTGGGGGTTTGTGGTGGTTCGGTTCATGTGAACCACCATGAACCCGAGAAGAACCATCCATGAACCCGAACCATAAAGCAAGACTAAAAGCAGAGAATAACAGCAGAAAATAAAATACAGAAAATAAAATACAGGAATAAAATGCAGGAATAAAATGCAAAAAATTAATTAACATGAAATTAAAGGAATTTAAATACAGGATAATACATGATAAATACTAAATAAATATACATGAGTTGTACATGTATAAAAATACGCATTCTGGGAACGGGGAGTGACAATATGGAAGCAGATCCGCTTACCTATGATGAGGCGATGAAGACCAGAAATGCTGTATTCTGGAAGGAGGCGATAGACAACGAGATTGACTCAATCACCTCCAACAACACATGGGTATTGGTTGACCTGCCAGAAGGAGCAAGACCCATCGGATGCAAATGGATCTTCAAGAAGAAGATGAAAGCAGATGGAACCATTGACAAGTTCAAGGCCAGGCTAGTGGCCAAGGGGTTTGCTCAGAAGCAGGGGATCGACTACTTTGACACTTATGCTCCAGTAGCTCGGATGACAACCATCAGATTGTTAATTGCTCTAGCAGCAATACACAAGCTGGTGATACATCAGATGGATGTGAAAACGGCATTCCTTAATGGCGAGCTGACCGAAGAGATCTACATGCAACAACCAGAAGGTTTTGTCGTCAGAGGTCTGAAAGACAAAGTCTGCAAGTTGATGAAGTCTCTGTATGGTTTGAAACAAGCTCCCAAAATGTGGCATGAGAAGTTTGACAAAGTGATAAGGTCAAATGGCTACAGGGTCAGTGAAACAGACAAGTGTGTCTATACGAAGTTTGCTGACGGAAGAGGAGTAATCGTATGTCTTTACGTGGATGACATGCTAATCCTAGGTACGGATTTAAGCTGCGTCACAGAGACAAAGAAATTCCTCTCGACCAAGTTCAGTATGAAGGACTTGGGGGATGCCGACGTAATCTTGGGGCTCAAGATCATGCGGACAGGCACTGGAATAGCGTTGCCACAATCTCATTATATTGAGAAGATGCTCACCTCGCTACGGGTATCAAGATCTTCCTTTTATTGATATACCGTACCGGAGTGATCAGAAGATGGAGCCAAATTCGAGGGAAAGCGTCAGGCAGTTGGAGTACGCTAGCGTCATCGGAAGCTTGATGTACGCTACTACTGCCACAAGGCCTGACATAGCTTTTGCAGTGGAAATGCTGAGTCGGTTCACTAGCAATCCAGGCATTGAGCACTGGAAAGCTGTGATGCGTGTTATGAGATATCTCAAGAAAACTCAGACATATGCACTTTTCTACAGCGAAGATCCGTCAGTAGTGGAAGGCTTCAGTGATGCTAGCTGGTGTTCAGATATGGAGAGCGAGTATTCCACAGGTGGATTCGTATTCGCCATGGGCGGAGCTGCTATATCGTGGAAGTCGAAGAAGCAGACTATGTTATCTCGCTTCTCCATGGAATCTGAATTCTTTGCATTGGATGCTGCTGTAGATGAAGCAGAGTGGCTTCGGGAGCTCATGTATGATCTTCCGGTGGTTGGGGCTCAGATACCGGCAATACCGATATACTGTGACAACCAGGCGGCAGCAGCAGTGGCATCAAATGAACTTTTCAACGGGAAGAAAAGAACTGTGCGGTTGAAGCACAGGGTAATGAACGATCTCATCAAGAGAGGTGTCATTGCAGTGATTGATGTTCGGAGTCAGGAGAACCTGACGGATCCGTTCACCAAGTGCCTCAAGCGCCAGCTGGTCGATGACACAGCTTGTAAAATGGGCTTGAAGGCATTCTGATATTGTGTTATTACATTCCTACCATAAAGTTTTATGCTATTAGTTCAAAGAGAAATCTACTAGGCATCTAGCTTTTGGTTCAAGGGAGGACTATTAACCAGAAGAATATCAGGAACGGTGGGTACTTGTCCTATGTGACATGGAGAGGTTACGGACCTACAACCACTGTTGTCTACTGTTGTTTTCTGCGGAAAACGGATCATGTGGGAAGGTTGGCTTAAATGCCTTAATGAGTTCTCAGGCAGAGTGAATGCCTGGAGTGCTTTACAGAAAGCACGGTAGAGCAGCACTACAAGGAGTGTAACTCCATGCTGCAGTGGGGTGACTCCACCATGAGGTTCCCAGGTAGGGGTAATGCCTCGGCTTTGCAAGCCAAGTCACAGCGGAGTAGCACCGCAAATAGGCATGTAGCCTAATGCTGTATGATAATCGTAATAAAGAGAGGTAGACAGCACTACAAAGAGGACGATATCCTCATGTTACAGTGGCATGACACCACGAAGAGGTACCAGGTAGGGTAAAGCCTCGGCTTTGCGAGCCATGTCATAGCGGCGTAACACCGTACGGAAGCGCAAGGCTTCATGCTGGGTAGTTTGGCACTACAAAGAGGCCTGTGACCTCATGCTACAGTAGTATGACACTACGATGAGGTACCCAGGTGGGATAAAGCCTCGGCTTTAAGCCATGTCATAGCGGCGTAGCACCGCAAAGAAGCGCAATGCTTCATGTCATGACTCTTTATAAAGAACTCACCTATAGTGTATGGACAGAGATATCAGACCGTCTCTTGAGGGTAAACTTGTAGACGCCCAAAAATTATACACTGAAACCAGGCTGGCACAAGGCCTTCAATGTGCAGCCAGAAGCACAGTTGATGTCATTATGTGAGTAGAAAGAATTGCAGTTATGGTGGAGAATTCAAGGCTTAGTCCATTCTTGTATCATGCTGTTATTTAATCTATGCGGGAAGATTCAAGTCGTAGCGACATCTCTCCTAATGCATGATGGGCAGTCACTATGGGGAACGCTCAACCCATATATTGAGATATGTGGGGAATTGTTGGTATTTTTGCCTTTGGACTAGAAAAGATAGTCCCACATCGGCTACACCAAATGGTGAGTATCTCAATATAATGCATTGCTTGTGTTGAGGTGTGCACATGAGGTGTAGTGGGGCACAAGTTTGTGCCATGTGGGAGCATTTTCCTAGAAGGAAAAAGGATTAACTCCAACAAGGATGCAAGTTGATTTTTGTTGTACGGACTCGGACTCGGACGCGGACTCCAGGATTGTCTCGTGCATGCACGGGAGTGTTCGGGGGGTAGGCGTGGACTGGCACACTTCTATGCTGATTGTGGGATGATCTAAAATATCAAACTCTATTTTTGAGTATTGGTATTTTAGTCCCACATCGGATAGGAGAAGAGGTGAAGTCTCAACTCCACTCTATAAATAGAGTCCCTTGACCTCCTTTGAAAGATGTACCAAGAAGAGAGTTGAGGGAGTCTGTTAATTCCAGGAAGTCCGTTCAAGTCTCAAATATTGACTTACGAGCGTTCCAGAAGTTCTTCGTGAACTTGCTGGTTCCTGGAAGCTGTTCGTGCTCGTGTGGGGCGAATAAAGCTTTGAGCAACGGTGGTTCATTCACCCCAGCATCTCATTCTCGCCTGTCATCGCTGTTGTTGCCTTTTACAGTAACTTCTTTTTAGAAGCTCTACTGCCGATAGTTGCTTGCACAAAGTCTTTTTAGATTTTTTGTGTATTACGTAGAATCTTTTTAGATCCTCGTAATTCAGAATTCTCCAGGATCTCTATTGCACATCTTCTTTAAGGTGCTGCATTTGAAACGTTGTGTGTATAATTGTTTCAGTTTCAGAATTTTTTATCGAAAATTGTGCCTCGGCACTAACAATAAACTGAGTGGATATATATGGGTATGGAGGAGTTTGCATAAATGGATTTATATCTAAAGTTGAGATGAGTGGATGGGAGGAGTAAAATAGTTTATTTTAAGGAGTATTGGATTAGTTTTTGGTTGACAAGAACAAAGGAACTCAATTGTGGATGATTTGGGAAACTTGTAAACAATAACGATGATTGTGGAAGGCATTTAAAGAAAAGTAGAATTCCGGGATTTGCAATCAAGCGGTGTTAATCTTTGGAGGTTTAAGCAAGTATCCTCTTACTTGGATTCATACTCAGAACTCTGACTTTGTTTTCAAAGAAAAAAAATATAGACTTGAATCTAACTCAAACATTAAGACGAGCTAAAAATTGAGCTCAAACTCAAAAAAAAAATTTAATTATTGCGAGTTTGAGCTTAGTTTGTGATAAGCTCTTTTAAATTAGAAAGCTTGATAAATTTGAATTATAGACAAAATTTAAGTATAGATTGAACTTTTTATAAAAATCCTTAGTAAGAAATGTAGCACAATAAGTATAATATACATCAAACTAAAAGAATAATATCCATACTTAATAACACATTAGAAATATCTTATTGTATTAATGTAAATATATGAAGCCTCCTCTTGAGCTCTTGAACCCAATACCTCTAAGAAAGTGTTCGGACTCCTAATTCTGTTAAAAGAGATTATTATTAGGCTCAAGTTCTTGATCTTGAGCTCAAAATGTTTGGCTCATAAACTTTTAAACAAGTCGAGTTAGAACAAACTCGCAAATAATTATGTTCTCCCGCAGGGGAAGCAACAAATAATTATGAAGATTTGAGTAATAAGGCACAATAATTCAAACAAGAACAATAATAATAAACACGCAAATATACAATATTCGTTGTGTCGTTGTGGTTGAGTCAAATTCGACATACTGCACAAGACAAAAAAAAATATTGAATCAACAAAAAAAAATCTTAAAATGATTACACACAACACGTAATACAAAACCCACTTTTATGAGATCTCCCACAACCTCTACACCACCACCACTGCTCCCCACCCCCCCCCCCCCCCCCCCCCCCCCCCCCCCCTCTCTCTCTCTCTCTCTCTCTCTCTCCTCTCTCTCTCTCTCTCTATATATATATATATATATATATTTATTTATTTTATTTTTATTTTTTTTAAGCAATGAGTAATTGTGGCGAACTCGTCTTTACTGGGGCTCGAACTCCGACCATTTGGGCCGCATGCATCTCTCTTAACCACTATATATATATATATATATATATATATATATATATATATATATATATATATATATATAGTCACGTTCACGTGTGTTGCACGTATATATAAAAAAAATCAATGATAGTATTAATAAAGTATATAAAAATTTAAATTTTATTATAATATTTTAAAATATGATTTGAATATATTTGAATATAATTTTTTATGATTATTTTTTTTTAATTTTGAATATGTGTTTGATTAGATAATGTTATGCATTTAGTTTAAACATAATTTTAATTTTAAATATATTCTACTATCTGGTGGTTTTTAATTTTTTACGTGAGGAGAGAGGTTCGATTAACCACACAAAAAATAAGAAAGGTAGTTAATTTTAAAATCTTTTTTTTTAAAAAAAAGAAGAAAATGGATGATGATATACATGACTTAGACGACTCAATTTTGAGCTGTTTTGAAGGCTCATTATATATATATATATATATATATATATATATATATATATATATATATATATAGAGAGAGAGAGAGAGAGAGAGAGAGAGGAGTGATCTAGAACCATCATGGTTTCATATTATGAAACCATCCTATATTACATCACTTGGATTTGCATTAAGTGGTTGAGATAAAAAATGTGGTGGGGCCCACACCTTTTAATCATATCATTTCAATTCAAATCCAAGTGATGTAACATAGGGTGGTTCCATAATATGAAACCATCCGGTGATTTAACATAGAATTTGCATTCGATTGATTAGATTAAAATGGTTTTGGAACATTCCATAATATATATATATATATATATATATATATATATATATATATATATATATATATCGCCTCCACTGGGGCTCGCACTCCCGACCACTTTGGCCGCATGCATCTCTCTTACCACTAGACTAGAGGTCATTTGCTCTCTCTCTCTCTCTTTATATATATATATATATATTTTTTTTCTCTCTTTATATATATATATATATATATATATATATATATATATATATATATATATATATATATATATGGGGGCGGATCAAAAGTTCCCCTTAGAAAACCCTCTCACTCTCGGCCATAATTTAATGTTAATATTATTGTTAATATTAATGTTAATGTTAATATTATTATTAACATTAATATTAATGTTAATATTAATGTTAATGTTAATATTTATTTTTATTTTTATTTTTATATTAATGTTAATGTTAATATTAATGTTAATATTTATTTTTATTTTTATATTAATGTTAATGTTAATGTTAATGTTAATATTAATGTTAATATTAATTTTAATGTTAAGTTTAATGTTAATTTTAGTATTTAATGTTAATATTAACATTAACATTAATATTAACATTAAATTACGGTCGAGAGTGATGGGGTTTTCTAATGGAACTTTTGATCCGCTTCCTATATATATATATGGTATCTATCCAATAAGCACACATTCTCGATAAGCAAATGAGCACATTTAATTGTGTTCGTAGGATCTTAACTTAAGTTGAATCTAATGGTTGACGTCCTTCAATATCTTATTTAGAAATGTTCAATAATCTATTGGCAACCAAAATTTAACAAATCACAAATCAAAATATTAATACCCAATAATTTTGACAATCAAAATTTGACAAATCATAAATAAAAAAGGATATTGACCTCATCTCTCCCACTTGGTAGCCGATGGATGTTGTAACTAGGCTAGTTGTAAAGTTTCTTTCTCACTATGTTTAGACCATCCATATTTGTTTCCTCCTTTCACAATGTCAAAGTGGTTAATTTCTGCGGATGGTAGAGTGGATAAACCGTGAGGACTCATTGGATGGACTATAAATAGGATCTCCTCACAATTGAGTTACATAGGATCTCCTCCTATATGGAACTTCTGGGTGGGGTGGGGGTGGGGGTGGGTGGGGGGAACAGTCCTTAAATAGGATCTCCTCCTATATGGAACTTCAAGAGATTTTGGTCTATGTGATTGGGACTGATATCTGAGATGCAATATGCATATGCTGACAAAAGTGGCCACAAATTGGAAAATATAATAAGTTGTAAACCTTCTTAAGCATCAATAAAACTGGTTTTCTTTCTAAACTAAATTCTATAATCACACATACTTTAAAATATATTTTTTAGGTGTCATTTTTTTCGGCCGACAAACAACCTCAATAAAAAATTCGAATCTTATTTATCCCTATGGAATCCTCCGGTGTACCCAACTGACTACAACCTCATAGACCACCTACTTTAAAACGTTAGTAGCTACTGTAGTCCACTTACCATATATTGGTCTATCCAACAGCAAACCTAAAAGCAATGCACTAACAGCAATTAGTTTTGCTGCTGCTGTCATTGAAATTGGATAAACACATACCATTGACTTTAATTATTCTAATAACAATGACCACATATCATCAAAGTCATGCTCTTGGTGCCAAATATTTGTATACTAGTTTAAATTTATTTGTTCAGAAAAATATTACATGACATCAAAGCTTTGTTGTTGTTGTTGCTGCTGCTGCTGCTGCTGCTGCTGCTGTTGCTATAGAGCTTTCAGTTTGAAGTTGTGATCACTAGGCCTCCCTAGCAATGTTGTAAAAACCGGACCGGACCGGCGGTTGGACCGGATCCAACCGGTTTAAGCCAAAAAACGGTCCGATTCGACTAAAACCGGATCTTTTAAAGAACCGTCGATTTTTTATCAAAATCGGGTTCAACCGGTGAACCGGCCAAACCGGTTTACAATTGAACCGGCCAATTTTGGTTATTTTTCATTGTAAAAAAAATCAAAATAAATTATTATGAAAAATTTGGACCATTTGATTCTTTATTTGGTTTTAATCGACCTTATAGTTGTAAAATTAAACCGAACTAACATACTTATGATCAAACCAAACTAAACAAAGAAATAAATATGGATATTTTACCTATTTGAACCAAACTAAACCAAGTCTATTGAACTCCAATTGAACTCCGGTTAAACCCGGTTGAATTCCAGTTGAATCCGGTTGAACCCCGGTCCGACCTATACCAAAAAATTTCGGTTCGATCTTAGTTGATGATCATGGCTAAATTTTCTTTTAAAATATGTATTTCTGACCGAGCTCATCTACGAATGCAACAAGCAAAAGAGCTGACCAATATGGAATGTAGCACACAAGATGGGAACTAATGAACTAACTTTTATTAAAAATATCTAAACCAAACATAAAGAACAATCCCATCTTTAATTTGTTAATCTTTGTTCTTTCATACTTATAGGCAACATCACTTTCTATGATGATGCAACTCCATCACTAGCAATCTTCTCTTCTTCTTCTTTTGCAACTTCTTCTTCTTTTGCAACTTGTTCATATAGTACTGCTCAATGGCGAACCACCAACAAAGGTTAGTCGCCTCCGGTTTGCGTTACGGCAAGGCGAGGCCGACGCCGACCTTCCTCCGCCTCCTCCTCCTCTTCCTGGTCTTCTTCGTCGTCGCCAGCCTGATATTCGTTCCTCGGCACCTCTTCCCTCTCGGTCCTTCCGAAGCCGACGAGGAAAGGTTCTACGAGAGCGTCGCTTCGTGCTCCCCTCTCGCGAAGGGTACCATCTGCTGCGACCGCTCCGCCTACCGCACCGACGTCTGCTTCATGGGCGGCGATGTCAGAACGCACTCCCCGTCCGGCTCGATACTTCTCCTCTCTTCTTCGGCGAGGACTAGTAGAATGCAGGAAGAGAGAATCAGGCCGTACACTCGTAAATGGGAGAACGGGACCATGGCCACCATCGACGAGCTCCGCCTACGTGCCGCGGACGGCGCTGCCGTCCCGGCCTGCGACGTCCACCACGACGTCCCCGCGGTCGTGTTCTCCAACGGAGGCTTCACCGGCAACGTGTACCACGAGTTCAACGACGGACTCATCCCCCTCTACATCACCTCGCACCAGTTCAGCAGGAGGGTGGTCTTCCTGGTGGTCGAGTACCACGACTGGTGGTTCAGCAGGTACCGGGACGTCCTGTCGCGGCTGTCGGACTTCCCTCCCGTCGACTTCTCCAAGGACAACAGGACGCATTGCTTCCCGCAGGCGGTCGTCGGGCTCAAAATCCACGACGAGCTCTCGATCAACCCGTCGCTGATGCCGGGCAACAAGTCCATCAGGGATTTCAGGCGGGTGCTCGACGACGCGTACAAGCCCCGAGTCGAGGCGATGCTAAGAGGAGGAGGAGAAGAAGAAGAAGGGAGTCGGAGCAATCGCCCGAAGCTTGTGCTAGTGTTGCGGAAAGGGTCGAGGAAGCTGGAAAACCAAAGGGAGCTCGTGGAGCTGGCCGGCGACATGGGGTTCGAGGTGGAGGTGGTGTGGCCGCAGGTGACGGTCGAGCTCGCGGAGATATACCGGGCCCTGAACGCGTGCGACGTGATGGTCGGCGTGCACGGGGCGGCGATGACGCACTTCCTGTTCATGCGGCCGGGATCGGTGTTCGTCCAGATCGTCCCGCTGGGGACGAACTGGGCGGCGGAGGCGTACTACGGGCGGCCGGCGAGGAAGCTGGGCCTGACGTACGTGCGATACGAGATCCTCCCGAAGGAGAGCTCGCTGTATCGGGACTACGAGAAGGAGCACCCGGTGCTGGCAGAGCCGGAGAGGATGACTGCCAAGGGGTGGGGGGTGACGAAGAAGATATATTTGAACGGGCAGAACGTGAATCTGGACCTGACACGGTTCAGGGACACGCTGGTTCGCGCCTACGAGCACGTCGTCGAGGAGAAGCAGAGGAAGATTTTGATGCAACGGATGTATATAGGAGGGAAGAAGAAGGTTTAGGGTTACTTACTCAGCCTTCTCAAAATATCTGTTAATGTTTTATTTTTGTAAATTGTTGTTGTAAAATATCATATGCTCCAAATTGTATATCGAAATGCTTTTTTGAATAGTTATTAGCTATGTTAGGGTAAAGTTCAAACAAACCCTCCTTAGATTTGTGTCATTCACAAAATAAGATTCGGTAGAAAACTAAAGCAATTGACCCCTCAGTAGATTTTTCGCGTGAGCAAAAAAATTCCTACCGTCTATTAGCCGTTAAAAATGATCGTTAATGACTTTCTAAAAAAATTAAAAATTAAAAAAAAAAAAAAAAAACTCAAATGCCCTACCTTCCCTATCAGTGGTAGCCAGCCCCCTCCTCCCTCCGCCAGTCGGCTCCCTGACCCGTCACCCCCTCCTCCTTTCGCCGGCCAGCCCCCCTCGACCCCCCACTCGATCCTTCCATTGGCCGGACACCCTACCCTCTCCTCTAGTTGGCCGCGCTCGACCCGCCCCCACCACTGGAGAGAGAGGGGAGGGAGAGAGTGGGGGGAAGGGTAAAATCGTCATTTTAGACATATTTTAACGATTGTTAACGGCAAGGATGCAAACTGAGCAAAAATGAAAATGTGATAGTTTTTTTAAACAATGGGTCTTTAAATGCAAAAACGCAAATCTAAAGAGGGTTTATTTGCACTTTATCCGCTATGTTATCTAGGGGGTTAGCATTATTCTATTTTGGACCAAAAATCAAACGCAGCCTAGCCGAATACGAAATTTGGTTCAGTTTCGATTTCTTTGAAAACAACAATTCTATGTATGTGTTTGAAGACCAACTTCTATAATTTAACAACTAGTCCAACATTGGTCCCAATTTTGAAATCCGATAAATGTGTATAAAAATTATAATTTTTAATATAATTTAAACACGATCCTAACTTTGGACTGGATCCATTAAACAATAGACATATCCCAACCGAACAAACCGACTAAACCGAATCGGTTATTCAATTCGGTTCGATTTCGGTTAATTTCGGTTCAGTTTCGATTCTGAATTTTAGAATTCGGCTTTGACTGATTCAGTTCAATTGAAGATCTAATAAACTGAATGCTCATCCCTAAGGTTACCCGCAATATGGTATGGCACGATAAAGATACAACAACAAGGCCAAGACACTAATCGTGGACATGAAAAGATATATCATACCAATTTTGGAGTATGCATACTTGGCAGACCACCAATTCCAGTAAAATTTTACGAAATTTTGAGATACGTGGTTTATATTATGAAAAATGTCTTTTGGCCTCTTGGATGTACCGGTCCAATGTTCGTGTCCACGTGGCAACAACCAATTAGCCTCCTTACTAGCACCGGATCCACTCCAAAATTACGGACTCCCCCTCCAATGAAGAGCCGACACGTGACCATGGACAAGGGCGAACAAAATAGCAGCTCCCTTATATTATTGGACATGTGACCGTGGAGAAGGGCGGACCAAATAGCAGCTCCCTTGTATTATTGATCTTCTTTATTATTATATCTTCACTATGTCCCTGCTACAAACAATCCTTACGCTCAATACAATTTTAGGTGCGGTGCGACTTGCTGTCTAATTAGCTCAAGCAGGTTCGGTGTGTGTCCCAGAGTCCACTCCCTCCTCTCCCTTCCTTGATCTGCTTGTTTGCAAAGTGTCAGTGTCGAGAGCTACAATTTCTCGCAAACAGTGGACAATTTATTTGCCACAATCGTTTGTGTAAGAAACCTGAAAAGTAGGGAAGCCACTGCTTCCAAAAAAACGTTCCATGTTTGTTTGAGGTTTGGTAGCCATTGTAGGAACAAGAACCGGAGCTCCAAAATCTAAGTCCCCAAATGACCATTCGAACTCTCTCTGTCTCCTTCCTGTGTCTACCTAACAAAACTAACCAATACTTTGTCTTTTTCCTCTTTTCCCAGCAACTAACCACCATTTTGTCCGCTTCTCTTCTTTCCCGCACAGCTCAAGATGATAGCCGTTAGTTAACTATATATACTTCTTCTTTGAATGCACGTACAATGCCCATCGACGAGCCCACCACCGCTACTGCCGACCAGCCCCCGCTGATATCGACCGACGACGATGACGCCGATGTCCACCACGTCGAGCGCCTCCTCTCCAACGGCGACTTCTACACGGGCCAGTGGTCCGGCAACCTCCCCCACGGCACCGGGAAGTACCTTTGGACCGACGGGTGCATGTACGAGGGCCAGTGGCAGAACGGCAAGACCACGGGGAAGGGGAAGTTCTCGTGGCCCTCCGGCGCCACCTACGAGGGGGAGCTCAAGAACGGGTTCATGGACGGCACCGGGACGTACATAGGCACGTGCGGCGCGACCTACCGCGGCGACTGGGTGATGAACCTCAAGCACGGCCGCGGCAGGAAGTCGTACGCCAGCGGGGACTACTACGAGGGGGAGTGGCGGGCGGGGATGCAGGACGGCCACGGCCGCTACATCTGGAAGAACGGGAACGAGTACGTCGGGAGCTGGCGCGCGGGCGTGATCCACGGCCGGGGGAGCCTCGTCTGGGGCAATGGCAACCGGTACGACGGCGGGTGGGAGGAGGGGCAGCCGCGGGGGAACGGCAGCTTCCGTTGGGCGGACGGAAGCCTCTACATCGGAATCTGGAGCAGAGATGGTAAGGACATCCACCAGAAGGGGGTTTACTATCCGTCGCCAGCCGCTACCTCCCCGACCGCCCGCGATCCGAGCGAAGCGTTCGCCAGCGATCTGGTCGACTGCAAGGTTAGCCCCGGAGAGACGGTGTCTATCCTGCCTTCGCAGAAGACGCTGAACTGGTCGGGAATGGAGGCGGACTTCCTCCAGAAGCAGGCGGTCTGGAGGTCGTCGAAGAGCATGGACAGCAGGCAGAGGAGACAGGCGTCGGCGGACGCGGTAGCGGTGCCGGGGGTCGTCACCCCGACGACGGGAAGGCCTAATGGTCATATGAACACGAACACGATGATCGACGGGCTCGGGTTGTGGGATTCGGGTGGGGATCACAGCGGGGAGCTTGCGGATGTCGGCACTGGCCCGGCGGTCGCGTCGGGGAATGGGACGGAAGGTGGCAGCGAGACGGTGGTTAGGCAGCCTAAGAGCTTGCAGCAGCAGCTGCAGCAGATCAAATGGGGGCACAAGGAAACCAAGAAGCAGGGTGAGACTATATCGAAGGGGCACAAGAATTATGACCTCATGCTCAATCTGCAACTTGGGATCAGGTCGGCACTAGTCACAATGTTTGTCTAGTCTTTACTGAGTCCATTTTTCTTCACTCACCGAAACTCGTTGAGATGTTCGTCTTTCTATTCATAGGTTCTCTCACTTGTCACATCAATAGTAAAATCTAGTGAAAATGTTTGTCAAACTATTTCCAAAATAGTTTTAGATTGAATAAAAAATGACACTTAACAATCAAAGATAAACATTTCAACTAGTTTTGGTCGATCTTCCTATTTCCTATTTGGTGTGGATTCTTGCATTTGTTCTGTTTATGTATTTATATACTAGCTTCAAGTCCATGGAGGATGGAAATTTATAATCATTAGAAAAGGAAGGTTTTGGTTCAAATTTTTCTTCTATCATGGATTAAGTTATACAAATACGACACCGACACGAATAGGAATAGTAACGGAACGGAACGGAGCCGGGACCATATTTTCTATTTCCGTCTTTGGGTAATATTTGAAACCCCGTCTCCGTTTCCACCTCCGATCGGAATTTTTTTTTTCTCCTTTTCCGTTCTCGTTTGACAATGCACTCCGCATTCCGCACCCACCCCGTTAATATTTTCGGGGTCAGATTTTTTCGTCCCTATTTATCATCATGTTAATAACTTTTTCTGTACATTATAAACTTAAAACAATTTTTTTCATTACAAAAAAAAAAAAATACAAGATATGTTAATAAAACATGGATTTAATAAAAATATATATAGTACTAGATAGATCATGAACTCATACAAATACGTTGCACGTGTGAGTATAAGTAATCGGATTCGGAGATTTATCAGGGTGGGAGTGCTATACCCATACCCGGCCCCGAACATGACCGAAAAAAAGAGAGTCAGAGTTTCCGTCGGGCGGGAGAAATTGCCATCCCTAGATAAGAATAAAAACACACTACTAAAAATACGAGACATAAGATAGGGACATTTCTAAACATGTATTATCTAGTTTCTTCTGCTGCAGGAAGATACATACATAGATATGAACATATATGGAAACGGACACCGTTTTTTCTGTGTCCGGTAACATTGGGCAACATCATTTCCGACAAAAGTGCTTCATATAATTGGAGATTGCTTCATGGCACAAAGAGTTGATCATCCACTTACATCCTATGATTGCGTTGTAGAATTCATCGATTCAGTTCAATCCTCACGAATTTCCTCTCAGTTCAAAACGGTCTGAAGCTCTGTCTCCAACATCATCATTTCCTTGCAAAGTTCTTAGACTGAAGTTGATAACTAAGTGACTGTTTTGTTCTAAAGATCAAGTACATAATTTTGATTCCTCAGGAAGAAATGTACATTTGGTTAAACATATATGATTCTGCAGCTCACTTCAATTTTTTTTGCGTACGATGGGTTCAGGCATGCTGTAGGAAAGCAAGCTCCGGCGACGTCCCTCGACTTGAAAGCATCAGCGTTCGACCCCAAAGAAAAGGTATGGACAAAGTTCCCTCCCGAAGGGTCGAAGCACACACCGCCGCACCAATCTTGCGATTTCAGGTGGAAGGATTACTGCCCTTTGGTTTTCAGGTCAGCTCCTCCTCCAACTTGTATCTATAGGCTTTTCGTCGTCCTTAATTTCGGACACTTCGACTAACGATTGCTTGCGTCGTTCGGAGCCTTGTTAGCAATCACCCGGATAAAACTTCTATTATACGCGAATTTTTTCGTATCTTTCGTAAACGTATAATACTTACGTACTTTTGACAATCCAAATCAGCACGTAAATTTTAAGCATGCGAAGTTTTAAACGTGTTTTGTATAAATTATTGAAAAATTTGGCAAAAAAACGTGTTGAAAACATGTTTAATTAACCAAATTTGACAACATATTTAAAAATGTGAAATTTTTGAACTCAATATTTTCATTTTTTTGAATATTTGACGGAATTTTTTAACGTATTTTATTTGTACTGAGCCGATTTATATTCGTACTTTTGTCATCCCGAATTTTCCCGTTTGCCGAATTGCTAACAAGGGTTCGGAGTACGTTCAGGACACTCAGGAAGCTGTTCAAGGTCGATCCGGGTGACTACATGCTCTCTATATGCGGAAACGATGCACTCCGGGAGCTCTCGTCGCCTGGGAAGAGCGGAAGCTTCTTCTACCTAACTAATGACGATCGGTACATGATAAAGACTATGAAGAAGTCTGAAGTAAAAGTGAGCTCCATTTCTTCTGCAAAACTTTAGTCAAGTCTCTGCATTTACCAGTTTCTTTTAAAGTCATGGTTTAAAGTATTGGCCGATGCCAATACGGTTTGGCATTGTCCCGATCCGATACCGGCCGATACCCAATATTGACCGATACCGAAAAGACAAATCAGCAAGGATTTAAAGCATAATAAGGTTGCAAAAGCATGTAAAAGAAGAAAATCAACCTATTGTATTTAAACCAATCGGTAAGGGTGACTAATATTTCATTTAATTTCAAAACTACTAAGAAATAGCACCGAAAATACTTAAAATTATGCCTAAATGTATAAAATATATGTTTTTAAATGTAAATAGTTTATTAATAATTATTTGTTTTCCGATACCAGAAAATTCGATACTCTGATTCGAAACCGCTACCGATATCCCCGGTACCAATACTCATAGTCATAGGAATAGTCTGATACCGATATTGTGAACCTTGTTTTAAACCCTTTGATTCGTATTTTGATAGGTGCTCCTGAGGATGCTCCCAGCCTACTACAATCATGTCCGGGCATTCGAGAATACTCTGGTGACAAAGTTCTTCGGTCTGCACTGTGTCAAACTAACCGGAGCCACTCAAAAGAAGGTCAGTATCTGGCCCGTAGCTTCTTCCATGGTTAAACAGCACCAGCGTTTGGCACCTCTGTATCTGTAACTTTGCAAGTTCTTCTTGGTTGCACCAAACCTCAATTTTAACCAGGTTCGTTTTGTTATAATGGGGAATCTGTTCTGCTCCGAGTACGCGATCCACAGGCGGTTCGATCTGAAGGGGTCTTCCCACGGCCGCACGACCGATAAGCCTGATTCAGAAATCGACGAGAACACTACTTTGAAAGACCTTGACCTTAACTTCATTTTCAGGTTGCAGAGAGCTTGGTTTCAGGAGTTCTGCAGGTAAATCGCATATCTGACTTGAACTTTCCAATGCTTTCGGATCTGCTTGACAATTGTAGGGTAGCAGTTATGAGGTGTTTTTAGAATACCGGTTATGGAAGGTTATGAGTGGTCCGATTTTGGGTGATTTTTAAGTAGCGGCTTTTAAAACAGTCTAATTCATGCTTGGTAATTCACTAACGACCGGTTCTGAAAGTTTGTTTACACAAACAAAATTAAATGGGGAAGGGTATTAGTAGTTATAATTATAAAGCCACCCAAAATTACATTATAACAATCTTGGGAGCTCTTGGGCCAACCAGAACGGGTGCCTAAAAAAATTAACAAACAATGGTTTTCATAAACGGTCGGTTCAAAAACATCCCAGAATTTCCGTAAAATGATTAAATGATAAATTAAATCACTATAAATCTTCAGCAGAATTAACTAAACTTGAAATCTCCTTTTGCAGACAAGTAGATAGAGATTGTGAGCTTCTTGAGCAGGAAAGGATCATGGACTATAGCCTTTTGGTGGGTGTTCATTTTAGGGATCCATCGTCGTCTTCTTCCGAAGGTATGTTTAACCTTCTGATAATTCCTTTCCAGAAGAATTGCACTCTATATTGAAACCTTTCTTGGTTGCAGAGGTTGCTGAAGTTGTCGAGGGAAGCGGAGAAACACCCAGCACATCAAGAGCTGCCGACATGGATCAACTACTTTGTGATCCGAAACGGTAAGACCGACACGACACAGTGAGCATAGACACCTTGTTCCGAATACACAAGGACACGAGAAAATTAGTGTCGCGTCGTATCATAATCATATCCGTGCAACATAGTGTCGTGCGCACCAGTACCTATATTTCTAACTTTATTGATTATAAGCACTAATACCATACCATATTTTATCTTTCTCATCTTTGTTTCTCTTCTACTTACTACAATCTACGACTACTTCCTCTGATGAGTTTTAAAAGTCTTGTTTTTCTAGATTCTCTCGTATCATTCTTATAATGACAATCTTTATCCAAACAATCATTCTTATAAATGTTATTTGGTTATTGTCGAAGTCGAACACGATATCGTACATATCCATAAAGATATCTCCATGAATCCCGTATCAAGAAGACTTCGGCATTGGAAATAAAACTTTGGAAGAGCTTTTATTTATACATGAACATATAGGTAATTTTATTCTTGTAAAAAAAATTTAGAACCGTTCGTTAATGAATTACCAAGTATGGATTGCACTGGTTTAAAAGCCGATACGTAAAATCACAAACCACCCAAAATTGGACCTTTCATAACCGCTTATAACTGGTACTCTAAAAACACATAAATGTGTGTATAACAATTGCCAACAATTGTTAAGCAGACCCTAAATGTGTGTATAACACATATTTCATCAGTAACTTAAGTAATACCTATATTATTGTTAGTTCATCTTGTTCTTCATTAAGGGTCTGCTTAGTAAAGGTGTTTTCACCGGTTTTGGAATATTTTTGAGCCGACCGTTTATGAAAACCTCTGTTTGTTATTTTTTTTGGGCACCGATTTTAGTCGACTCAAAAAACCTCAAAAACAGATGTAATGTAATTTTTGGTGGCTTTATAAACACCTCAAATCGGTGGATTTTGAGGGGCTTTATAATTTTATTCCATTTATATCATCACCAAATATATAATTATAACTACTAATACATTTCCCTATTTAATTTTATTCGTGTAAAAAAAACTCAGAACTGCTCGTTAGTGAATTACGAAACATGGATTAGACCGATTTAAAAGCTGCTACTTAAAAAACCACCAAAAATCGGACTCCTCCCCTCATAACCACTCATAACCTGTACTCTAAAAAAAAACATCATAACAGCTACCCCTACAATTGTCAAGCAGACCCCAAGTAACGAGTAGCTGCTTAGTTTCAAGCTGTGACACTCACTGGCCTCCTGGTGCAGGTGGGCTACAATTAGACTGGGAATCAACATGCCGGCGAGGGTGGAGCAGATAGTGAGGAGGAGCGACTGCGGATCCCTACTGATCGGAGAGCCGACGGGGGAGTTCTACGACGTGGTCCTCTTCTTCGGCATCATAGACATCCTCCAAGACTACGACATCAGTAAGAAGCTCGAGCACGCGTACAAGTCCATCCAGTACGACCCGACGTCGATATCCGCCGTCGATCCGAAGCAGTACGCGAAGCGCTTCCGGGACTTCATCTACCGGGCATTCACAGAGGACAACAACAGCAGTCTCATGTGATCAGAACATCTCGAGAATGTGTTAAGAATGGAAGTTCTGTGCTCATTTTTTCCTTCAGGTGCCAGAAGGCTTCTCGGACGTCCCTGTCGCCAATGCAGAATTTGGTCGATGCTTGCTTCAGGAGATGGCTTTGTTTTTTGTGTGTCCGGTTCATTGAAATTGTACATGGCAAATTGTGAAGGGGAGTGCAGCAGCCAATTCACAGTTGTAAATGATTTTTGCCAGAATATATTGTATGAGAATGTCAATTTTTTTGTAACCAACATTTCTTCTGTGTGATGATGTAATCTGTAGCTGACATGATTCTTTTCTGCATCTTTATTGAATTTTTGTTAGCAAGGAAAGATTCAAAGATGTTTTCTGTAGACATGAAAGATTTCAATGTTACCATGTCCTTTGATTTTTCTCTTATGTCTCGTTTGGTTCGCGGGAAGGAAATAAAATTGATTATTTGCTCATTTCTTTCCTTCAAAAAATTACCAATCAATTTTCTTTTCGGTGCTTATAAATGTCAAGAAAATTGGCGAGAATATGAACCTTCAAGGGAAAAAAAATGAATCATTATTCTCCTTCCTATTTTTTTTCTCTCGGGAATCAATTTTCTTTCCTACTCGTTTTCTTTGGCATCAAAACACTGGAAATGAATAACAAAGTCCTGATTCTGCAAACCACACATGGCCTTAATTAGGAGACTATACTTACCAATTTAAAAAGGACTCTACTACGTTGCCCAAAGTTTGTGACCGCCGGCCCACGTGGCGGCCATTGGCCCCCTGGCCCAGGTGGGAACGCTGTGCTAGAAAGGAGGGCCAATGGTTAGTTGTCACGTGGACCGGCGGTCACGTCCGCAGTCACAAACCGCGAACAAAATATCATTTTCGATTTAAAAAAGACTTGAACACAAATCAAGAAATTAACTTACAGGCCTCATCATAAGACAAGAAATAATCCTTAGAAATGTCAAAATAGTTTATAGGTTCCCTGTCAAAATATAATTTGGTAAAACTTGTCCCTCAATTCAATTCAAAACTAGTCCTTCAATAATTGACCTTGTCCACCAGCAGAAATTCTCTCCAAGAATCGCATGTCCCAGAATAATAAAATCCTGATCTGCTCCAGTTGTTTTCCAATTTATTTTTGGTCTCCTCCAAAAAAGTATTGCCATACAACCTTCTTCGTTGCAATAATTGAGGACAACGAGTCAATATTGATGCACTAAACATGTGCATATTTCCTTGTGTAAACATGCTCACCAAGAATTCATCAGCAACAGCAAGGGCTTCAATCCTCTTGACTCGTGCAGTTGCACAATTGGATTAAGCCTCATATCTATGACTGAATGTCACTAAAATTTCCCATATTGACTCAGTAGGAACACGTTATGTTACACGGACACGAGAAAACGAAACCCCTGACCATATTGTGTTCGTACCTGTATCCATGTCCATATTCGTTCAACATAGATAACTACAGAATTGTCAATGTCTCACACCCGCATAGCATCCTTATCCGTATCCATATCAGTATTCGAGCAAAATAAGAACAGTCTAGCAATCCATGTCAGTATTCCATAAGCTAAAGACTTACAACACATAAATCTAAAAAATTAAAAAATATAGACAGCTGAGAGCCAACTACTTTCCACAATTTACCCTTCCCATTTAACTACAAAAATCTATATATTGTGGTGTCTGCTGATCAAAATTGGATCCGAAGACATCTATATATATATATGCCTCACTATAAGCTTTTTCTAGACAGAATTTTGGAGAGAGAGCAGGTGGTGTTGATCCTTCCAAGGACTTTCTAGTCGAACAGCAAAAGAACATCTCATTTGAGTAATCACTCCTGTGCTGCCAGGCTAGTAGTAGTAATCAGTCTCGGTCTCGTCTTCTCCGGCAATATCCCCTCGTCTGTGATTTTCCTCTTTGTGATATGAACACTAGTACTGATCTTGCTGCTAATGGTAGTAATGCTGCTATCATCCACTTCCAGTAACTGCTCTCTCTCTTCTTTCGACCTTCCTTTCAGTATGTGAGGCCTGAGCCTACTCACATCCGATAGCTGTACCGGTTTGAGAAAGAACTCCTCTGCCCCTTCTTCCAAGCATCTGTTGATAAGAAATAATATTGAGAAAAATTACGAACTTTCGTTGTGAACCTCCTTCAAATCTGCCTAATAGAACTTTTGTTGTGAACGGGAAAGGTAGACTAGCTCCGACAAGTTAATTATCAAATTGGAACACCCACCCACGGGCGAGAGCTATGTTGCAACTTGCAAGGACACGGAAAAATGGTGGCCATATCTGTATCGTGTCCGTACCCCATATCCAGGTTCGTATTCATGCAGCTACTAGCTAGCGTAGGTGTTTACCTTGTAACTATGTGCAAAATTTCCGTATCCCGTATCCGTGTTCCATATCTGTGCAACATAGTGGACATGAGAAGGGATTAATTTAGTTTGATCTAGGAAGCATGGGCAAGCGAAATATCGGTGCTATGTCCATGTGGAACACGTATCGGACACGGACAATCCAAATTATTATGAACAGATCGCGTAGAGTTTGATTTGTAGGTCTTAACATCTTGTTTAAAGATCTGGAAAGTAATATACCGCGCGCATCGGACACGGATACTGCAAAACATACTACGACAACAAATAAATTTGTGTTCATGCCTCCGTGAACAGATCGTGTCCATGCTACATAAGAGTAGCGATTCATAGGTATAATATGCATAAAATCTTTCCTTCATCAATTGAACTGGTTTATACATCCTACAAATTTCTCTGTCCAGTCATGTTCCTCACCTGTTGATTCTTGAGGGCACATTCTCAGATGACATGATCACGACCGGGATGTCTTTCAAGAATGATGATTCCTGATCCACAAATACCAAAATTAATCAAAACCCCAAATTAATTATTTACTCTAATGAAAGAACACAACAAATTAAACCACTAGTAGATCAAGAAGGAATGGTAGATATATATATACCTTGACTTTCTTGAGCAGATCATACCCAGTCATCTCAGGCATACAGTAGTCTGTAATTATCAGGTTCACCTCAATCTCCTGAAAACACAAAAAACCAAACACACAATTACAACACAGCTCCTAACCAAGAACTGCATCATCATATATATATATACAATCATGTTCAAGAAGTAAGCACCTGCTGATCAGGAGAGACCAGGTACTCCAGAGCCTTGCTCCCAGAATCAACTGTAGTAACTGTTGCACAACAATAAACATTAAAAAAAATGCATGATTGAATTTGAGGCATGACATGTAGAATTATTAAGTCCAACTACTGTCGACCGAACTCGAGTGGCTCTTGTAGTTATCGAAAAGAGGTATAAAACTCTGGCTGGATGACGAAAGAATATTTCTTCTATTTATTTGATAAAAGTTGGAGGACAGTTGGCCCAATAAATTGTCAGTGTGCACAAAGTTCCGTACGTATTGTCCGACATCTAAAAAAAAAAAAAAAACTTATAAAAAAAATGTATACCTTGAAAAGAAGAGGTTCTGAGGAGCCTCTCAATGAGCTTCCTGTCCAGGAGGCTGTCATCAACAGCAAGAACATGGAACTGAGACTCTGCTACTATAGGCATTGTTGGTAGAGGAACACTTTGGTGGTGGTGGTGGATGATGATAAGTAAGGAAGGAAGGAGGATGAAGGAAGGAAAGAAGTGGTGGGTGCCTTGGCTTTTTATTAATAAAATTATTGGGGGAGAATTTTATAGTGATGGGGAATCTCTGAGGAAGGTTAGAAAGGTGGTGAGTTAGGAAAAACAAATCTGAAGCAAATCCCACCCACTAGCAAAGAAAGATTCTGCCAGGATTTTCTTCCAAGACCTTTAGGAAGACCCCCATAATATTTTCCTTTTGTTGTTGTTGTTGAATTGGAAAGCAAGCAATCAAGGACCACTTCCTATTCATTTTGTCCCCTTCTCCTTCTCCAGCTCTCCTGTGACTTCACCAGTTATAAATTTGGTTGCAAATTGGAAAGGTTAGTTTGGGGCCACGTCTGATTTTTAAGAGCTTTTGCATTTGGAGTCTGCTTGCTTCTAGCTTTGTCATGGCCATATCAGGGGGGAGATTGTCAAAAAAACAACTTCTATGATATAATAATGACTCAAAAATGCAATTTGTAGTTCACATAATCCTTTTTTTTTTCACCAGATGTTGACATCTCTGGTTCTTAGGCCTCATTTGGTTCAAGGAAAGGAAATACATTCCCTTTTAGTTTTCATAAGCATGGAAAAGTGGGATTTTTGTCACATTTTTTTTTTGTTTTTTGGTTGGTGCAGGAAAGAAAAGCAAAAATATAACAATGTTTCAATAATATCTTTACCATTTTAAAATAAAATAATATTATGAAAAATAACATTAAGGGTAAAATAAGCAATGACACATGGTTACTTTTGTCATAATTTTTGTAATAAATGTTGGAAAAGGAAGAGGAAAAATCAATCCCATTGTCACTCCCCGATCCTGGAATACGTATTTTAATACGTAAACCGATAAATTGTATTTACCATGTATTTATACGATATTTATTATGCTGTATTTCTTCATGCATTTCCCAAAATATTCGACAAAATATTATTTCGTAATTTATTTTCTGCATTTGGGTCTACAGTTTTGGCTCATTTGGGTAACCTATTTTTGGTTCACCAATGGTTCATCATGAACCCTTGGGTTCAAGATTCTATATATAACTCATCTCATTCTCTCTCCTCTCATTTATTTTCCTCCACCAACCAAGGCAAGTGCCAACTTGCTCAAGAGATGGATCCATAAATTTTGTTAATATTTTCTTACAAAATTATTTGTCAAAATATGTTCTTCTTCTCAATCTATACTAGTTTAGAACTTGAAATTTTCCATTTTGAAGCTTTAATTTTTGTAAATCTAAGTTTTAACCATTTTCGGATTTTCTTGGTTTTGATCTAGCAAACTTCATTATTTTCAAGTTTTGATTTTTTCATGTTTTAGGAAATTTTGTTCTACCCCATTTTGACCTATAGAAGTCCCAATTTGGGCTTAGGATGAGGATTTTATGGTCCCTATAAGTTCTAGGGCTCATGGTGTTCTTGCTCTCAGCCAAGAGGAAGGAGATGACCCTGTAGCAGTTGGCGCGCGCAGCCCCTTGGCCCAGCGCTTTTTAGCGATGGGCGCAGCTCTCTCGTGACCCAGCGCGCTTGACCCGAGCGCACTCTGACCCAGCGCGCTCTGACCCGGCGCACTCTGACCCAGCGCGCTTGACCCCAGCGCACTCTGACCCAGCGCGCTCTGACCCGGCGCGCTTTGACCCCAGCGCACTTTGACCCCAGCGCACTCTGACCCAGCGCGCCCTGACCTGGACTCCCCTATATTTTTATTTATTTATTTTATATTGCTTATATATATATGTAAATGTTTGTGTAAGCTATATATCCTTACGTCTTTTGTCCTGAGCATGATATGAGCACTAATGTGACCCCGGTGAACAAAGTGTTCCTACCTGATACATGTACCTGAATGTCCCAGTTCTTGTTCATGCTCGACAAATGACTCGTAACTCCACGTGGCGTATTTGCAATGATGCATTACACCAAGGAGGGTAGAACATGTTGACATACTGATTGACATGGATCCTCTCTTGGGGTACTCGTACTAGAGTACGACTTGGGAGGATAATCATGCATGTCACGACCCGCTACCCAAATTGTTGGGCCAGGCCGAGTCATGTCCAGCCTATGTTGAGATAAAACGTAGTAAGCTGTTCTAAAGACAACAGGATAAGACTAAATGTGCTAACAGTTCTATAAGTGAAGAAGAATCATAAATGCTCCAAACACAAAAGTCGTCGTATATAGTAAAATATCCAAGTACAAGTAAACTGAAATGTAAAACTGGATACATGTCCAGTTACAAAATGATATAGTCTAATACATGTCTACACTCAAAAGTCTAAGTAAACAAAAGACAACTAAGCGAGGTTTCCTGCAGGAACATCCTCGTGTCACCCCCATTTCCTGTATTACGTATTTATGCTCGTATTTGATTTTGGCACGTATTTTAATTTTCTCGACTTGCGAATTTTGGTTTCACGTAAATGGGTTTTGGACCATGGCTTGGTTTTATTTTGTGGAAGTTGGTTTGGTTTGGTTTATCATGAGTGGAACACTTTAACCTACACTCTACCCTCAACACAACACAACCACCCTCATTATATCTCCACCAAACTTTCTCTCTCCTCTTTACTCTCCATTAATTTTCTTCTTCTTCCTTCTTCCACAACTCCCCAACCCATTAGGCAAGTGCACCTTGCCAACAAATAAGCACCCAATTTTATTTGTCCATTTGATAGATTAGGACATGTAGATCAACATTAGAACTTGAAATTTTATGATTTGGAGTCTCCATTGTTCTAGATCTAAGTTTTGATTATTTTTGGAATTCTTTGGTTTTGATCTATTAAACCTTAATTTTTGTATATTTTGATGCTTCCATGTGGAAGAGAATTCGATTTTACTCAAGTTAGAACTTTGAAAATCTAGATTTGGTTTTGATTTGATCAAGTTATGAAGAATTGAAGTTTTGAAGTTCTTGGAGTTCTTCTCGGGTTGGAGAAGCAGCCCTCTCGGCCTGCGCTCTTTAGCGCAAAGCCGATTGCACAGCTCACCCTTTGGTGAACTGCGCACCTTCCTTCTCGGCCAGCGCCTTCATTGCGCATAGCCGATTGCGCCCGGCCTCTTGGGCTGGACCGCGCATCTCCCTTGGCGCACCAACCCCTGCGCAGTTGGCCCCTGCGCAACCTGACTCATGCACAATCCACCCTGCGCAAGCCAGCCATGCGCAATCCACCTTCTGCGCAATCCATCTCTGCGCAACCAACTCCTGCGCAGCTCACTCCTGCGCAGTCTACCTTCTGCGTAATCCATCCATGCGCCATCTGCCCCTCTGCACTTGGCACCCTGCACAACTGACACCCTACACAATCCAACCCCTGACCCCTTGCGCAAACCATTGGCTCTTGGAGATTTGGTTTTATTTTCTTTAAGCCTGGCTCTTCTATAGTCCTATATATATTGATATTGTATTAGATATTTTACGCCCATTTTATATCCTTACGCCTTTTGTCATGAACTTGATTTTACTCAATATGTTTGGAATGTCTATTGTACATGGCATGGTATGACAAGGACCTAGCATAACACGACAGTGACCCGTAGTGGTGCACTCCTGACATGACCAACCTGACATGACAGTGACCCGTAGTGGTGCACTCCTAACAAGCACCCTGACATGATTTATCTTGATAACTTGATAGTGGCCCGTGGCGGCGCACTCCTGACTTGACTTGACTTGTAACTTGTAATTAACTCGTATAATCAACTTGACACCGTGGGTGCTCCTGCTTGCTTGCTTGTGCAATCCACTTGTCTTGTATTGCATCATGTCTAGGACGTGACTTCCTGGGTACCACGGCCAGGGACCCGCGCTAAATTGGATTGGACTAATTATTAGATCAAACTAGAACATGGAGAATTCCCAGTCACAGGCAATCTCGTTATCTGGGCACTTTAATGGACTTGTAGCTTGCCGACGAGTAGAGCACATTTCCAGCACACTGTCATGTGTTGCACCCTCTAAGTCACCTAAGGGTACATTTGTCTTCCGGGCAATGTATCCACCTATAACTCTCAACCCGCGGAAGGATAACTGGATAGTCTGCAGGGCTTGGGACTGGGAGTTTCTCACTTGCATCTTGTTAGTAATTAGGCTTGTGATAACCCTAGTTAGTTAAAGTAGTAAGCCGTAGTACTTGCTTGGCCGATTGTGAATGGATGGTGTCCAGCCTTGTCTAAGTCTTGTCTAGCTCCAGTACCTGCTATCTCCTGAGCATGTTTGTTTTACTTATCTTAACGATAAATGAGTAGAGACAGTGAGCTATTCAGGCGAAGGGTTACAACCCCGGTCCTTGTCTGGTTTAAGGATTGTAACCTGGCTCCCGGAATGGTTCCGCGTCCCTAGTCGTTTATCGCCCTGTGTACCTTACTACTTGTATTTTTTTTTATTCTTTATGTTCTGATATGCTGGCTTTTGTTCTTATTTGTGGCCTCCTTTGTGGCACTTGCTCTTTCTGGGGTTTGATCCAGCTAGTTTTGTGTGGCCAGATTTCGGAGCAGCTCCCGAGGATCTACCGAGCTTCCAGCCCAATGGTGACAACTAGACGGAACCCGGGCCAAGAGTGGGTTTTCCTTTTTGTTTTACCTACTTATATGTAAATTTATTCTTTTGAGGCGTTTAGCCGACGAGCACCTGTTAGCTCGATGCATATTTACTTACTGTCTGCCTACGGGCTGTAAACATGATTAACAAATCCTAGGGTTGATCATGTATGACTGAACTCTTGCTAGTTCTATCATTTTGTACGACTAGCTTCATGATCATCCAATATGTAATATTTGGGACGCCTTATATATATATATATTTGATGCTCTAACATCTTGTAACTCTGTTAATTGCTTGAGATTGAGACAATGGGCTTGACCTTAAGAGACTGCTGGCTTGTAGTAAACCCTCATATCTAGACAGCCGTGACCGTATAGTTGAGATGTATTCTATTTCAATATACGTAGCTGGCTATGTCTGTCCCCACTCTCCAGTATTCTGGTTCTGGGGCGTGACATGGTTTAAGTGGTAGCCCATGCAGGTCTTGTCAATCAAGAAATGAGAGGGTTTACCGAATAGATGTCTCAATCAATATTCGCCCTTGATCTCTGCTCGTATCTTCGAATCCCTGAGATTCTTGACCTGATCATATGCTTGTATCATTGATCTGTCCTGGTCCTTTCCTTATTGTTCCCTATGTCGTCTTCTTCAGCGGCATTACTCCCGGACCTGCCAACCAGCCAGAGGAAGCTCGACAAGCACCCCAGCGCCAGGAAGATCAAGCTCAGCACTCTGGAGTAGCCTCCCGAGTTATGCTTCTCGGAGGCTCAGAACCTCCAGTTCAGGCAGCTCCGCCCGTTCAACCAGCTAGACAGGATGAGGGACCTTTGGTAGGGCTTATCAGAGAACTGCTTGCATCCCAAGATCGTCGAGGCGATGCCTTGCACCAGGAAGTTCATGATGCACTAAACCGAGGAGGTCCCCAAGGGAATCAGGCGGCCAACAGTTTCAAGCGCTTGAACCCTCCGTTCTTTGACGACAGTGAAGATGCGATTGCCGCGGACGCTTGGCTTCAGGATACCGAGGTGGTTCTAGAAGCAGCTAGGACACCTGAAAATGAGAAGGTGGCGGTGGTACGCCTACAGTTGTTAGACTTGGCTCGCGATTGGTGGGCGGCTCAGGCCATGGGGTTAGCGGCACCAGTCACTTGGGCGACGTTCAGAGAGAGGTTCCAGACAAAGTACTTCGATGCGGTGGCACGGTATGACCTGCAGACCCGGTTCACCAACTTGAAGCAAGGAGGCAGGACGGTCGATGGCTATGCGACAGAGTTTTCCAGGCTGAGTAGGTTCGCCCCCACCTTGGTGGCAACCGAGTTCGATAGGGCTCAGCGATTCCAGCAAGGGCTGCACTTAGAAATATTATTGGCTGTGGAGCAGTTCGAGCACCAGACGTTCGATGCAGTGTTGAAGGCAGCAAGGAGGCATGAGTATACCTCCCGGAGAATTGTGGACAGGACCGGAGGCAGGAAGCGGTCCCACAACCAGATGCACCAATCATCAGCTCCAGCCCCGGCAGCTAGGGGTATAACCATTGGAACTCCGAGGCGGGCGGCCTCAGTGACGTCGGTTCAGCATTCAATCCCGACGTACCCGCAGCAGCAGAAGCAGAAGCAGTCTTCCGCGGTGGGATGTTCTCATTGCGGGAAGCCGGGCCATGTAGTGGCAAAGTGTCGTAGGGCACAGGGATTGTGTCTGGCTTGTGGAGGAGCAGACCACCAGATAGAGACCTGCCCGAATAGGGGAGGTCCATCATCATCCAACCTTTCTAGTTCTTCAGTAAGAGGACCAGCCCCAGTTCCAGTCCAGCAGCAGCAGCAGCAGCAGTACCCGAGGCCATTGGCGCCCCAGGCCCAGGCCTTACAGCAGCAGAACCAGCAGCAGTTCACCCAGGCTCCAGCACAGAACCGACAGAGGGGTTTCCAGCAGAGAAGACCCGCAGCTAGAGGTCAGGCTATGATGATGACCATGGAAGAAGAAGTTGCACCAGGTGAGGTAGTGGCAGGTATTATTCTCGTCAACACCTTTCCAGCATCTGTATTATTTGATTCTGGTGCATCGCATTCATTCATGTCTGCACGATTCGCGACACGGATAGGATTGGAGCCCGAGTCATTATCAGTGAGGCTCAATATACTTACTGGTAATGGTCTTGTGGGAGTAGATCGAGTGTTTTTCTCGTGTCAGATCGTAGTTAGCGGTAGAGAGTTCCCCGCTAGGCTCATAGAGTTTCCTATGGCAGACTATGATGTAGTCCTAGGCATGGATTGGTTGAGGAACCATTATGCTAGGATAGACTGCCATGTTGGCAGAGTTATCTTTAGTATTCCCGGAGAGCCAGAGTTTTTATTTTCCAGAGGCACAGTAGAGCCATCTCCTCCAGTATTGCGGATGGCAGTAGCAGCAGTACAGTTGCCCCGGATAGTTGAAGAGTTTCCAGATGTCTTCCCAGAGGAACTTCCAGGGATGCCACCAGAGCGGGAGATCGAGTTCACCATCGACTTGATTCCCGGGACAGCACCCGTATCAGAGCGAGTCTACAGAATGGCGCCTTCAGAGTTGGAGATTTTGTATAAGATGATTGAAGAACTCAGAACCAAGGGATTCATTCGTGCTAGTGGATCGCCTTGGGGAGCCCCGATGCTTCTTGTGAAAAAGAAGGATGGTACGTCCAGGCTATGTGTTGATTATCGTACATTGAACTCAGTGACAATCAAGAACAGATACCCTCTCCCGAGGATAGATGACTTGTTTGATCAACTGAAGGGGGCTTCAGTTTTCTCGAAGATAGACTTGCGGTCAGGATACCACCAGATCAGAGTCAGAGAGCAGGACATCCCGAAGACGGCGTTCAGATCTAGGTACGGGCATTGGGAGTTTCTAGTTATGCCCTTTGGAGCGACCAATGCGCCGGCAGTGTTCATGGACCTCATGAACCGTATTTTTATGCCTTACTTGGATCAGTTTGTGATAGTGTTCCTTGATGACATCCTGGTCTACAGCAAGAGTGAAGCAGAGCACGAGCAGCATCTCAGAATTGTCCTCCAGATTCTCAGAGAGCACCAGTTGTACGCCAAGTTCAGTAAATGCGAGTTCTGGCTCGATAGCATTTCGTACTTGGGTCACATCATTACTCGAGGAGGAGTAGAAGTGGATCCCCAGAAGATTGTGGCTATCGAGGCATGGCCAGTACCTAGCTCAGTGGCAGAAGTTTGCAGCTTTCTTGGATTGGCCGGCTACTACCGGCGGTTCGTCTCTGATTTTGCAAGAATTTCAGCGCCGATGACCCAGTTGACCCGCAAGGATGTGCCATTCGTTTGGACAGCAGAGTGTCAGGAATTATTTGAGAAGTTGAAGCGAGGTTTGATAACGGCTCCCATTCTCACCCTTCCAGATGGGACCGGAGGATTCACAGTTTATTGCGACGCTTCAGGCAGAGGATTGGGATGTGTTTTGATGCAGCATGGGAAGGTAATTGCTTATGCGTCACGTCAACTCCGTGATCATACGAAGAATTATCCGACCCACGACTTGGAGCTAGCAGCAGTAGTGTTTGCACTTAAGTTGTGGAGGCACTACTTGTACGGAGACAGAGTGGAGATATTTACTGATCATAAGAGCCTGAAGTATGTTTTCACCCAGAAGGATCTTAATATGCGGCAGAGAAGATGGCTTGAGCTACTGGTGGACTACGATGTAGATTTGCAGTATCATCCAGGGAAGGCCAATGTTGTAGCAGATGCGTTGAGCCGGAGAGCCGGAGTTTATTTCCTGACGGCGCAACCAGAGCTATTGGCAGATTTTCAGAAGATGGGAATAGAAGTTGTCCTCCCTTCTAATATGGCCTTGATGGCCAGCCTACAGATTTAGTCCACCATAGTTGAGAGGATCCGGACAGCACAGTTAACAGATTCCAAGATTTAGCGGCTCAGAACAGAGTGCGAGGCAGGGAGAAGGCCAGAGTTATGTATTCATGAGGATGGTACACTTCGACACGGCACGCATCTTTGTGTACCCAGTGGAGATATCAGACAGAAAGTCATGGCATAGGCTCACAGTTCGCAGTATTCCATCCACCCAGGCGGCCCGAAGATGTACAGAGATATTCGTCAACACTTTTGGTGGAATGGTATGAAGAGGAAGATAGCCCGGTATGTCTCTCGATGTTTGGTTTGCCAACAGGTCAAGGCTGAACATCAGAGGCCAGCTGGACTTCTTCAACCCTTGCCGATCCCAGAATGGAAATGGGAGCACATAACCATGGATTTCGTGACTGGGTTACCCAGATCTCCGGCAGGCAGAGATGCTATTTAGGTCATTGTGGACAGGCTTACCAAGGTGGCACACTTTCTTCCATTTAGAGTTGGACAGTCGACGGCACAGCTAGCAGAGATATATCTCAGGCAGATCGTCAGACTTCACGGAGTGCCAGTCAGCATAGTATCAGACAGAGATACGAGATTCACATCGCACTTCTGGCGCAGTCTTTATCAAAGTTTGGGGACTCGTCTCAAGTTCAGCTCAGCGTATCATCCGCAGACAGATGAGCAGTCAGAGCTACTATACAAACTCTCGAAGATATGTTGCGGTCGTGTACCCTTGACTTCGGTGGTTCGTGGGAGGATTACCTGCACCTGGTGGAATTCTCGTACAACAATAGTTTCCAGGCCAGTATCCAGATGGCACCCTTCGAGGCTCTGTATGGTAGGAAGTGCAGATCCTCGTTAGCATGGGACGATATCGGAGAGAGGCAGATGCTCGGTCCAGAACTGATTTCACAGACGGTTGAAGTGGTCAGGAAAGTCAGAGATCACCTTCGAGTTGCTCAGCATCGCCAGCGCCATTGGGCCGATGCTCATCGGCGTCCCTTAGAATTTGCCGTCGGCGACCATGTATTCCTTAGGATCTCGCCCACCCATGGCGTCATTCATTTTGGCGTACGGGGAAAGCTTAGTCCTAGGTATATAGGGCCGTTCGATATTCTAGAGCGAGTAGGTGATGTGTCCTATCGTCTCGCTCTTCCGCCGTCGCTAAGTGAGGTGCATGATGTATTCCATGTGTCCCAATTACGACGGTACATCCCGGACCCGAGCCATATCCTAGATCATTCGGAATTGGTTGTTGGTACCAACCTTTCGTATGAGGAGAGGCCCGTGTCTATTTTGGACCGGAGAAAAAAGACGCTCAAGAACAAGACTATTAACTTAGTTCGTGTTGCTTGGGGTCATCACTCTCTAGGTGAGTCAACGTGGGAGCGTGAGGACGACATCCGATCGCGATATCCCTATCTGTTTGACTCGTGAGGTATAATGTCTTTCTTATGCCTTACGCTTTCCCCTTTCCTTGCTTGCATTGTATGATTGTATGATTGAACTGCTTAGTGTAGCTTGTCTGTGCTTAGTATAGCTTGTCGTGGCAATCTCTAGCTCCTTGATTAAATTCCGAGGACAGAATTCTTTGAAGGTGGGTAGAGTTATCACCCCCATTTCCTGTATTACGTATTTATGCTCGTATTTGATTTTGGCACGTATTTTAATTTTTTCGACTTGCGGATTTTGGTTTCTCGTAAATGGGTTTTGGACCATGGCTTGGTTTTATTTTGTGGAAGTTGGTTTGGTTTGGTTCATCATGAGTGGAACACTTTAACCTACACTCTACCCTCAACACAACACAACCACCCTCATTATATCTCTACCAAACTTTCTCTCTCTTCTTTACTCTCCATTAATTTTCTTCTTCTTCCTTCTTCCACAACTCCCCAACCCATTAGGCAAGTGCACCTTGCCAACAAATAAGCACCCAATTTTATTTGTCCATTTGATAGATTAGGACATGTAGATCAACATTAGAACTTAAAATTTTATGATTTGGAGTCTCCATTGTTCTAGATCTAAGTTTTGATTATTTTCGAAATTCCTTGGTTTTGATCTATTAAACCTTAAATTTTGCATATTTTGATGCTTCCATGTGGAAGAGAATTCGATTTTACTCAAGTTAGAACTTTGAAAATCTAGATTTGGTTTTGATTTGATCAAGTTATGAAGAATTGAAGTTTTGAAGTTCTTGGAATTCTTCTCGGGTTGGAGAAGCAGCCCTCTCGGCCTGCGCTCTTTAGCGCAAAGCCGATTGCGCAGCTCACCCTTTGGTGAACTGCGCACCTTCCTTCTCGGCCAGCGCCTTCATTGCGCATAGCCGATTGCGCCCGGCCTCTTGAGCTGGACCGCGCATCTCCCTTGGCGCACCAACCCCTGCGCAGTTGGCCCCTGCGCAACCTGACTCATGCGCAATCCACCCTGCGCAAGCCAGCCATGCGCAATCCACCTTCTGTGCAATCCATCTCTGCGCAACCAACTCCTGCGCAGTTCACTCCTGCGCAGTCTACCTTCTGCGCAATCCATCCATGCGCCATCTGCCCCTGCGCACTTGGCACCCTGCACAACTGACACCCTACACAATCCAACCCCTGACCCCTTGCGCAAACCATTGGCTCTTGGAGATTTGGTTTTATTTTCTTTAAGCCTGGCTCTTCTATAGTCCTATATATATTGATATTGTATTAGATATTTTACGCCCATTTTATATCCTTACGCCTTTTGTCATGAACTTGATTTTACTCAATATGTTTGGAATGTCTATTGTACATGGCATGGTATGACAAGGACCTAGCATAACACGATAGTGACCCGTAGTGGTGCACTCCTGACATGACCAACCTGACATGACAGTGACCCGTAGTGGTGCACTCCTAACAAGCACCCTGACATGATTTATCTTGATAACTTGATAGTGGCCCGTGGCGGCGCACTCCTGACTTGACTTGACTTGTAACTTGTAATTAACTCGTATAATCAACTTGACACCGTGGGTGCTCCTGCTTGCTTGCTTGTGCAATCCACTTGTCTTGTATTGCATCATGTCTAGGACGTGACTTCCTGGGTACCACGGCCAGGGACTCGCGCTAAATTGGATTGGGCTAATTATTAGATCAAACTAGAACATGGAGAATTCCCAGTCACAGGCAATCTCGTTATCTGGGCGCTTTAATGGACTTGTAGCTTGCCGACGAGTAGAGCACATTTCCAGCACACTGTCATGTGTTGCACCCTCTAAGTCACCTAAGGGTACATTTGTCTCCCGGGCAATGTACCCACATATAACTCTCAACCCGCGGAAGGATAACTGGATAGTCTGCAGGGCTTGGGACTGGGAGTTTCTCACTTGCATCTTGTTAGTAATTAGGCTTGTGATAACCCTAGTTAGTTAAAGTAGTAAGCCGTAGTACTTGCTTGGCCGATTGTGAATGGATGGTGTCCAGCCTTGTCTAAGTCTTGTCTAGCTCCAGTACCTGCTATCTCCTGAGCATGTTTGTTTTACTTATCTTAACGATAAATGAGTAGAGACAGTGAGCTATTCCGGCGAAGGGTTACAACCCCGGTCCTTGTCTGGTTTAAGGATTGTAACCTGGCTCCCGGAATGGTTCCGCGTCCCTAGTCGTTTATCACCCTGTGTACCTTACTACTTGTATTTTCTTTTATTATTTATGTTCTGATATGCTGGCTTTTGTTCTTATTTGTGGCCTCCTTTATGGCACTTGCTCTTTCTGGGGTTTGACCCAGCTGGTTTTGTGTGGCCAGATTTCGGAGCAGCTCCCGAAGATCTACCGAGCTTCCAGCCCAATGGTGACAACTAGACGGAACCCGGGCCAAGAGTGGATTTTCCTTTTTGTTTCACCCACTTATATGTAAATTTATTCTTTTGAGGCGTTTAGCCGACGAGCACCTGTTAGCTCGATGCATATTTACTTACTGTCTGTCTACGGGCTGTAAACATGATTAACAAATCCTAAGGTTGATCATGTATGACTGAACTCTTGCTAGTCCTATCATTTTGTACGACTAGCTTCATGATCATCCAATATGTAATATTTGGGACGCCTTATATATATATATATATTTGATGCTCTAACATCTTGTAACTCTGTTAATTGCTTGAGATTGAGACAATAGGCTTGACCTTAAGAGACTGCTGGCTTGTAGTAAACCCTCATATCTAGACAGCCGTGACCGTATAGTTGAGATGTATTCTATTTCAATATACGTAGCTGGCTATGTCTGTCCCCGCTCTCCAGTATTCTGGTTCTGGGGCGTGACACCTCGTAAAGCAGAGCCGGGTCCTCGGCAGTAACTCCATAGTATGAGTCGCAGAGTAACTCCTCCTCAGTAAGGACACCTACAACGTTATCCTGTCAGGACGGAAGCAAGTACTAAATCTAGCAAACTAGCATATGAAACATGGAAATGAACATGAGAGGAAATAACTGGAAAGCATGGCATCACACAGTCTATCATGGCAAGGATACATATGTCATAGAGACAGATGTATATGTAATGTTTAAAACTGTAGCAAGTACGTGATCGGTCAATAGATGTACAATGTACCGAGGTACAATGTAAATAAAATATACATACGTACAAATAAAACAAGCGATAGATGTACATACGTACAAATACAGCTGGTGCGCCTACGACAAGGTATACATAAAATGTCAACCTTGCTCGGTACGTACGTACGAGTAAGGGGCATGATCACGTACGCTACTAACAGTTTCCCCATAACCCATATCCTAATCATGTGAGAGATACATCAAGACTGTTCTAAGCATGGTAGTAACTGAAAGTACAACATGTAGAGATCTAACTTGCTACCCCAAGGATCAGCATTTAACATGGTAGGGTTTGCAGTTCATTTTATGTGACAATATGTAAAGTTCGTAGAAAGTACTTGCCTCTAGCAAAGCAAAATAAAACAAGCTGCGATAACAATGCTATGGATGTCTGGTAGCTCGTCACTGTAGAAGTAAATACAACAACTTAGTTTTACACTAAGCTAAAACACTAGGACACTAATTGGTGAAACACGACTTGTGACTGGGCACCTAGCCAAAATGATGACTTGGTATAGGAGACCAATGTGGGGTGACACACTATGTTAACTAACTTTCTAGGGTCTTTACACTAGTGAGGGATGGGGTTTAACACGACTAAAACTCCAAATAACACAAAAAGCTACAAGTCGTAATTAATCAATAAATAAATCAAAAGATCATTGTGTTCTAACAATTTTAGAGATAGGCAAAAAGCCTAGTTTTTCTTAAAGTAAAGTACTAAAGTGATCCTTGTTAATCATAGAAATTTATTATAATTTTTCTGGAATTTATTAACCAGTACAAATATTTTATAAAAATCAGTTTTCCTAAGTATACAGAAAGTGGGTTTTGGTTTCACATGCCAAACTAGTGGCAAAAACAGTAAATTAAATACTATAAAATTTATACTAAATTAGCTAACTTAACATAGTATCTAACAACTATTTTTCCATAATTTTAGCAATACTTTAAGTATTTTAGAAAATCAAAAACAGCAATGCACACAATAATTAATTATCTGCGTATTTTGTCCATGTATATAATTTGAATCAAAGTTCAAATACAGGACCCAAGGCCATGAATCAAGTCCAATATGACTTGTACAGGTCTTGAATATGTGAAAACACATTTGGGCCCAAATATCCATGCTAGGCTTGGACACCAAATGGTTGCAGTAATTTAAATACAATATAATTTGGTAATAGACAAAATAAATATTATTATCTTAATAAGGTAAAGTTATGCATATAGAAAATATACCTACATATGTTTTAAAAGTACATATATATATATGTAAGGAAAAATACTTAATTTATAAGGTATATATATATATGTATAAATATATATACATATATAGGAAAATACTTACAACAATAAAGTGTATATATATATTAATATATATACATGAAAATATATACATATATACATAATACATACATATATGAATATATATATATAAATACAAACATATTTATATAAAATTTACTAACTATAAAATATATACATATATATAAAATACTGTCAAAAGCAGTATATACACATATATATATATATACTAATATATATATACACATATATATATATATATAAATATATATATAAAACTGAAAAAAAGAAAAAGAAAAAGAAAAGAAACAGAAAAGAAAAGAAGACAGAAAGGAGGGGGGCTCGAACCCTGTCCTCAGGAAAGGGGGGGTGTTTTGATCACTGCGCGCTGGCCAGTGGGCCAGCGGCCCGCTGTGTTAGGAATAGGTTTTAGGTTAGTTATATTTAGTTTCGAATTAATTAACATATAAAAAAAATATAAAAACCATCCTGTGTCCTGACAGTTAAGGACACAGGTATCAACGTGTCTTCGCTTAGCACGACACGTACGACACGAGTTTCGTGTGTCCTCGTCTGCGTTCGTGTTCGTCAGGACACGGCGAACACTTTTCGACCCAACACGAGACACGCACGACACGTCGTGACACTTGCAACTTACGTGTCCGGCCGTCGTAGGGGGGTTCGATGGTGCTGACGGGCGGAGGAGACGTCGGGGTCAGGGCGCTCCGGTGGCGACGTGTTCGCCTCACTGCGGCGAACCTTGTGACGGTGGTGGTAGGTGGTGGCGTGCGTCGTAGGGGCGGCGCTCGGGTCTAGCCGGAGCTAGGGTTCCGGTGGGGTGAGAGGGGGTGATGGGGCGGCGCTGGCGGTCGTGGGGGAAAATTTAGGGTTAGGGTTTAGGTCGGGGGAGAGAGGGGGATATTTATAGGTGGTTTTCGAGGCGGTCGGGCAGCCGGATTCGGCGGGGGCAGGGCGGTGAGTCGGTCGGGTCAGCCCGCTGGGTCAACGGGGGTGGGTGAGGGAGCTGGAGGAGAGAGAGAGTTGGTCGGGGGGGTTGGGTAGATTACAATTAGGCCCTTAGGAAATAGGTTTTTACACTAACGAATTATTTGTGAGAGAATGCAAAACAGAATTTGCATTTTCTAATTAAAACATTTCCTAAATTACAAACTGATATAAAAACAAATCTAAAAATTGCAAAACCTATTTAATTAATTTCAAATAATTTGCAAAGTGATATTTTTATATAAAAAAACTCATTTAAAATTATAGAAAATTCCTAAAAATCATATTAAATAATTTTAAAACCAATAATGACATTTAATAATTAATTAACACTAGTTTAATAATTTTTGAAAAATCAGGGGTTGACAAATCTTCCCTCCTTGAAAAATTTCGTCCTCGAAATTCACAAGGATTGAAGACCTACAATATTCTAACATAGCAAGCAATGCAACAAAATGACTAAGGCTGCGATCGAAACTAACCTCTAAGGTATCAAGCGGGAACGGGTGGTTCCCTCGCAGCGGTTGGATCGAACAAGTAAGGGTATCTCTCCCTCATGTCCGACTCCCTCTCCCAAGTAGATTCACCTGGGGAGTGACGGCTCCAAGCTACTCGCACTAGGGGTATAACCTTGTTCCTCAGCCTCTTCTCTCTCCGGTCTAATATCTCCACTGGCTGCTCAAAAACTGTAAGGCTCGGTCCGACCTCCAACTCTGAATGATCTAGCACATGACTGGGGTCTGGAACATATCTCCTCAGCTGAGATACGTGGAAGACGTCGTGAACTCCTGCTAGGTTGGGTGGAAGTGCAACCCTGTAAGCTACCTCTCCGATCCTGCCAAGTACCTCGAATGGCCCGATGTATCTGGGGCTCAGCTTCCCTCCTCGTCCGAACCGGATCGTCCCTCGAGTAGGTGATATCTTCACTAGCACCATATCACCGTCTGCGAACTCCATCGGCCTGCGACTAGCATCAGCCCACTATTTCTGCCTGTCCTGAGCTACTCTGAGCCTATCTCTGATCATCCCGACTTTCTCTGCTGCATCCGTGATCATCTCTGGTCCGAGCATAACTCTGTCTCCGACATCATCCCAAAAGAGCGGTGTCCGGCACCGTCGTCCATAAAGCGCCTCGAAAGGAGATATACCAATACTGGCCTGGTAGCTGTTGTTGTATGAAAACTCTACCAAGTGCAGATGGCTCTCCCATGATCCTCCGAAGTCCAGCACGCAAGTCCTCAGCATATCCTCCAGTGTCTGTATCGTCCTCTCGGACTGCCCGTCTGTCTGCGGGTGGTACGCCTTACTGAACTTGAGCCTACTGCCCAACTCCTCCTGCAAGCTCCTCCAGTAGTGGGATGTGAATCTACTGTCTCTGTCTGACACGATGCTCACCGACACTCCGTGTAGGCGAACTATCTGCTGCATGTATAGCTCCGCCAACTTCTCGGTGGAAAGCCCCACCTTGAAGGGTATGAAGTGCGCACACTTCGTCAGCCTGTCTACGATGACCCAGATGGCATCCTTCCCTCCTTGGGAACAAGGAAGTCCTGAAACGAAGTCCATCGTAATATGTTCCCACTTCCACTCGGGAATGGGTAACGGCTGCAACAAACCAGCTGGCCTCTGGCGCTCTGCCTTGACCTGCTGGCAAACTAGGCATCTCGAGATCAAACGTGATACATCCCTCTTCATCCCGTGCCACCAAAGATGTTCCCGCAAGTCACGGTACATCTTGTTAGCACCAGGGTAAATAGAATATCTCGATCGGTGTGCCTCCTGCAAGACTGCCTCTACTAGCTCTCCCTTCGGTACGCACAATCGGCTGCCATGCCTCAGGGATCCATCCTCTGCTATAGTGAAGTCATCCAGCAATCCAGCTAATGCCTGGGGTCGAAGTCTGCGAAGGCTCTCATCTGTAGACTGTACCTCCCGGATCTGCTCCATCAAACCTGACTGAATGTCAAGCGCCATCATCTGTATCACTGATCTGGCCGAACTAGCTCAATACCGAGCTTCTCCAGATCCTCCCGCAAATGCCGATCAATCATCAGGTACCATGCCATCGGATGCCTGCTCAGCGCATCCGCCACCACATTTGCCTTCCCGGGGTGATACTGTAAATCGATGTCGAAGTCCTTCATCAACTCCAACCATCGTCTTTGCCTCATGTTCAGCTCTTTCTGCGTGAACACATACTTCAAGCTTTTGTGGTCAGTAAAGATTTTCACACGCTCTCCGTATAAGTAATGTTTCCATAACTTGAGTGCAAAGATCACCGCAGCTAACTCTAGGTCATGGGTAGGATAATTCCTCTCATGAGTCCACAATTGCCTAGATGCATAAGCAATTACTTTCTTATGCTGCTGTAGAACACATCCTAGCCCCTTCCCAGAAGCATCACTGTAAATGGTGAAACCTCCAGAACCTGAAGGCAAAGTCAGAACTGGAGCCGTCGTCAGTCTCTTCTTCAGCTCCTCAAATGCTGTCTGGCAGTCCTCTGACCAAATATACTCTGCGTCCTTCTGCGTCAGCTTCGTCATGGGTTCAGCTATCCTAGCAAAGTCCTGGACGAACTTTCTATAATAGCCTGCTAAACCCAGAAAACTCCTGATCTCTGAAACTGACGTCGGAGCCTTCCACGTCTCAACTGCAGCAATCTTTCTGGGATCCACCGAGATTCCATCTCCAGTGACTACATGGTCGAGAAACTCCACTCGGTCTAGAAAGAACTCGTACTTCGGCAATTTGGCAAATAATCTCTCCTGCCTCAGAATCCCCAAAACTATTTGCAAGTGCTCTGCATGCTCTTCCGGCATCTTCGAGTATATCAGGATATCGTCGATAAACACTACGACGAACTTATCCAGATATTGGTGAAATGTCTTATTCATCAAGTTCATAAAGATAGCTGGCACATTTGTGAGACCAAATGGCATCACCAGAAACTCGTACTGTCCGTACTTCGTGTTGAACGTCGTCTTCTGGATGTCTGCTGGCCTAACCTTCACCTGGTGGTACCCGGATCTCAAGTCTATCCTGGAAAACACCTTCGTCCCGCTCAACTGGTCGAACAAATCATCTATCCTGGGCAGAGGATATTTGTTCTTGATAGTGATGGCATTCAAAGTCCGGTAATCAATACACAACCGGACTGTACCATCCTTCTTAGGCACAAAGAGCACTGGCGCTCCCCATGGAGAAGCACTGGATCGAATGAAACCCTTTTTCAACAGGTCATCAATCTGCTCTTTCATCTCTATGGCCTTCTTGGGATTCACTCTATAGCAAGCCCGGGATACTGGTGATGAACCTGGCACTAAATCTATAGTGAACTCCACATCTCTGTCAGGCGGAAGTCCTGGAAGATCCTCTGGGAATACATCCATAAACTTCCTAATGATAGGGTGTGGCGGTGCTGCGTCCCCGACTGTCGCACAACAGTTCGGCTCTAGGCTGATCTCCGGCCCTGTCCTCCTGACACTGAATGGTGCTGTGCCTGGGGGACTGAACAAAATACTACCCTCATGGCAATCTATAGATGCATGGGCGTAGCTAAGCCAGTCCATCCCCAATATGATATCATAACCGGGGAGTGGCATCACAAAAAATCGCCCTCTGAACTCTCTCCCGGCTATAAAAATAGAACATCTATAGATAGATCTAATAGGCACTGGTCCTCCTCCCGTCATCACTCTACTAATCTCCGCAGTAGGTGTAGCTACTAGATGATGTTTATGCATAAACTCTAATGATAGGAAGCTATGAGATGCACCAGAATCAAACAAACATACAGCTAGAAAAGTATGCAAATAAACATGACCTGTGATGACGTCAGCTAAGTAATCCGGCTCCGAAACCTGCTCCGGCTCCGGCTCAATGGCTAGACTATAAACCCTCCCCTGAGGTCCCTTCTGCTGCTGCAGATGCTGCCCGAACCTCTGCTGCTGAGTCGGGAGGGTCCTCTAGTCTTCGCTACCGGGCATTCCCGTATCATGTGGGTGGCAGACCCACAAACTAAGCACTGCTTCAGCCTCTTCCTGCAGATGGAGTAATCGTGCCCTGGTCTTCCGCAGAAAGAACATATAGCTCCCTTCTGCTGCTGCTGACGGGGTCCCGGGGCTCGAACTGGCGGGGTCTGATGATGTGGTGTAGGGGGACGGTAAGTCTGCTGGGGTGGCGTCGGCGCTCTCTGCTGGAAAGCTTGACGCTTGGACGGTCCCTCATGATGTACAGAAGCCGGCCTCTTGCATGACAGAAGACGCTCCTCGATGCTCCGGGCCAACTCTAGGCTCTGGTAGTAGTCAGTCGTACCGTTTGCCACTATAAGGATGCCAATGTCTGGAACTAGACCATGGCAAAACCTACGGGTCATCTCCTCTGGATCAGCAACCAGACTAGGAGCAAAACGGCTCAGGCGACTAAACTCTCCCGCATAGTCATCAACAAAACGGTTCCCCTGCTGGATGTTCTGGAATCGTAGCCCCATGGCTACTCTAGCAGTGGTCGAGAAGAATTTCTTCTTGAACTGGTCCCAGGTGGCTCTACCTCTCGCGAACAACGGCTCATTTCTGAACCAGACTCCGGCTAAGTCTATCAGCAGAAATCCTGCTGCCTCGACCTGAAGGTCATCCGGCATCCTAACTCCCAGAAGCTTCCTCTCTACAGAATCTAGCCAGTCATCAGCTACTACTATGCCCTCAGTCCCTGAGAACTCCTTTGGATTCAGACCCATGAAGTCCTTGACCGTCCCCGTTCTCTGCCGTGGCTCTACATGTGGTGGGACCACGGGACGTCCCTCGAAACGCTCCATGCTCTGGCGGAGTAGGGTAGTCTGCTCCTGATGGGTTGTTAGGAACCCCTGGATCAGTGTGAGCAGCTGGGTCCCGTCGAGAGTGACGGAAGCCTGGGTGGGTATAGTGATAGGGGGTGGTGGAAGTATCGGGTCTTGCCGGGCCTGGGATGTGGAAGGTGGTATCTGGGTCTGTGGATCTGTGGAGTGGGAGAAAGTGGTAGGTGGAGGTGTATCAGTCAATCGGTCAGCTGACTGGATATGGAGGGCCCCATTCTCGGGGGTAACATACTGGGACGAACGAGTAAGCTCCATCTAAATTACATAAAAAGACTTATAAGGACTTGTTTAAAGTAAGCAATCATATGCAAGAAAATCTAATTATAATAGCAAACATGTGATATATTTTCTATGTTGCAATCCTAGCATTCCTCTAAGTGTTCTAAGCGTCTTTCCTATTGTTGTCTAATTACCTTAAGTTCCTAATTGCAGGCATGCTTGGTACAATAACGTAACCAAACAGTTTAGTCAGGACCTGCGTGGGCCACCACTAAAAACATGTCACGACCCGCTACCCAAATTGTTGGGCCAGGCCGAGTCATGTCCAGCCTACGTTGAGATAAAACGTAGTAAGCTATTCTAAAGACAACATGATAAGACTAAATGTGCTAACAGTTCTATAAGTGAAGAAGAATCATAAATGCTCCAAACACAAAAGTCGTCGTATATAGTAAAATATCCAAGTACAAGTAAACTGAAATGTAAAACTGGATTACATGTCCAGTTACAAAATGATATAGTCTAATACATGTCTACTCTCAAAAGTCTAAGTAAACAAAAGACAACTAGGCGAGGTTCCCTGCAGGAACATCCTCGTAAAGCAGAGCCGGGTCCTCGGCAGTAACTCCATAGTATGAGTCGCAGAGTAACTCTAAAAACATATCACGACCCGCTACCCAAATTGTTGGGCCAGGCCGAGTCATGTCCAGCCTACGTTGAGATAAAACGTAGTAAGCTATTCTAAAGACAACAGGATAAGACTAAATGTGCTAACAGTTCTATAAGTGAAGAAGAATCATAAATGCTCCAAACACAAAAGTCGTCGTATATAGTAAAATATCCAAGTACAAGTAAACTGAAATGTAAAACTGGATACATGTCCAGTTATAAAATGATATAGTCTAATACATGTCTACTCTCAAAAGTCTAAGTAAACAAAAGACAACTAGGCGAGGTTCCCTGCAGGAACATCCTCGTAAAGCAGAGCCGGGTCCTCGACAGTAACTCCATAGTATGAGTCGCAGAGTAACTCCTCCTCAGTAAGGACACCTACAACGTTATCCTGTCAGGATGGGAGCAAGTACTAAATCTAGCAAACTAGCATATGAAACATGGAAATGAACATGAGAGAAAATAACTGGAAAGCATGGCATCATACAGTCTATCATGGCAAGGATACATATGTCATAGAGACAGATGTATATGTAATGTTTAAAACTGTAGCAAGTACGTGATCGGTCAATAGATGTACAATGTACCGAGGTACAATATAAATAAAATGTACATACGTACAAGTAAAACAAGCGATAGATGTACATACGTACAAATACAGCTGGTGCGCCTACGACAAGGTATACATAAAATGTCAACCTTGCTCGGTACGTACGTACGAGTAAGGGGCATGATCACGTACGCTACTAACAGTTTCCCCATAACCCATATCCTAATCATGTGAGAGATACATCAAGACTGTTCTAAGCATGGTAGTAACTGAAAGTACAACATGTAGAGATCTAACTTGCTACCCCAAGGATCAGCATTTAACATGGTGGGGTTTGCAGTTCATTTTATGTGACAATATGTAAAGTTCGTAGAAAGTACTTGCCTCTAGCAAAGCAAAACAAAACAAGCTGCGATAACAATACTATGGATGTCTGGTAGCTCGTCACTGTAGAAGTAAATACAACAACTTAGTTTTACACTAAGCTAAAACACTAGGACGCTAATTGGTGAAACACGACTTGTGACTGGGCACCTAGCCAAAATGATGACTTGGCATAGGAGACCAATGTGGGGTGACACACTATGTTAACTAGCTTTCTAGGGTCTTTACACTAGTGAGGGATGGGGTTTAACACGACTAAAACTCCAAATAACACAAAAAGCTACAAGTCGTAATTAATCAATAAATAAATCAAAAGATCATTATGTTCTAACAATTTTAGAGATAGGCAAAAAGCCTAGTTTTTCTTAAAGTAAAGTACTAAAATGATCCTTGTTAATCATAGAAATTTATTATAATTTTTTTGGAATTTATTAACCAGTACAAATATTTTATAAAAATCAGTTTTCCTAAGTATACAGAAAGTGGGTTTTGGTTTCACATGCCAAACTAGTGGCAAAAACAGTAAATTAAATACTACAAAATTTATACTAAATTAGCTAACTTAACTTAGTATCTAAAAACTATTTTTCCATAATTTTAGCAATACTTTAAGTATTTTAGAAAATCAAAAACAGCAATGCACACAATAATTAATTATCTGCGTATTTTGTCCATGTATATAATTTGAATCAAAGTTCAAATACAGGACCCAAGGCCATGAATCAAGTCCAATATGACTTGTACAGGTCTTGAATATGTGAAAACACATTTGGGCCCAAATACCCATGCTAGACTTGGACACCAAATGGTTGCAGTAATTTAAATACAATATAATTTGGTAATAGACAAAATAAATATTATTATCTTAATAAGGTAAAGTTATGCATATAGAAAATATACCTACATATGTTTTAAAAGTACATATATATATATGTAAGGAAAAATACTTAATTTATAAGGTATATATATATATATATATATATATATATATATATATATATATATATATATATATATATATAAATATATATACATATATAGGAAAATACTTACAACAATAAAGTGTATATATATATTAATATATATACATGAAAATATATACATAATACATACATATATGAATATATATATAAATACAAACATATTTATATAAAATTTACTAACTATAAAATATATACATATATATAAAATACTGTCAAAAGCAGTATATACACATATATATATATATATATACTAATATATATATATACACATATATATATATAAATATATATATAAAACTGAAAAAAAGAAAAAGAAACAGAAAAGAAAAAAAGACAGAAAGGAGGGGGGGCTCGAACCCTGTCCTCAGGAAAGGGAGGGTGTTTTGATCACTGCGCGCTGGCCAGTTGGCCAGCGGCCCGCTGTGTTAGGAATAGGTTTTAGGTTAGTTATATTTAGTTTCGAATTAATTAACATATAAAAAACATCATGTGTCCTGACAGTTAAGGACACAGGTATCAACGTGTCTTCGCTTAGCACGACACGTACGACACGAGTTTCGTGTGTCCTCGTCTGCGTTCGTGTTCGCCAGGACACGGCGAACACTTTTCGACCCAACACGAGACACGCACGACACGTCGTGACACTTGCAACTTACGTGTCCGGCCATCGTAGGGGGGTTCGATGGTGCTGACGGGCGGAGGAGACGTCGGGGTCAGGGCGCTCCGGTGGCGACGTGTTCGCCTCACTGCGGCGAACCTTGTGACGGTGGTGGTAGGTGGTGGCGTGCGTCGTAGGGGCGACGCTCGGGTCTAGCCGGAGCTAGGGTTCCGGTGGGGTGAGAGGGGGTGATGGGGCGGCGCTGGCGGTCGTGGGGGAAAATTTAGGGTTAGGGTTTAGGTCGGGGGAGAGGGGGGAATATTTATAGGAGGTTTTCGAGGCGGTCGGGCAGCCGGATTCGACGGGGGCAGGGCGGTGAGTCGGTCGGGTCAGCCCGCTGGGTCAACGGGGGTGGGTGAGGGAGCTGGAGGAGAGAGAGAGTTGGTCGGGGGGGTTGGGTAGATTACAATTAGGCCCTTAGGAAATAGGTTTTTACACTAACGAATTATTTGTGAGAGAATGCAAAACAGAATTTGCATTTTCTAATTAAAACATTTCCTAAATTACAAACTGATATAAAAACAAATCTAAAAATTGTAAAACCTATTTAATTAATTTCAAATAATTTGCAAAGTGATATTTTTATATAAAAAAAACTCATTTAAAATTATAGAAAATTCCTAAAAATCATATTAAATAATTTTAAAACCAATAATGACATCTAATAATTAATTAACACTAGTTTAATAATTTTTGAAAAATCAGGGGTTGACAATGCAGGCCACAGCATGTGATTACAAGATTTCATCTAGGGTTAAACTAGGCAACTAAATATACTAGATGCATGGGGAGGACAGAATCCCGAGATCGTGTTACACCAGCCGCCTTGAGATATTGTCTTGACGCGCCGGCTGGTCTCCACGGATACTGTGTCATCTGCAACGAGTGGATGACTGTATCCGATTAATTCCTGCTATATATTATATGTTTTGGCAAGGTGGCCTTACGAGGGACCTGTGCTCAATAATATGTGTCTACGCGAACCCCTGGATTGGCTAGCCTTGCTGGAAAGATACGATCTGAGGATTTCTAAATAACATGACGCGAGGATAACCTCGTCCCACTAGAAAATTGTAGACTTGATTGGCCGTGGAAACGACTTGCTTGTATCCTATTACCTTCCGCGAATAACTGAGGGAAGCGGACTGTTATGATACGTGATCCAACCCATATTCTTGTTTGATTGTTGGGTTGGTTATCGTACTTTGACAGGTTGTGGACCGAAGTTATGAACGGAAGACTTATTCTGGTTGTGAAGTGTTACTTCTGTGAATGACTGAGGAACATGGTCTATCATGGTACATGATCCAACCCATGTTCTTGTTTGATTGTTGGGTTGGTTATTGTTCTACGATAGGCTATCGACCGAAGTCACAATCAGGAGATTTTATTGTTTCTACTTTTTAACTTATGTGAAAGTTATAGAGTACGACACGTCCCGACTCCATACGGCACCTTTTGTCCTTGTTTGGTTGTAAGGGTGCCATATGGGTTCGAGGATGTTGCGCTACCCTATAATAGTAGCTTAAGTATTACTATTATCAATCATTCTATTAACTGGATTTTTATCTTAACTCTTGTGCCCCTTCGACGGTACTTGCTATTCGGGGCTGACCTCGCTGGTTTTGTTTGGCCAGATCTCGTAGCAGAGCCGGAGGACACGATCTTCCTTTCTGACATCCATGGTGCATACTAGGAGCATGGCGGTTCGGGGACTCGAGTGGGTTTTTTCTCCACCACTCCTGCTTATACTTTGTGCGGCTTTTAGCCACCGGCACCTGTTAGCCGGATTACTTAATATTTTGTGTCAGTACATAATTGTAATTAAACAGACTGCAGCCGTGTATAATTTTGTACTCCTGGTTCTCTGAGATAGCTAAATTATAAAGCTAGTCTCTCATGACCATTTTGATGAAGCGTCGGGGACGCCTTACTGCTTTATCTTTAATGTTCATTTAATTGCTGATGTGACTTGATTGATTGAGACATAGAACCCTGTGGGACCATAGGAGACTTGATTGTAGCATGTACCCCCTAGTCTCTCGACAGCCACGATCGCCGTATGACGTTACGTACCTCATATGGAGTAGTTGGCCTAATCCGTCTCCGTATTTCGGTAGTGGGGCGTGACAAGGTTTTAGTGATGGCCCATGCAGGTCTGTTTTTCAGACTTGTGGGCTATTGCGAATTATTAGGAGTCTCAATCAAAACTTGTTCCTCTTGAAATTCTGTTTCGAATTCTCTGTCCTTGCCTTGATCTCTAACCTGACTTACATCCTCGAAATCTTTCTCGTTCGGACTTGATAATCTTATATCTTTATCTATAGGGGTGCTTCATTCTCAGTAGCGGGTGGGGCCCATGAGGAAGAGCAGCAAGAGCATGGCTCGACTGGGCACCAACAGGGGAGAGAACCTTCCCCAGAGCAGACACGAGTAGAAGTGGAACCAGTGGCAGTGGAGCCGCAGGTTATTGAAACTCCTGCAGCACCAGCAGCGACGGCAGTACCAGATGCCGTAGTACTCCTGGAGATCATCCGGGGGTTTCTTGTCACTCACCAATAGCAACAGACTCAGCAGCAGGAGCAGAACGTATTGCTGAACCAAGGGATTCAGTTAGCTCTTGAGAGGAGTGTCGGGGCTGACTCGGGAGCATCAGGACGGTTCCGTCGCTTGAACCCGGGGTATTTTGATGGCACAGAGGATGCCATCACTGCGGATGCATGGATTTAAGACATCGAAGCCATTCTTGTGGCAGCCAAGGTTCCAGATGATGAGAAGGTTGATCAGGTCAAATTAGTACTTCAGGATCTTGCCCGCGACTGGTGGGCATCAGAAGAAGTTGGTATAAGACGCCCTGTTCGTTGGACCACCTTCAGTGAAAGATTCAAGGCCAAGTATTTTGGCGTAGTAGCTCGATATGAGCTCCAGCAGAAGTTTATTAGTCTCAAGTAAGCAGACAAGACCGTAGATGGGTATGCAGCAGAGTTCTGCAGATTGTGCCGTTTCGTACCAGCAATGGCGGCAACGGAGCCAGAGAAGGCTATGAGGTTCCAGTAGGGACTTCATTTGGAACTACTGCAGCTTATGGAGGGACACGACTACCAGACGTTTGACGCTGTTTTGACGGCCGCTCGGAGGCACGAGCTTACCCAGCAGAGGTTGGCATCGTGGACAGGGGGTCAGAAGAGATCTCATTCCCAGGTTGGTGGAGGAGTAATGCAGCGAACGTCGGCACCAGCACCCGGTGTACGTATTCATGAGACAGGAGCGCCGCAGAGGACGGCCGTGTCAACTAATCCAGCGCCAGTTCGGTATCAGCAGCCGAGGAACCAACAGCAGCGTCAGGGAGCACCCCAAGGCTGTACATTCTGTGGGAAGGTAGGGCACACGAGGGAGGTGTGCCGGTCAGCGAATGGCTTATGCTTGAGGTGTGGTAGTTCAGACCACCGTATTTCTACTTGTCCTATAATGCAGAGGCCAGGAGGGCCAGCCCAGCAGTTTCCAGCATTGTCAGCTCCGGTGGCAACCCCGAGTGGAGGGCCAGTATTAGCAGTAAGGCCCCTAGCCCAGCGTCTACCAACGCAGGCTCAGATGTTTCGCCAAGCACAGGAAGCCGGAGGCCCTCAGAGGCAGCAACAACATGGTCGAGGAAGGCCGCAACAAGGGGCTCCGTGGGGCCAGGGCCAGGCTCTCACATTATCCTTGGGAGAGGCTCTAGCGTCTAGTAACGTGGTGGCAGGTAAAATTCTCGTCACCTCATTTCCCGCTGTAGCATTATTTGATTCAGGCGCTACTCATTCATTCATCTTTGCACAATATGCTACACGGATTGGATTAGAGTTTGAGGCATTGCCGGAGATGATGGATATACTCACCGGCAATGGGCTCGTAGAAGTTAGCAGAGTGCGCTTTTCATGTCCGGTAGAGGTGTGTGGGCATTTACTGCCCGTATCATTGATTGAATTCCCTATGGGGAATTTTGACGTTGTTCTTGGCGTGGACTGGTTGAGAGACAGTCATACGACAATTGATTGTAGAGGAGGTAGGGTCATATTCAGCGTTCCTGGGATGGAACAGTTCATCTTTACTCGAACCTTGAAGAATCAGGCCGGAGGCGTCATCTCAGCAGCAGTGTCAGAGCCAGGACAGATTCCGAGAGTGGTCAAAGATTTTCTCGACGTCTTCCCTGATGAGCTCCCAGGGATACCCCAGTCAGAGAGGTAGAATTTAGCATTGAGTTGAACCCTGGAACGAGGCCTATTACAGACAGAGTTTACAGAATGTCGCCGTCAGAACAGGATAAGTTGTATCAACATGAAGAAGAGTTGAAGTCTAAGGGATTCATCCGAGATAGTAAATCGCCCTGGGCCGCGCCAGTGATTCTAGTTCCCAAGAAGGATGGGTCGACGAGGATGTGCATCGACTACCGCAAGCTGAATGCAGTAACGGTGAAGAATAAGTACCCACTACCAAGGATTGATGACCTGTTTGACCAGTTGAGCAAGGCCAGCGTCTTTTCCAAGATTGATCTTCGGTCGGGATACTATCAAGTAAGAGTCCGGGAGCAAGACATACCGAAGACAGCATTCAGATCTAGATATGGGCATTATGAGTTTTTAGTAATACCCTTTGGATTAACCAACGCCTCCGCAGTATTCATGGATTTAATGAACCGCATCTTTCTGCCGTATTTGGATAAATTTGTAGTGATGTTCATAGATGACATCCTTGTCTATTCCAGCAGTGAAGAGGAGCATGAGAAATATCTTAGGACTGTCTTGCAGACATTGAAGGAGCATCAACTTTATGCGAAGCTCGACAAGTGTGAATTCTGGTTAGACCATATTTCGTTCCTGGGAAATGTAATTTTTGGGGCAGGAGTGTCAGTGGATCCGAAGAAGATTGAGGCCGTAGAGCATTGGCCGGTCCCGAGAACGGTTGCAGAAGTGCGAAGTTTCTTAGGATTAGCTGGTTACTACAGAAGGTTCGTGGCGGACTTTGCCAGGATCTCTGCGCCCTTAACGCGTTTGACGCACAAGGACGTAGAGTTTGTTTGGTCAGCTAGCTGTCAGGCATCGTTTGAAGAATTGAAAAAGAGATTGATCTCAGCCCCGATCTTGACGCTTCCAGTAGGAGCGGAAGGCTTTACAGTATATTGTGACGCATCAGGGAAGGGTCTTGGATGTGTATTGATGCAGCACGGAAAGGTGATAGCATATGCGTCTCGGCAGCTTCGAGACCATGAGAAGAATTATCCGACTCACGATTTGGAGTTAGCAGCTGTGGTGTTTTCACTCAAGTTGTGGAGGCATTATTTATACGGGGATCGGATAGAGATCTATACTGATCATAAGAGTTTGAAATACGTATTCACGCAGCGAGATTTGAACATGAGGCAAAGAAGATGGTTAGAACTGCTGAAGGATTTTGATTTAGATCTTCAGTATCATCTAGACAAGGCGAATATAGTTGCAGATGCGCTGAGTAGGAGAGACAGTGCCTTTATCTTGACCTCGCAGAAGCATATTTTAGAAGACCTTCAGAGTATGGAAATCGAAGTAGTTTTGCCAAGGGATATAGGAAGAATGACCAGTATACAGATTCAGTCAACCTTAGTAGAGAGGATAAGGGCAGCACAAGCAGAAGATCCACAGATTCAGAAGTTACGGTCGGAGTGTGAATCAGGCCGTAGGAAGGAGTTAGTGATTCATAAAGATGGTACGCTCAGGTTTGGAAACAGACTCTGTGTACCGAGTGGAGACCTTCGGCAAGAAGTTATGTCCGAAGCTCATGGTTCTATTTACTCCATTCATCCAGGAGGAACGAAGATGTATCGAGATATCAGGCAGTACTTTTGGTGGAATGGCATAAAAAGAGAGATAGCGAGATTTATATCCAAGTGTCTGGTATGTCAGCAGGTAAAAGCCGAGCAGCAGAGACCAGCAGGATTGCTACAGCCGCTTCCTACCCCAGAATGGAAATAGGAGCACATCACGATGGATTTTGTGACCGGTTTACCTAGATCCCTGACTGGTAAGAATGCAGCCTGGGTAATAGTAGATCGACTCACGAAGGTCGCTCATTTTCTTCCCTTTCGAGTTGGACAGACTACTGAGCAGTTAGCAGAAATGTACATGAAGCAGATAGTAAGGCAGCACGGTGTTCCAGTTAGTATAGTATCAGATCGGGATACGCGGTTTACTTCCCATTTTTGGTGGAGCTTACACCAAAGTTTGGGAACTAAGTTAAGATTCAGTACTGCTTATCATCCACAAACTGACGGACAATCAGAAAGAACCATTCAGACGTTAGAAGATATGCTACGGGCGTGTACCTTAGATTTTGGCGGATCTTGGGAGGATCACCTTCATCTAGTGGAGTTCTCCTATAACAACAGCTATCAGGCTAGCATTCAGATGGCCCCGTTCAAAGCATTGTACGGAAGGAAGTGCAGGTCCCCTTTGGCATGGGACGACGTCGGAGAACGAAAGTTGTTGGGGCCAGAGATGATCACGCAGACTGTGGAGATAGTTAAGTTGGTCAGAGAGCGCCTTCGAGTTGCACAGGACCGACATCGTCATTGGGCAGATCAGCATCGTAGGCCTCTAGAGTTCAGAGTTGGCGACCAAGTGTTTCTGCGGATTTCCCCTACTCGGGGTATCATCAGATTTGGAATCCGAGGAAAGCTTAGTCCAAGATACGTTGGTCCTTTTAAGATTCTCGCTCGGGTAGGCGATGTGGCTTATCGACTTGCCCTTCCGCCTTCGTTAACTGGCATACATGATGTGTTTCATGTGTCCCAATTACGTGGGTATGTCCCGGATCTGAGTTATGTCCTCGATCATTCTGAGTTAGTCGTTGGTACCGACCTAACTTACGAGGAACAACCCGTGTCTATTTTGGACCGGCGAGAGAAGTTACTCAAGAATCGGACGATAAGCCTTGTCCGTGTTTCTTGGAACCATCACTCTTCGGGAGAGTCAACCTGGGAGCGTGAGGATGAGATCAGATCTCGGTATCCGCATTTGTTTGACTAATGAGGTATATTTTTACGCCTTATTGACACGATTCCATGCTTACCTGCACCTGCTTGTGTTTGCACTTTGTGATGTATGATAATAACTGCTATGATAAGTTAACTTGTATATGATTGTGCCTTGCTTGCCCTGATTTCACTATCCTGTCTTGGCTGGAATTTCGAGGACGGAATTTTTCTAAGAAGGGTAGAGATGTCACTCCCCGATCCTGGAATACGTATTTTAATGCGTAAACCGATAAATTGTATTTATCTTGTATTTATACGATATTTATTATGCTGTATTTCTTCATGCATTTTCCAAAATATTCGATAAAATATTATTTCGTAATTTATTTTCTACATTTGGGCCTACAGTTTTGGCTCATTTGGGTAACCTATTTTTGGTTCACCAATGGTTCATCATGAACCCTTGGGTTCAAGATTCTATATATAACTCATCTCATTCTCTCTCCTCTTATTTATTTTCCTCCACCAACCAAGGCAAGTGCCAACTTGCTCAAGAGATGGATCCATAAATTTTTTTAATGTTTTCTTACAAAATTATTTGTCAAAATATGTTCTTCTTCTCAATCTATACTAGTTTAGAACTTAAAATTTTCCATTTTGAAGTTTTAATTTTTGTAGATCTAAGTTTTAACCATTTTTGGATTTCCTTGGTTTTGATCTAGCAAACTTCATTATTTTCAAGTTTTGATTGTTCCATGTTGTAGAAAATTTTGTTCTACCCCATTTTGACCTATAGAAGTCCCAATTTGGACTTAGGATGAGGATTTTATGGTCCCTAGAAGTTCTAGGGCTCATGGTGTTCTTGCTCTCAGCCAAGAGGAAGGAGATGACCCTGTAGCAGTTGGCGCGCGCAGTCCCTTGGCCCAGCGCTTTTTAGCGATGGGCGCAGCTCTCTCGTGACCCAGCGCGCTTGACCCGAGCGTACTCTGACCCAGCGCGCTCTGACCCGGCGCACTCTGACCCAGCGCGCTTGACCCCAGCGCGCTTGACCCCAGCGCACTCTGACCCAGCGCGCTATGACCCGGCGCGCTTTGACCCCAGCGCACTTTGACCCCAGCGCACTCTGACCCAGCGCGCCCTGACCTGGACTCCCCTATATTTTTATTTATTTATTTTATATTGCTTATATATATATGTAAATGTTTGTGTAAGCTATATATCCTTACGCCTTTTGTCCTGAGCATGATATGAGCACTAATGTGACCCCGGTGAACAAAGTGTTCCTACCTGATACATGTACATGAATGTCCCAGTTCTTGTTCATGCTCGACAAATGACTCGTAACTCTACGTGACGTATTTGCAATGATGCATTATACCAAGGAGGGTAGAACATGTTGACATACTGATTGACATGGATCCTCTCTTGGGGTACTCGTACTAGAGTACGACTTAGGAGGATAATCATGCAGGCCAGAGCATGTGAGTCCAAGATTTCACCTAGGGTTAAACTAGGCAACTAAATATACTAGATGTATGGAGAGGGCAGAATTCCGAGATCGTGTTACACCAGCCGTCTTGAGATATTGTCTTGACGCGCCGGCTGGTCTCTACGGATACTGTGTCATCTGCAACGAGTGGATGACTGTGTCCGATTAATTCCTGCTATATATTATATGTTTTGGCAAGGTGGCCTTACGAGGGACCTGTGCTCAATAATATCTGTCTACGCGAACCCCTGGGTTGGCTAGCCTTGCTGGGAAGATACGATCTGAGGATTTCTAAATAACATGACGCGAGGATAACCTCGTCCCACTAGAAAATCGTAGACTTGATTGGCCGTGGAAACGACTTGCTTGTATCCTATTACCTTCCGCGAATAACTGAGGGAAGCGGACTGTTATGATACGTGATCCAACCCATGTTCTTGTTTGATTGTTGGGTTGGTTATCGTACTATGACAGGCTGTGGACCGAAGTTATGAACGGAAGACTTATTCTGGTTGTGAAGTGTTACTTCTGTGAATGACTGAGGAACATGGTCTATCATGGTACATGATCCAACCCATGTTCTTGTTTGATTGTTGGGTTGGTTATTGTGCTACGATAGGCTATCGATCGAAGTCACGATCAGGAGATTTTATTGTTTCTACTTTTTAACTTATGTGAAAGTTATAGAGTACGACACGTCCCGACTCTATGCGGCACCTTTTGTCCTTGTTTGGTTGTAAGGGTGCCATATGGGTTCGATGATGTTGCGCTACCCTATAATAGTAGCTTAAGTATTACTATTATCAATCATTCTATTAACTGGGTTTTTATCTTAACTCTTGTGTCCCTTCGGCGGGTACTTGCTATTCGGGGCTGACCCCGCTGGTTTTGTTTGGCCAGATCTCGTAGCAGAGCCGGAGGACACGATCTTCCTTCCTGACATCCATGGTGCATATTAGGAGCATGGCGGTTCGGGGACTCGAGTGGGTTTCTTCTCCACCACTCCTGCTTATACTTTGTGCGGCTTTTAGCCACCGGCACCTGTTAGCCGGATTACTTGATATTTTGTGTCAGTACATAATTGTAATTAAACAGACTGCAGCTGTGTATAATTTTATACTCCTGGCTCTCTGAGATAGCTAAATTATAAAGCTAGTCTCTCATGACCATTTTGATGAAGCGTCGGGGACGCCTTACTGCTTTATCTTTAATGTTCATTTAATTGCTGATGTGACTTGATTGATTGAGACATAGAACCCTGTGGGACCATAGGAGACTTGATTGTAGTATGTACCCCCTAGTCTCTCGACAGCCACGATCGCCGTATGACGTTACGTACCTCATATGGAGTAGCTGGCCTAGTCCGTCTCTGTATTTCGGTACTGGGACGTGACACCCATGGGTCATGAGTGGAACCATATTTCTTCCAATTTTTCTCCTTGTCAGGAAATTGATTTCCAAAGTTGGGGCTACCAAACAAAGGAAAAGAACAACTTTTCTTTCCTGGTTCCTTAAATCCGTGAACCAAACGAGGCCTTAGAGCATCAATAGTAACGCTCATCCCAATTTCTAGATTCAGAATACGCGTGTCTATTTTGTAGAGTCTATTTTGTAGAATAGTAAAGTTCAATTAGAACTCCGTAATAGTCTTGTCCCACCACATGTACTATTGTTTGTGTCTCAAATTTTCTACATTCAGAATGTAGAAACTCATCTTATAGAATTGTAATATTCAATTTTGAGCCTCAAGTTCTATATTCTAAATTTTATATTATTATTTTAGAAAGAAAAGGAAGATGACACATGAATCTTTACGCATTTATCTCATTTGGTTCTCTAGATCTATTTGTTTATTATTTTCATACAAACATAAATTATTCTACATTTATTCTTTTAGCACAATTTTGGGCTCAAATGTATTTTTGAGCTCCATCTACTATTGATGCTATTAGAGCATCGATAATAATGTTCATCACACTCTTCTAAATTCTAGGTTCATCGTGCATGAGTACATTTGTAGAATAGTAAAGTTTAATTGAAATTCTATGATGGTCTCGTCCCAACCACATGAACTATAGTCTACGCCTCAGAATTTCTATGTTCAGAATGTATAAACTCATTTTGTAAAATAGTAAGGATGAATTTTGGAGCTCCAATTTCTATATTCTAAATTTTATACATTTTTTTTTTAGAAAACAAAGAAGGATGACACATGAATCTATATTCATTAGTTTTATTTTGGCTCTCAATATTTATTTATTTATTATTCTCGTACAAATCCAATAAATTCTATATTTATTTATTTTAAAATTGTACTAAAAATATTTTTTTTTGAGCTACATCTATTATTGATGTCCTTACTCGCCTCTTCAATATTAGATGGGAGGAGATTATCTCGTCCTCTCTACGATCCCTCTTCAAAAGTCTACGAGTTTACATATAATTTTCAACAGAATGCATCTCGTCAACAACCAATGACATTTAACAATAACATCTAATAATGGTCAAATTTTGTAGTTCAATAGTTAAGGGTCAGTCATGAATGATATAGAAAAAGTGTTTTGAGCGTGTAGGAAAAACAAAAAGAACTTTTGTTTGACAGGAAGAATGTTAAAGAAAAAAGAATGGTCAACAAAATCGGTTCTAAACTAATGGAACTATCAAATATTTGATTATGAATGTGCAGCAGTCGTACAAGAGTATCTCCAACCATACTGTGAGTTAGAAAAAAAAATTGCCACATTGAAATGATTAGTTTTTATTTCAAAAAATTTCTCCAATACAAATATAGAATAAATCATGAAGTTGATATGGTAATGACATGACAAGAACAATGTGAAATTAGTTGTCTAAATCTAGATAAGAGCATCTCCAACCCTATTGTAAGTTTGAAAAAAATGGTTGCCATATAGGAATGACAATTATTTTTTTCAAAAGTACTTCTCCAATGCAAATATGAAATATATTGTGGAGTTGAAATGGCAATGACATGGCAAAGATAATGTGAAGTTGGTTGTCTAAATCTAGACAATGTATTTCACAATGTCTTTATGTCCACATCATCGTTTGTGAATAAAAAATGTTTATAAAAAGAAGTAGAAGAGTAAAAGTTGTCTTGAAAGTTGTAAAAAATTACTTTGTATTGTCTTCTCAATACTTTTGTATTGGAGATGACTTTTTAAACTCATTGTCATTTGTGAATATAATCTTGCCACCTATACAAGACATTGTCTTGTGTCCCATGCCACCTAAGATTCACAACATAAAATAAGACAATAGGGTTGGAGATGTTGTAATGCACTTCCTAATGACTTTGTCTCCACATCATCAATTATAAATAGAAATATTTATAAAATAATGAAAAAGTGAAGGAGTTGTCTTGGAAGTTGAAAAAAAATACTTTTTATTGTCTTCTCAATACATTTGCATTGGAGAACACTTTTTTATCTCATTGTCTTGTGTGAATATCATCTTGCCACGTAGAAAATATATTGTCTTGTGTCTCATGCCACATAGGAACCACAACACAAAACAAGACAATAGGATTGGAGATGCTCTAAGGGGCTGTTTGGTTCGAAGGAGGTGAGAGGGTTTTTTTGAGTTTCTGCGGAAACTCAACCGACTTTCGTCGACCTCCGCTGTTTGGTTCGAAGGAGGTGGGCGCGGGGGGTGTCCCATCCCGACATGGTGCAGTTTCCTGTCCCCCCCAATTTTTTCCTTTTCCACCTCCTTCACTTTTGTGAAGGAAGTGTGGTGAAAGTGGCCGGATCTGCTGGGACGGGACTGCCGTGAGCTTCACCCAAAAAAAAAAAAAACATAACCAAAAAAAAACATCACCAAAAAAAAAAAATTTGCTGGGGCTGTCCTCGACCGGCCGTGGGGCCGTGGGCCTTCGCCTCGGCCGGCCGTGGGGCCGTGGGGCTCCGCCTAGGCGAGAGGAGGAGGAGGAGGAGGAGCCGGAGACAGGAGGAGGAGGAGGAGGGAGGCGAGAGGAGGAGGAGCCGGAGGGAGGAGGGCCGGAGGCGGCGGGTAGGTGGGGAGGGCGGGGCTGTTGAGAGGGGGGAGAGAGAGAGAGAGGGGGAGAGATGAAGCTGGGGGTAGGTGGGGAGAGAAGGTGCGGGGGATTTTATTTGTATTTTTTTTTTCTCGTGAGTTGAGAGAGAGAGATATGAACTTACATTTTTTTTCTTCTTTATGCTAATAATTATATATTTAATAATTTAATTATAAATTATATATTTAATAATTCTAATATAATTAGAAAACTTAATTATGTTAATTAATTTATTATGATAGTTAATAAATTTTTTTCTTTAATAATAGTAATTTATTTAATTATTGATAATAATAATAATAATAATAATAATAATAATAATAATAATAATAACTTCTTAATTTCCTCCTTAATACAAAATAAATAATAATGAATAATAGTAGTTTGGTGGGGGGGGGGGGGGGGGGGGGGGGGGGGGTAAGCATACCTATGTTTACCATATCTCCAAAAATCTTCCACTTTCAACTATGCAAACAACCGAACTACTTTTTTGTCACTTACAACAACCATCCAAACACCAAACCAATTTTTCTTTCACTTGCAGCAGACAAAAATTACTCCATCCAAACACATTTTGGAAAGTGCAACTTGCCGCAAGTCAACGGAAACTCAACTTGCTGCAAGTGCCACTTTCACACTTTCAAAGAGTTACATCTATCCAAACAGTCCCTAAGTTTGAAATAGATATGATTCAAATTAGAAAGGGGTATGCTAAAAAAAATTCAGAAATTTGCATATATAGTATTACAGTTAGTTGAAACCGCGCTAAAAAAAAGTTATGAAAATTACTACGACAACACAAAATGTTCTTTAATTTTAAAGAGCCTTATTAAGTTTTACTTCAAAAACATCCTTTAAAATGATGTTTTCATAGTAGTCCTTTATTACCACAACCATTAATTAATATTTAATATGAAAAAATGTCCTTTTAAATAGCGTTTTAGAATTTATAATACTAGGGGCTGTTACGAAAAAGCTCTTTTAAATAATATATTTTTTGGCGCAAAACATCAAAACGTCCATTAAAATGGCATTTTGTATCTCTTATGGTATTTTTCAAAACTTTTTTTGTTCTGAATACAATTTCAACGAACTGTAATGCTATATATAGAATAATACTATTTGTTCCTCCAAATCGTCATTTCTTACGTGTCAGCTAACGTAGCATATTGATGTAGCAGCTGACATAAAAATTTTAAAATTAAAATTAAAATTAATGTTAACATTAAATTTAATATTAACGTTAACATTAACAATAATATTAATATTTACATTAATTTATATTAACATTAAATTAACATGAAAATTTTGGATAATTAATTTTTTTTGGTTAAAATTTGTCATGTCATCTGCCATGTCAAGTGACACATAATATTATTTAATATGTCATGTCAATTGTCACATAAGACCATCTCCAATCATACTCCTTAAACCTCAAATTGATAATTTTTTCTCAAAATCCTTCTCCAACCAAGTCTCAAATTGAGGAAATTTTCTTAAATTTTTTAAGGAAGGAGGATGGATCCTCAAATTTGAGGGAAGAGAGAAAAAAAATCCTTAAATTCGAGGATCCACTATTCATGACCATTAAACTTAATTAACTTACCATATTTTTTAATTTATAATTATAAATAATAAAATAATTATACTATTGAAATATTCTTGTTGAGATCTTCAAATAGAATCTAATATCGAATATATTTGCTATTAGTATTTTTTTATTAGATTCATTTGATCAATAAAATTATATTTAAATATTTAGACAGAAATTAATAGAACTAACATTAAACTTTCTAAAATTAAAATACATAATGGTTGTTTATGTAGAAATAAATAATGGAATATTCTTGTTGTGAAGAAATAAATTTATGCAGAAATAAATAATGGTTGTTTATTACTTGAGGATTGATGGGTTGGAGATGTAAAATTTTGAGGATAGTATAATATAGAAATATTCCTTTTTAAGTCCTCAAATTGAGAAAAATTTTAAGGGTGGATTGAAGATGGTCTAAAGCCTCGTTTGGTTCATGGAAGGAAAATTGATTCCCTTGTACTTTTTATGGGAATGGGAAAGTAGAATTCATGTCACATTTTTTTTTCCGTTGTTTGGTAAAACAAGAAAATCACCTAGGAAAGACCATTTGATTTTCTTTTCAGTGTTTGGTTGGTGCAGGAAAGGAAAGCAAAAATATATCAATGTTCGAATAATATCCTTACCTTTTAAAATAAAAATGACATTATAAAAATCCAAAGGGACCCAAAATACGAGGAGTTAATGGTAAAATAAGCAATAACACATGGTTAGTTTTGTCATAATTTTTTGTAATAAATGTTGGAAAAAGATGAAGAAAAATCAATCTCATGGATCACGAGTGCAACCATATTCTCTTCCATTTTTTTTCTATTATCAAGAAATTAATTCTCAAATTTGTGGCTACCAAACAAAGGATTCCATAAATCCGTGAACCAAAAGACCTGAGGAGTGATAATTTGGAGGAATAATTTAGAGGTATCAATAGTATTAGAGCATCTCCAACCCTATTGTCTTATTTTGTGTTGTGAATCTTAGGTGGCATGGGACAAAAGACAATGTCTTGTATAGGTGGTAAGATTATATTCACAAATGACAATGAGTTTAAAAAGTCATCTCCAATGCAAAAGTATTGAGAAGACAATACAAAGTAATTTTTTACAACTTCTAAGACAACTTTTACTCTTCTACTTCTCTTTTATAAACATTTTTATTTACAAATGATGATGTGGACATAAAGACATTGTGAAGTGCATTGTCTAGATCTAGACTACCAACTTTACATTGTCTTTGTCATGTCATTGCTACGTCAACTCCACACTTTATTTCATATTTATATTGGAGAAGTACTTTTGGAAAAAATGGTTGTCATTTCTATGTGGCAACCATTTTTTTTAAACTCACAATAGGGTTGGAGTCTTGGAGATGCTCTTACTCATATTTAATTTTCGGGGAAAAAAAATATTAGTACTTGACATCCCTATTTATTAATGCCGTTGGGGAAAAAAATAAAAAAAAACAGGAAGATCCTCCGGGGATTGCGGTGGGCCCTACAAATCTTGGTTTAGATATCCTTGAAAGCGTCAGGGATGTCCATGTCCTTTTCTTTCCCCACCGAGGGGCAGGGGCACACAAGTGGTCATCATAAATCTTGGTATTCGATCGGAACGCAACTTCTTGTTGATTCGATCCAGATTTTATTTCCTTTCCTTCCCCCTCCTTTCAACATCAACATTCTCGCCTTTCCCTCTCTTTTCTATTTCCTTCTCGGATCTTCATTTCTTTACCCACTTTCTTTTCCAAACTCCACCTTGACCTTGACCTGCCTCTCATAGTTTATTTTTAACCAGCTACCTTTATTATTAGGTTAATAAAAAATATTTTTATAAATAAGGGTGTTATCTGGTGGATTAGGGTAACGCTAGGGGCAAGTATACTTAGATCTTCGAAAAAAAGTCCAAATTTTCTTGACAAGGTCTTACGGCGAAAGAAGATCGAGAAATAGTTGACAGAGGGATAACCGTAGCGGAAAACCACTTTCCCGCAGCTCCTTACAGATCAACGAAGGAGAAGATCTGAGGTGTTCATGTCTAAATTCTTTTAAAGAAAAATGGAGAAGTGGAGGAGAACGAAATAAAGCACGTTGAAAGTGGCTTGAAACTTTCACTTTTATTATAACTGATCGTTTGGTGTAGCTAATTTTAGTGTTTTGGATATTTTGCAACTCTATTACAAGTGACTGTGATACGACATTTAATTACAATCTAAAGTGTTTTTTTTTTTTTTTCATTTTTCAATTGAAGGAGAAATATTTTTTTATCCAGCGCGGGCGGGGTTCAGTTAAATCGTGTCTTCCTGCATACGAATTTTAGCCGATCGTCATATCATTTCGGACTCTTCGTGCGGATCTTATCTGCACTGGCTTTGTCATCATCGTCCCACACGCACACCTCGCGCACTTCGCGCGCTCCAGAGCTCCATGAGACTGTTGACGTCTTTTGAGACGCGCAACGCCTCACTTCGCCCATGGCGCCGAAGGCGCCCCCGACGTCTTCACGACGCCTACGACAGCCGATGCCGTCCAGCCACCCGTTCTATGCGCACGACGTCCTTACGACGTCTTTTCGTCGTCCTTACGGTGCGACGGACCGCGTGGTCGGCCGTCGTTTATGTCCGTCATAGAATGGTGTCGGTTCTCGACCGTCTGTGCGGCGTCCTAACCTTTGAGTTTTCATGCTACGGACGTCCCATTCTGACCCACGCCAGCTCAGATCGTGGCTATTTTTCGTCAGTACTACGACGTTGTGAATGTCCCGCATCGCACAGGCCAGACTCATCATCACCCATAACTCTATTACAAGTGGATATGTTCATAATTTTCAACTATACTTTTATGTTGTCATCCAAAAAAATGTAATAAAATTTTTTCAATCCATCTTTGCTCAGTGGGTACAAAACACTTGAAAATTATTGATCTTTTCTATTGTTTCCTTTGACATGAGAAAATAAAAATAAATTTTAAGAGGGGCCTGGTTCCGTGAAACAAAAGTGAGGGTTTCCGAAAATATATTAGCTAGTGTCCAAGCTCCCTAGCCCAAGTGGTTAGGGAGGGAGGCTCACTTGGGGGAGGTCCCAAGTTCGAGTCCTTCCGTGGACATGAGATGACTGGGTGGTCGCGGGACAACTACGGTCCCAAGCTGACGGCCTATAGAAAAAAAAAAAAAAAAAAAAATCCTGTCCAACCCATTTGTCGGTTAGAAATATAGGATGGATAATTATAACTGTAGATTAGCTCAAATCCAAATCGGGGTGGGCCCTGGAGATATATTAATACAGAAAATAGTAACACGTGAACATATAATAGAAGCACATGTACACAAAATATAATAGAAGCGGGAATACAAATTCGACTGAGTGGTGGAAGATGATTAAAGTGTATCATTTTTTTTTACGGTAAAAATTGAGAAACAGGGACCCAAAAGATATACAATATATCGAGCCAAAAAATCTCAAATATTATATCGGATATCGTAAAAAAATTTTTTTTTAAAAAGTAAATCTAGGCCCAAAAGATTAACATTCTAAATATGGACCAGACCGACTTATTAAATCAGACCCAGTTGAAAGTTGGGCTCCTTGTTAGCAATCACCTGAATAAAACTCGTATTATACGCGAATTTTTTCGTATCTTTCATAAACGTATAATACTTGCGTACTTTTGACAGATCCAAATCAGTATATAAATTTTAAGCATGCGAAGTTTTAAACGTGTTCCATATAAATTATTTTAAAAATTGGCAAAAAAAATATGCTGAGAACCTGTTTAATTAACCAAATTTGACAACATATTTAAGAATGTGAAGTTTCCAACCTCAATATTTTCATTTTCGAATATTTGACCAAAATTTTGAACGTACTTTATTTGCACTGAGCAGATTTATACTCGTACTTTTGTCGTCCCGAATTTTTTCCATTTGCCGAATTGCTAACAAGGGTTGGGCTACCTTAATGCAAGTCCTCGTACAAACCGATTAATGTTAACTAGTGTTATGGCACACAAGATGTGTGTGCAACACGTTTTACAATTGTTCACACTATTTTATGTAGCAAACATAACATAAAACCAAATTTACTTTTAAAAAATTAGCCTTTTTCATGGTAAGATATTTTTTATGTTAGAAATGTTGACACCATTTTATCTAATAAAAAAAACCAACCAAACTTAATGATCATAAATATCCACTTTTACTATAAGAAATCACTCACTTAACAAACTTATTATAATAAAATATTATATTATTTGTCATCATCTTCAAGCACCATCTTCATCAGCAGGACTTGATTGGTAACCCTTACTTACCTATAAAGTAAATATATAATTTGAGTTCAATCTTATCTAAAATTTAAAAGAGAAAAAAATTGAATTTATAATATATTCTAGTTTAAATTGATGTAATCTAAAATTATTTTTATATCTTCATCTTAGAATTAAAAATAGAAAATATTAGGTGAGAATGGATGAAATGGAAAAAAAAAAAACTTATTTTTAATATTTTCAATAATATTAGTTTTATATTTATTTTTGGTTGAGTGTTGCATTTTCTTCGGTTTCCAAGAAGAGATTTGAATTCAATCTTATCTACAATTTAGAAGAGAACAAACTTTATAATCTATTCTAATTTAAATTGATGTAATCTAAAATTATCGTTATATCTTCATCGTAGTATTAAAAATAGAAAGAAAAAAAAACGAATGGAAGAAAGGGGAAAAAAAACACTTATTTATAATATTTTTTGTCACGTCCCGGTCCCGTAGGATCGATCGTCCTCGCTAAGGCGTGATGCAGCACGAGCCTAGATTGCGCTCGTGCAAGACAGTTTCATAACGGCCGATTACAACAGCTTGCGACGGAGTCGTCGCACAAAAGTTCCAAGCAGAATCATTGAATATACAAGACAACACAAGCATTGAAACAAAATCAGTCTTTATTGATACTTGAATTAAGATTACAAAGGTGCGTAGTCAAGATTACAATCACTCAAGCTCACTTTCCACTCTGATTACAAGTCACTCTGCTCTCTCTCATCTCTCAGTACAATTTGAGTAGGCCAGCGGATGCTTCAGACAGGCGATATCCATACATTATGTCCCGTATAAGTTTTGACTCCAAGCGGCCGCACGCTTCGAGACGCCAAGAAACTCCGTGCCTCGACGCATCCAAGCGAGCTCCGCGCCAACAAGCTTCACTACCAAAATAGCTCATATTAGCGACGAAATTAGCGACTCCGTAACTATACGTCGCTAAAGTTAAAATATTAGCGACGTACACCGACGCTTAGCGACCATAACTTAATTTTGGAAAAAAAATCGACGCTAAACGTCGTTGTTCGTCGCTAATATGGCGACGATTGGCGACGTGATTTAAAACACGTCGCCGGCTGCTTCTTTAGTAACGTTTAGCGACGAAAAATAGTTACGTCGCTAATATTTTTACTTAGGTCAGATAGAAATTTCATTTCCCCCCTCCATTTCGTAAATTCTCTCTTGCTCTCTCTTTCTCCCTCTCTCGACGACCGACCGCCACTGTCGACGACCGACCCCACTCTCTCTCTCTCAGTCGACGACGACCGTCTTCCCTCCTCTCCCCCGCCGTCGACGACCCCCCACTGACGACCGGCCCCCTCTCTCTCACTCGCTCAGTCGACGACCGACCCCCCTCTCTCTCTCTCAGTCGACAACGACCGACCCCCACTGACGACCGACCCCCCTCTCCCCCGCCAACGACCCCCTCTTCCCTCTCAGGTAAACCCTAAACCCTAAATTCCTAAATTTTGGACACTAACACTGCTCTGACACGACACTGACACAGACACTGTTGCTGACACGATGACACGCTGACACGATGACACATTCACTTTATTTTATATATTTATACGACGATGGGTGCGTGAGAGAGAGAGTGTAAGCCCCCTGAATTTCCGGAATTTATTTTCGAATTTTCTAAATAATTTATTCTCGATAATTTATTTTTAATTTAATTAATTTTGATCATTAAATGCTCTTTACCGTAACTTGGAATTCTATAGCATCAGGGATGCCAGTCTCTGGAAACTTCCTTCTCGAAGTTTGTAGTAGACGAGATTATCTTCATGTTGATATATCGTGTCCCACTTAAACTCGTTCCCTTGTGCTCTTTTGTATCGCGCAATTTTGGGTCAACTTAGACTAATTAATCGTTGAATAATTATTCCCACTTTTATCTTTGATCACCGTTTGCACGTTACCGTGGCTTTTAATTTAGGAGCACCAGACCAATCGTTTTCTCAGAACCAACTTCTCATAAATGATCTACTCGAGACGCTCTTCACCCATGACCTTCGTGTCCCACTCAGACACTCCATTTTGTGCTCCATTTCCTTCGCACAACTTTCGGGTCATTTTGGGCCGATTAATTATCTACCGTAAAACCTAATTTAATTTTCAATTTAATTACGGGACCCGACATCGATCCAACTTAGTCGACCCAAAGTATGGACATGGCCCACATGAAGCCTACTACCCACATGAAACTTGTGTCCCATTTATTTGAGTCCCCGCATGTTACCTATTTACCCCTGATTATAAATACCTATTTAAAATCAATTATTGCACCCTGTCCGATTTTGACCCGACCCGGCTCGACCGAACCCGAACCCAAGCTCCATGTTGTACTCTCATGACTGCCCAAATACCTCACACAATATTTCTCTTTTTCCTATTTTGAAAATATCTCTTCCTCTCTCTACTTTATTAAATATCTCCTATATATATATATACATATAACTCTCTCTCTCTCCTATAACAAACACACACACACACACACACCCCTTCCACCTCACAGCCAGCACACCCCCCCAACAGTGGCCAACCTCTCTCTTTCCTTCTCTCTCAAATCTCTCTCTCTCTCTCTCTCTCTCTCTCTTCCTATTTATTTACACACACACATACAAAACATATAACTCTCTCTCCCTCTCTCCTTACACAACACCACCACCACCACCGTGAACTCCACCACCACAGCCACCCTCTCCTCCTTCCTCCTCCTCACTACTTCATCACCATCCTCACACCACCATCACCATCATCTACTCCATTCACCATCACCATCTTCAACCACCCTCACCCACACCACCATTAACCACCTCCACCCTTGCCGACCGACCACGACCACCACCGCCGTGCCGTCGCTGCCACGTCGTCGTGTTGCCATGCGTGACAGCAGTGAGCGCAGCCACAACGACGCCAACAGAAGCGAGCAGCAGCAGTAGCAGTACGGCAACGCCAGCGCGCGCACGCCGCCGGCCACGCGCGCGCCGCGCGGCCACCGGCGACCCCCTAGCGTGCGAGCCTCCAGCGACCTCCCCCAGGCCGCCACCTTCCTCCCCGGCACGACGCATCGGCTATTCGTGCGTTTTGAACGAAATCCCGTCGGCGCGCGCGAGTTTTGAACCCGGAAATGGCGTTCCGTCGCAGCAACTTCGTGCACATTTTTTGGGAAATTCGACCGTTGGATCGGCGATTTCTTCGATCCGTCACAATCTCGGTATATACCCCTTCCTCCCTTTCAAATTTCATCCGTTAATTTCGTCGTTTGATAGATCAAAATCGGCCACCAAGTTGACGTTTTAATTTGAACTGTTTTTGGACAGTTTCGTGGAGCTGACTTCGTCAGCTCGTAACTCCGCCATCGCAGCTCCGTCTAGCGTGCCATCAGTTCCTGTGCACAGCTGGTATAACCCTCTTTCTGCTATTTTAATTTTGTTTCATTGTGAGCACATTTGATTGGTTGAATTCAACGCCAAAGTTGGCCGTCCGAATTCCTAATTTTCAACTTGTAAAATTCTGTTTTTGAACCCGGGAATCCGGATTCAATTTCTGACACCACCAGTAGACTCGTGGCGTCGTTCTGGCATGTTTTCGTATAAAGTTTGTTAGATTTGGAGGACGTGGACCCTCACACGTATTTCAGTGCAAAGTAGGCCCCACAGTCCGGATCAACGGGACTTTTTGACGCCGGCTCATCGAAATCCAATTTCGGATATACCGTTGAGTTCATATCGTCATTTTGGACTCGTTGACATATAATTTGCTAGGTTTTAGTGGACATTGATTCCGGCACGCATTTCGGTGCAAGTCGGATACCAATATTCGGGTCAACGGGTCATTTTGAGATCGGCTCATCAGAATCCAATTTCGGATATACCGTTGAGTACGTATCGTCATTCTGGACTCGTTGACATATAATTTGCTGAGTTTTGAGGACATTAGCTCCGACACGCTTTTTCGTGCAAATCGGTTTCCAATATCCGGGTCAACGGACCAATCTGAGATCGGGTCATCGGAATCCAATTTCGGATATACCGTTGAGTTCGTATCGTCATTCTGGATTCGTGGACATATAATTTGTTAGATTTAGTGGACTAGTATTCTTACACATTTTTCGGTGCAAAGCGGGTCCGACACGGACACCGTTTTGACCCGAAATTACCTTTTTGCCCATGTGTCCAAATTGAACTTATGGATAGGCTATCCTAGCTGATTTGACCATTCTGGACACGTTGGTGATGTTTGTTTTATCATCCGACAATGTTTGTAGATATTCCTCTGTGTATTATCTTTTATTATAATTAATTCTTATTTAGTTCGTATTTCGGAATTAGTACAACGAAACTGAGATCAGTCGATTCCAGTGATCTCACATCGCTGAAATTGGCAAGATGATCATGTGGATCACTGTGATAAGATTATTAACCTTACGTTGATTATCTTATCTCGATTTACGTGTCGTAGGTTTCGATGTACGAATAACGAGGTACAACTTGATATTTTAATTCTTAATTTAGAGTGATCCTGTTTGACCAAGATATATGGTATCTTGGTAGATAAATATTAGGAATAGTATGCTTAGGCTAGTTTTGACCTTGGTTGACCAAGTTTGACTGCTTTGACCAAAGTCAACTATCAGTCAACACTTGGCCTAGAAATGTCTAGAACTTGACCAGAGTTGACTAAAAGTCAACTATAAGTCAACCATTGTCCCAGTTTGACCTAGTTTGACTTGGTTTGACTTCTTGTGACCTAGTGTGACTCAGTGTGACCTAGTTTGACTTAGTTGACTGAGACTGACCTAGATTACGTAGCTTATACTATAGAATCAAGCCTAACACTATTGAACCCTAATTAGCTTATATATCTCTCATCTTTAGGTCTGTGGCATCACTCTGAGCATCGACCCCATTTGATAGCTCAGGACCGCAGGCGAGTACATTCACTGATAGTTTTCATTGTCTTGATATCTGCTATATCCGATTCAGTTGTAGTGTCTTACTTGATTTTCAGTCACGATAGTTCACGGACTAGTATACGTTGGATCATGACATGAGATGTTGTTCCTGGATTTTCTTGGTATATATGTACATTTTCTGTCTTATTCCCTGTACTTGTATAGACACCGATTTCTGAGAGGGAGTAGCTATCCTCTTAGGGAATCCCGTGTCATGACGTGTCATGTCCAGGTCCATTATACTATTCGGAGATGGAGAATTATTAGGGGTTATGTGATCAAAGCCACCCTGTCACTATATTCTTGTGCTCGTGCCACTCTCCCCTCACGTAGGGTGTAGTGTCACGCCCCAGAACCAGAATACTGGAGAGCGGGGGACTGACACAGCCAGCTACGTACATTGAATGAATCTCACATCGTAATACGGTCACGGCTGTCTAGATGCATGAGGGTTTACTACAAGCCATCAGTCTCTTAAGGTCAATAACAAGTCTAGTGTCTCAATCTCAAGCAACAAGTAGATATAACAAGATGGTAGATCATCAGACATACAAAGTAAGACGTCCCATACATTACATATTCAGATGATCATGAAGCTAGTCATACAAAATACGAAGACTAGCAAGAGTTTAAGTCATACATGATCAACCCTAGGATTCGTCAATCATGCTACAGCCCGTAGGCAGACAGTAAGTAAAGTTGCAAACGAGCTAACACTTGCTCGGCGGCTAAACGCCTCAAAAGAATATTTTTACAAGAGAGTGGGAGAGCAAAATGAAAATCCACTCGTTGCCAGGATTCCTTCTAGTGTTCACCATCTGGCAGGAAAGTTGGGAGATCCTCGGTAGCTGCTCCGAAATCTGGCCATACAAAACCAGCTGGGTCAGACCCCAGAAAGAGCAAGTGCCACAAAGGAGGCTTCACTTAAGAACTAAAACCAGCATGTCAGCACATAAATCATAGATGAAATAACATAAGACATGAGTTAAAGAAAGCAGGATGATAAATGATAAGATAACTAATGGACTATTCCGGTAACAAGTTACAACCCGTAAACCAAACAAGGACCGGGGTTGTAACCATTCACCTGAACAGAACTTAGCCTCGAACCAATTATCGGTAAAGTAAGGCATAAATAAGCATGTCCGGAGATATCCATGTACCGGATCTGGACAAGACTAGACAAGATAGGACTCCATCCATTATTCACGGCCAAGCAAATAGTACGGCTTGATACTTAACTAACTAGGGTTATCACAAGCTTAATTACTAGCAAGATGCAATGAGGTACGCCTACGGCCACAAGCCCTGCAGACTATCCAGGTTATCCAGACGCAAGGTTCAAGCTTAGAGTTATCATGCCTTGCTAGGTGACTTGGATGCAACACACGACGGTGTGCATAGTAATCGCTTCATGTAGTGCCCCACATAACAGTGAGCTGAAAATGTGTCCTACTCGTCGGCAGGCTACAAGTCCATCAAGGAAGGCGCCCAGATAACGGAATTGCTTGTAGCCGGAATACCTCTCTATATGCTCTACTTGATCAATCTAGTCATTAACCTAGTCAGATTCGGTATGAATCCCTGACCGTGGTAACCAGGGATACATGTCCTAGACATGATGCGAGACAAGACTGGTTGCTTATACAGGCATATTCAATACAATCACCCACGGTGTCAAAAATTCACTTAGCATGTCAGGTGGGCCGTCGCAACAGCGTATCACGGCTATCATGTCGGGTTACTTATCAAGATTACTTATCAAGGCAAGGGTGCGTCACAACGGGCCACCGTCAAGAATTATCATGTTAAATTACTTGTCAAGTGTGCACCACGGTGGGTCACTATCAAGAGTTATCCTGTAAGGTCATAAAGCCATGTCGTGTTCATGTGAGTGCACCATAACGGGTCACTGGTCATGCAATTCCATCACTAAGCCATGTTCAGATTACATTCATAAATAATGTCAAGATCATATCGGGTTCATGTCGAGTCTACCTCAAAAGGCATAGGGATATAGAATTGGGTGCAAGATCATAAAAAGGGAACATGGGGGACATAAAACACCAAGGGAGGAGACAAGGGGTAGTCGTACGCTCAGGTCACGCGTACCCAGTCAAGTCTGCGTACGAAATCAAGTCTGCCTGCGTACCCAGTCAAGTCTGCGTACGAAATCAAGTCTGCCTGCGTACCCAGTCAAGTCTGCGTACGAAATCAAGTCTGTCTGCGTACCCAGTCAAGTCTGCGTACGAAATCAAGTCTGCGTACCCAGTCAAGTCTGCGTACGAAATCAAGTCTGCCTGCGTACCTAGTCAAGTCTGCGTACGAAATCAAGTCTGCCTGCGTACCCAGTCAAGTCTGCGTACGAAATTAAGTCTGCGTACCCAGTCAAGTCTGCGTACGAAATTAAGTCTGCGTACCCAGTCAAGTCTGCGTGCGAAATCAAGTCTGCCTGCGTACCCAGTCAAGTCTGCGTACGAAATCAAGTCTGCGTACCCAGTCAAGTCTGCGTACGAAATCAAGTCCGCGTACCCAGTCAAGTCTGCGTACGAAATAGACACGCTGTCAACAGGCAGCGTACTCAAGTCTGCGTACGCTGCGCTAAAGAGCGCGTGCAGCTCAGTGGCGTAAGCTAAAAAGCTCTGCACACTGCTCAATGTCTTCTCCAACCAGCAAGAACTTCATGTTTCGAACCCAAGCTTCAAATGTTCATAACTTGGTCAAAACAAGTCCAAATCCAACTTTTCAAAGGTCAAAATTGGGTAGAAGAAAATTTCCTACAACATGGAACTATCAAAACTTGAAAACAAAGAAGTTTGATAGATCAAAACCACCAAATCCGAAAATAACAAATTTCTAGATCTACAAGATTTAAAGCCTCAAAATAGAAAATGACAAGTTCTAATGTGTCTTAGAAACATGAGGAGAAGCTAATGGAACAATAAAAATGGGCTCTCTTGTGGAAGTAAGTTGTACTTGCCTAAGGGGTGTTCTTGGTTGGTGGTGGGTTTAATAGAGAAGGAAGAAGAAGTTAATGAGAAAATGGAGGAGAGAGAGAAGTTAGGTGGGTTATAAAGGGGGATGGTGGTGGTTTATCATGATGAACCAAGAAATAAACCAAGACATCCCAAAAATAAACCAAGTTAAACCATTACCTGCTATGATGAACCTAATCAAGATTAAACTGAAATTAGCTAGCCAGGCACAAAATAAAAATACATGTCAGGATTCCGTATACGTATACTGGAAATACGTAGAACGAAAAACGTTGGTGACAACTCTACCCACCTTAAAAGAATTCCGTCCTCAGAATTTAATCAAGAGGCTAGAGATGTCGAGCAAGCTATATCAATTGCAGACAATATAGGACTAGCAGTCAATCAAGCAATCATTCATGCAAGCAAGGAACTTAAGCATAAGGCATAAGAAAGACATTATACCTTACGAGTCAAACAGGTCGGGATATCACGATCGGATATCATCCTCACGCTCCCATATTGACTCACCCAAAGAGTGATGACCCCAAGCAACACGGACTAACTTGATAGTCTTGTTCTTGAGTATCTTCTCCCTCCGGTCCAATATGGATACGGGTCTCTCCTTATACGAAAGATTGGTACCAACAACCAATTCCGAATGATCAAGGACATGACTCGGATCCGGGATATACCGTCGTAACTGGGATATATGGAAGACATCATGTACCTCACGTAACGACGGCGGAAGAGCGAGACGATAGGATACATCACCTACTCGCTCTAGAATATCAAACGGCCCTATATACCTAGGACTGAGCTTTCCCCGCACGTCGAATCGAATGACGCCACGGGTAGGCGAGATCCTAAGGAATACGTGGTCGCCGACAGAAAATTCAAGGTGACGCCGATGAGAATCGGCCCAATGACGCTGGCGATCTTGGGCAACTCGAAGATGATTTCTGACTTGTCTGACCATCTCAATAGTCCGCGTCACCATCTCTGGTCCAAGCATTTGCCTCTCACCAATATCGTCCCAAGCTAAAGGAGATATGCACTTCCTGCCGTACAAGGCCTCGAAAGGTGCCATCTGGATACTAGCCTGAAAACTGTTATTGTACGAGAACTCTACGAGATGCAGGTGATCTTCCCACGAACCACCGAAGTCGAGTGTACATGACCGCAGCATGTCTTCAAGAGTCTGGATCGTGCGTTCTGACTGACCATCTGTCTGCGGATGGTAGGCTGAACTGAACTTGAGACGAGTCCCCAAACTCTCTTGAAGACTCCGCCAAAAGTGCGAGGTGAATCTCGAATCTCTGTCGGACACAATACTGACTGGCACTCTATGCAATCTGACTATCTGCCTGAGGTACATCTCTGCAAGCTGATCCGTCGACTGGCCGATTCTGAAAGAAAGAAAATGAGCTACCTTCGTGAGACGATCAACTATAACCCAGATGGCATCTCTCCCAGCTGGGGATCTAGGTAATCCAGTTACAAAATCCATGGTAATGTGCTCCCATTTTCATTCTGGGATCGGTAAAGGTTGAAGAAGTCCAGCTGGTCTCTGATGTTCAGCCTTAACTTGTTGGCAAACTAAACAACGAGAGACAAACCGGGCTATCTCCCTCTTCATGCCATTCCACCAATAATGCTGCCGAATATCACGATACATCTTCGTACCGTCGGGGTGAATGGAATACTGAGAACTGTGGGCTTCTGCCATGATTTTCTGTCTGATGTCACCACTGGGTACAGAAAGACGCCTCCCATGTCGGAGTGTACCATCTTCATGAATGCATAACTCTGGTCTCCGTCCTGCCACACATTCTGCCCTAAGCCGCTGAAGCTTAGAGTCCATGGATTGAGCTAACTTGATCCTCTCAACTATGCTGGACTGAACTTGCATACTGGCCATCAATGCCACACTGGAAGGAAGAACAACTTCAATACCCATTTTCTGAAGATCTGCTAAAAATTCTGGCTGCGCTATTAGAAAATAAACTCCGGCTCTCCTGCTCAATGCATCTGCTACCACGTTGGCCTTCCCAGGATGATACTGCAAGCTGATGTCATAATCCACAAGTAGCTCTAGCCATCTCCTCTGACGCATATTAAGATCCTTCTGGGTAAACACATACTTCAGACTCTTGTGGTCGGTGAAAATCTCCACCCGATCTCCATACAAATAATGTCTCCAAAGTTTTAATGCAAAAACTACGGCTGCTAACTCCAGGTCATGGGTTGGGTAATTCCTCTCATGGTCACGAAGTTGACGGGACGCATAAGCGACTACCTTACCATGCTGCATCAAGACACATCCTAATCCCTTGCCGGATGCGTCGCAATAAACTGAAAATCCTCCCGTCCCGTCGGGGAGAGTGAGAATGGGGGCCGTCATCAATCTCCGCTTCAACTTCTCAAATGAACTCTGACACTCTGCCGTCCAAGCAAACTGTGCATCCTTACGGTTCAACTGCGTCAGTGGTGCTGAAATCTGAGCAAAGTCTGACACAAAGTGTCGGTAATAGCCGGCCAATCCGAGGAAACTCCGAACTTCTACAACGGTGCTAGGCACTGGCCATGTCTCTATAGCCACTATCTTCTGGGGATCAACTTCCACTCCACCTCTGGTGATGATATGACCCAAGTACGAGATACGATCCAACCAAAACTCGCACTTACTGAACTTCACGTACAACTGGTGCTCCCTGAGAATCTGAAGGACTATACGAAGATGCTGCTCATGCTCTGCCTCGTTCTTGCTATAGACTAAGATGTCGTCTATGAACACTATCACGAACTGGTCCAAATAGGGCATGAAGATACGATTCATGAGGTCCATGAATACGACCGGCGCATTGGTCGCTCCAAATGGCATAACAAGGAACTCCCAATGTCCATACCTAGATCTGAATGCTGTCTTCGGGATGTCCTGCTCTCTGACTCTGATCTGATGGTACCCTGACCGTAAGTCAATCTTCGAGAATACTGCCGCTCCCCTGAGCTGATCAAATAAATCATCTATCCTTGGTAAAGGATATCTGTTCTTAATGGTTACAGAGTTCAAGGTACGATAATCAACACATAATCTTGACGTACCATCCTTCTTTTTCATAAGAAGCATCGGAGCTCCCCAAGGTGATCCGTTAGCACGAATGAATCCCTTGGTTCTAAGTTCTTCAATCATCTTGTACAAGACCTCCAACTCTGATGGTGCCATCCTATAGACTCTCTCTCTGACACTGGTGCCGTCCCTGGAATCAAATCAATAGTGAATTCTATCTCTCTCTCTGGGGGCATGCCTGGAAGCTCTTCGGGAAATACGTCAGGAACTCTGGAAAACTGAACTGCTGCTGCTACGGCCATCCGCAATGCTGGGGAAGAAGGTTCTACTCCGCCTCGAGAAAATGAAAACTCTGGCTCACCGGGAACACTAAAAATAATCTTGCTGGCATGGCAATCTATACTAGCATACTGGTCCCTCAACCAATCCATTCCTAGGACCACATCATAATCGGCCATCGAAAACTCTATCAACCTAGCGAGAAACTCTCTACCGCTGACTACGATTCGACACGAGAAAAACATCCTATCTACACCCACAAGTCCGTTACCAGTAAGTATATTGAGCCTTACCGATAATGACTCGGGCTCCAGTCCTATCCGTGTCATGAATCGTGCAGACATAAATGAATGCGATGCACCTGAATCAAATAATACTGATGCAAAAAAAGAATTGACGAGAATGGTACCTGCCACCACCTCACCTGATGCCAACTCCTTCTCTACAGTCAAAGCCATCGCTTGACCATGCCCTCTGGGTGCTGGTCCCCTCTGCTGGAAACCTCTCTGGCGGTTCTGAACCTGAGCTTGGACCTGGGCGTACTATTGCGGTCGCTGCTGCTGGAATGCCTGAGCCTGAGGCGGCAATGGCCTCGGAGGCTGATACTGTTGCTGCTGCACTGGTGCTGGTCCACTGGAGGTGCTCCGCCTTGCTGATCGGTAGGACCAGGAACAATGCCGCTGAAGGAAACGACATAGGGAACAATAAGAAAGGACCATGATAGATCGAGGATATAAACATGTGGTCAGGTCAAGGATTCTGAAAGATCAGAAGGCACGAGTAGAGATCAAGGGCGAGTGCTGATTGAGACATCTATCCGGTAAACCCTCACACATCTTGAGTTACAAGACCTGCATGGGCCACCACTTAAATCGTGTCACGCCCCAGAACCAGAATACTGGAGAGTGGGGGACAGACACAGCCAGCTACGTACATTGAAGTGAATCTCACATCGTAATACGGTCACGGCTGTCTAGATGGATGAGGGTTTACTACAAGCCATCAGTCTCTTAAGGTCAATAACAAGCCCAGTGTCTCAATCTCAAGCAACAAGTAGATATAACAAGATGGTAGATCATCAGACATACAAAGTAAGGCGTCCCATACATTATATATTCAGATGATCATGAAGCTAGTCATACAAAATACGAAGACTAGCAAGAGTTTAAGTCATACATGATCAACCCTAGGATTCGTCAATCATGCTACAGCCCGTAGGCAGACAGTAAGTAAAGTTGCAAACGAGCTAACACTTGCTCGGCGGCTAAACGCCTCAAAAGAATATTTTTACAAGAGAGTGGAAGAGCAAAATGAAAACCCACTCGTTGCCAGGATTCCTTCTAGTGTTCACCATCTGGCAGAAAAGTTGGAAGATCCTCGGTAGCTGCTCCGAAATCTGGCCATACAAAACCAGCTGGGTCAGACCCCAGAAAGAGCAAGTGCCACAAAGGAGGCTTCACTTAAGAACTAAAACCAGCATGTCAGCACATAAATCATAGATAAAATAACATAAGATATGAGTTAAAGAAAGCAGGATGATAAACGATAAGATAACTAATGGACTATTCCGGTAACCAAGTTACAACCCGTAAACCAAACAAGGATCGGGGTTGTAACCCTTCACCTGAACAGAACTTAGCCTCGAACCAATTATCGGTAAAGTAAGGCAAAAACAAGCATGTCCGGAGATATCCATGTACCGGATCTGGACAAGACTAGACAAGATAGGACTCCATCCATCATTTACGGCCAAGCAAAGAGTACGGCTTGATACTTAACTAACTAGGGTTATCACAAGCTTAATTACTAGCAAGATGCAATGAGGTACGCCTACGGCCACAAGCCCCGCAGACTATCCAGGTTATCCAGACGCAAGGTTCAAGCTTAGAGTTATCATGCCTTGCTAGGTGACTTGGATGCAACACACGACGGTATACATAGTAATCGTTTCATGTAGTGTCCCACATAACAGTGAGCTGGAAATGTGCCCTACTCGTCGGCAGGCTACAAGTCCATCAAGGAAGGCGCCCAGATAACAGGATTGCTTGTAGCCGGAATACCTCTCTATATGCTCTACTTGATCAATCTAGTCATTAACCTAGTCAGATTCGATATGAATCCCTGACCGTGGTAACCAGGGATACATGTCCTAGACATGATGTAAGACAAGACTGGTTGCTTATACAGGCATATTCAATACAATCACCCACGGTGTCAAGAATTCACTTAGCATGTCAGATGGGCCGTCGCAACAGCGTATCACGGCTATCATGTCGGGTTACTTATCAAGATTACTTATCAAGGCAAGGGTGCGTCATAACGGGCCACCGTCAAGAATTATCATGTTAAATTACTTGTCAAGAGTGCACCACGGCGGGTCACTATCAAGAGTTATCCTGTAAGGTCATAAAGCCATGTCGTGTTAATGTGAGTGCACCATAACGGGTCACTGGTCATGCAATTCCATCACTAAGCCATGTTCAGATTACATTCATAAATAATGTCAAGATCATATCGGGTTCATGTCGAGTCTACCTCAAAAGGCATAGGGATATAGAATTGGGTGCAAGATCATAAAAGGGGAACATGGAGGACATAAAACACCAAGGTGGGAGACAAGGGGTAGTCGTACGCTCAGGTCACGCGTACCCAGTCAAGTCTGCGTACGAAATCAAGTCTGCCTGCATACCCAGTCAAGTCTGCGTACGAAATCAAGTCTGCGTACCCAGTCAAGTCTGCGTACGAAATCAAGTCTGCCTGCGTACCCAATCAAGTCTGCGTACGAAATCAAGTCTGCGTACCCAGTCAAGTCTGCGTACGAAATTAAGTCTGCCTGCGTACCCAGTCAAGTCTGCGTACAAAATCAAGTCTGCCTGCGTACCCAGTCAAGTCTGCGTACGAAATCAAGTCTGCGTACCCAGTCAAGTCTGCGTACGAAATCAAGTCTGCCTGCGTACCCAGTCAAGTCTGCGTACGAAATCAAGTCTGCGTACCCAGTCAAGTCTGCGTACGAAATCAAGTCTGCCTGCGTACCCAGTCAAGTCTGGGTACGAAATCAAGTCTACGTAACCAGTCAAGTCTGCGTACAAAATTAAGTCCGCGTACCCAGTCAAGTCTGCGTACGAAATAGACATGCTGCCAACAGGCAGCGTACTCAAGTCTGCGTACGCTGCACTAAAGAGCGTGCGCAGCTCAGTGGCGTAAGCTAAAAAGTTCTGCACACTGCTCACTGTCTTCTCCAACCAGCAAGAACTTCATGTTTCGAACCCAAGCTTCAAATGTTCATAACTTGGTCAAAACAAGTCCAAATCCAACTTTTCAAAGGTCAAAATTGGGTAGAAGAAAATTTCCTACAACATGGAACCATCAAAACTTGAAAACAAAGAAGTTTGATAGATCAAAACCACCAAATCCGAAAATAACAAATTTCTAGATCTATAAGATTTAAAGCCTCAAAATAGAAAATGACAAGTTCTAATGTGTCTTAGAAACATGAGGAGAAGCTAATGGAACAATAAAAATGGGCTCTCTTGTGGAAGCAAGTTGCACTTGCCTAAGGGGTGTTCTTGGTTGGTGGTGGGTTTAATGAAGAAGGAAGAAGAAGTTAATGAGAAAATGGAGGAGAGAGAGAAGTTAGGTGGGTTATAAAGGGGGATGGTGGTGGTTTATCATGATGAACCAAGAAATAAACCAAGACATCCCAAAAATAAACCAAGTTAAACCATTACCTGCTATGATGAACCTAATCAAGATTAAACTGAAATTAGCTAGCCAGGCACAAAATAAAAATACATGTCAGGATTCCGTATACGTATACTGAAAATACGTAGAACGAAAAACGGGGGTGACATGTAGCGAGATCTTATTTACCTTGTGCTCGTTATCCAGGTTGGCCGGCATGACTTTCCGTTGAGGTCACCGCGGATTGTCGGGCCAGGTGGATAGCTTGTCCTGTCACTTATCCCAAGCCGATCACATAACGCTTTAATAATTCAAGGCATATTTTATATTTACTTTATCTTATCTTATATCCTGCTCTGTTCTACATTCAGTACTTTCTTACCATGCTATGATATACAGTTACTCACGTGTTCTACATGCCCTTACATCGTACCTTGATAGGAGACTAAGTTCTGCTCGGGAGAAGGGTTACAACTCCGGTCCTTGTTTGGTTTAAGGGTTGTAACTCGGCTTTCAAATGGTTCCCAAGTCGTCCTATATCTTTGTCTTATATTTTATTATACTGTCTCTTATAGAATTTGTCAATTCACATGGAACTGCTGTTAGTGCTTGTACTTGTTCATTTTCCTGACAGGATACCGTTGATAATATTTTAGGAGTTGTTATACCATTATTAGACTTCATGATGTTGCTAGCTGAGGTGGATCTCACTATCCTCCTATGTGAGTTGCCTGGTAGTTATCCTTAGTTGGTCTTGTTTTTCCTTCTTTATTTTCCTGTCTTATGATTCCTTCTAGTAGTTTCTATTGTTCTTGTGCCTTAGTTATCTTTCATGTCTTATCTTCTTTAGATATTGGGTTGTGATTGAGTACATTTGTAGTTCATGGACCTTTTGGATGTAGTGTATATTTATTTGGATACTAGTGTAATGCCTGTGGTTCGTATTACGTATTCGTGGAATACGTGTACGTATTTTATCTTGTATTGCTTAATTCCTGGCTTAGCTTTTCCTTCTTGGCTCGGTTTATTCTTGGCCCGGGGTTGGCTTGGTTCGGTTGGGATTGTTTTTGGTTCATCATGAACCATGGATGAACCCCCTACCTACCACCACCTTTGGTATTTATTGCCATTCTCCTTCTCTCTCTTCATTAAAACTCATCTTCTTCTTCCTCATTTACTTTTTACCTACCAGAGAGAGGAGAGAGAGGTCTAGGCAAGTGCATCTTGCTTCATGGAGGAACACAAATTTTATTATTCCATTCTCTTCTTCACAGCATTCTAAAATATTTTAGTACTTGGCATTTTTAATTTCTATGACTAGATTCTTGTAGATCTAAGTTTATTTTATTTTTGGATTTCTTGGGTTTTAATCTACTTAATCTTCTTATTTCTGAGTTTTGATGGTTCCATGTTGTAGAGCATTTCGTTCTACCCCATTTTGACCTATGGAAGTTCGGATTTGGACTCCGGATGAAGGTTCTATGCAGCTTGGTGGCCATGGCTCCTTGGTGTTCTTCTTCTCGAAAATTTGGAGAAGAAGCACAGTCCGAGCCGCATGGCAGCACTTGACCGCATGAACATTCATGCGGCAAGTCAGCTTCTAACCGCATACACTATTGACTTGACTTGACCGTATGACAATTCATGCGGCAAGTGATTCAGCCGCATGAGACTCTCAGCCGCATAGGCTGAGTCTCATTCTGAGCCGCATGGGCTCATTTTCCATCAGCCGTATGAGACTCGTAGCCGCATAGGCTGAGTCTCATTCTTGGCCGCATGGACCTTTCCTCCGCAGCCGCATAGGGTTGCTCCTTTCCAGCCGCATGTACCTGATTGGTCAACCGGCTGCATGGACCCATCCCCGCCAGCCGTATGAGTACCCTTTCCGCTGACCGCATGTGTCTTGCCTTTTTCGGCCGCATGAGTCCAATTCATCTTAGCCGCATGAAATCTCCCTTTTCCGCTTGCCGCATGGGAGCTAGTCCCACTCCCAGCCGCATAGGTTCCTGCCCCTTCAGCCGCATGCGCACCCGTTCCCCGCTAGCCGCATGTGCCCCTTTCTCCCGTGAGCCGCATGAGCTTGGACCCTGAGCCGATTGAACCCGACTCCCTCCCCAGCCGCATGATATCACTTCCTGGCCGCATATGCCTTAGCCGCATGGCTCTCCTATAGCCCTATGTATTGATATTTTATTAGATATTTTACGCCCATTTTATATCCTTACGCCTTTTGTCCTGAACATGATAAATTACGAATTGATTGAAATGACAATTGTGCATGGCATACTGTGACTAGTGAACCTGACATGACCTGATAGTGGCCCGTCATGGCGCACTCATGACGAGAACACTTGATATGATAGACCTGACATGATATATCTTGAACAGCTATTGCGACGGCTACCTGACATGACAAGACCTGTATAATTAATCCGGACACCGTAGGCGATTATGCTTGTACAAATAATCCAGTCCTGTCTTGCATCATGTCTAGGAGGGGACTCCTGAGTACCACGGTCAGGAGTACCTATTGAAATGGACTAAGGCTAATAACTAGATTAATACACTAGTCATAAAGAGATCTCCCAGCTACAGGCAATCCCGTTACCTGGGCACGCCTTGGGATCTGTAGCCTGCCGTCGAGTAGGGCACATTTCCAGCACACTGTCATGTGTTGCACCCTTCAAGCTACCTAAGGGTACATTCGTTTCCTGGACGATGTACCCACCTGAATTCAACTCTAAATCTTTTAACCCGGGTAACCTGGATGGTCTGCAGGGCTTGTGGCTGTGGAGTAATCTCACTGCATCTTGCTAGTAATTAGGCCTGTGATAACCCTAGTTAGTTAAAGTATCAAGCCGTAATTCTTGCTTGGCCGTGAAATGATTGGATGGAGTCTAACCAGTCTAGTCTTGTCCTGATCCTGTTCCAGATTACTACATGACCTGAATGCCTGTATTTATTTTATCGATAAATGGTGAGAATTCCAAGTTCTGTTCAGACGAAGGATTACAACCCCGGTCCTTGTTTGGTTTACGGGTTGTAACCTGGTTATCTGAATAGTTCCATGGTTATCTCGTCGTATATCATCCTGATGTATTTTCTTTAATTCCAGTTCTTACTTTTATTTATACTCTTGTGCTGATTGCTGGTTTTAGTTCCTAAGTGAAGCCCGATGGTGAACACCAGACGTAAGTTCCTAAGTTCCTAAGTGAAGCCCGATGGATCTGACCCAGCTGGTTTTGTATGGCCAGATTTCGGAGCAGCTCCAGAGGATCTACCACTTTTCCAGCCCGATGGTGAACACCAGACGTAACCAGGGCAACGAGTGGGTTTTTTTTGATCTCCCACTTTATTGTAAAAATATTCTTTTGAGGCGTTTAGCCGACGAGCACCTGTTTAGCTCGATTGTACTTACTTACTGTCTGCCTACGGGCTGTAACAAGATTGACAGATCCTAGGGTTGATCATGTATGACTAAACTCTTGCTAGTCCTAACATTTTGTAACGACTAGCTTCATGATCAGCTGAATATGTAATATTTGGGACGCCTTATTATTGTATATTTAATGATCATATATCTTGTAACTTTTACTTGCTTGTGATTGAGACAATATGCTTGTTCATGACCATAGGAGACTGTTGGCTTATAGTAAACCCTCATGTATCTAGACAGCCGTGACCGTATAGCGAGATGGAATCCATTTCATATACGTAGCTGGCTATGTCTGCCCCTGCTCTCCAGTATTCTGGTTCTGGGGCGTGACAACTAGACAGCGTTCTACCGTCGATACTGCGGCGTAGGCTGGGCGTGGCCCACGTATTCGTATCCGTATATCCGGGTGAGGGTCGTGACAGAGAGGGTTTGGTGTGTAATTCAGTATTTTATATATCTATTTGAGCTTGGAAAAGAAAAGTGATTCATTTTCTATGTTTGGGAGCCAAAGGAAAGTAGTTGGAAGGAAAAAATGATTCCCAAGAAGTAGAAAAATAGGGGAGAAAGTGGTTCCTCCCATCTATCAAAGGGATCACTTTCCCTCCCACTTTTTCGCATTTATTACAAATTTTGTAGAGTTGTTAGTACAAGCGACTACCCATTGGTTGATTAATTACCAAAATTTTATAGATCATGGTTTAAAGTATCAGCCGATACTCTGATCCGAAACCGCCGATACTACCGATATCGCCGATGCCAATACTCATAGGAATAGTCCGATCGATACGGATTCCGATACCGATACCGATATCGCATTTTATTTTATTTTTAATTTTCCAGCATATTAGCGACGGTTTGCGACGTTTTGCGACGGATTTGCGACATGGAAGTACGTCGCAAAGATGTGTCTATACGTCGCTAACTGCGACGGCCCGTTGCTCAACGTGCTGACGTAGCAAACCTTGCCATGTCACTACATGCGACGAATAGACGTCGCTAAATACGTCGCTAAGTTGGCAACGTACTATAAATGTCGTCGAACGTCGCAACGTTTTAGTGTCGTAGACAATTCGTCGCAACAGCGACGATAGGCGACGAAAGTTTGTTTTGCGACTAGCTTTTTGGCGACCTGCTATTTTCGTCGCTAATTACGTCGCTAAATATATTTAGCGACGTGTTTTTACTGATTAGCGACGTCTTTGGACGTCGCTAATACAACCTATTCTGGTAGTGTTTCTACCTGTGCCTGCACATGAAAACTGTGTGGGTGTCAGTACTCAACTGTACTGGTGTTGTGAGCTCCTAGCCCACCCATACAAAACCAACACGTTCATTTACTTTTGTACAACAATAGTCCTTTATGATTGCCTTTCTATTCTTGCCTTAGGATCAGTTTTAGGACATTGACATCTGGCCTATTTGTGTCTCTAGACCATCACCGTTTCTAGCTCCGATATCTTACTTATCATTGTGCCTGAGACCATTCTCGTACTTGCAACATCAACACACCGACTCGAGCTTGCCTTTCGGCCTATACTTAGCGACACAACGACATGGTCATGCTATACTCTATTCGTGCTTCAGTATAATCGAAGCAGTGCCTCCCCACTTAGTCTTTCACCTATGCTCGTGTCATAACAGTGTGGTCGTGCCATGACATATAGAGGTCGTGCCTTGCAACTCATGATGCCTTAACCAACTTGCCCTACGGCCCTTCCTGACTTAAGTTTGAAACGACTCAATTTGAACATATGCACTCTGCCAACGAACTCATTAGTCGACCCACATCTCCTACCGAAGCACGTGCCTTGGCTATAGCCAAATATTAGTCTTATCGACTGTGTTGCATACCAAGCAAATAATTCGTAACCCACTCAAACCGTGCTCACACATCTTGACTCACTTAAGGCATGCACGCAGATAATCGCTCCTATGCCGACTTATCTATATGAATGGGTCCCTAGCACCACAAGCTATACTTGGACCTTAATTGGATAATATGGTACATTCGCATACAATGAGACATGATCTTGCCGAATTTCCCGTACTACTCGCTCTACGGTGCACCCCTCGGGTTAGGTCGCACACCATTCGAGGGTCGACCCGCAAGCATATTCCTCCTAGGCCAGACCGGTCCTGTGGCCGCAGGTACCGTCTGAGGAACAAAACTATCCTTGTCGACAAATTGTCCAATGACCATGCAAGACTCAACTCGATTTACCATGTCCTTTCTTATTCATGACCGTGCTTTCCATATTTCTATCGAGACTCCCAAGTAGCGGGACCGATCTCGGCGACAACAAGTCGCGTGAACTTTCTATCGAGACTCCCAAGTAGCGGGACCGATCTCGGCAACAACCAGTCGCGTAAAATTTCTATCGAGACTCCCAAGTAGCGGGACCGATCTCGACGACAACCAGTCGCGTGAACTTTTTATCCTTTTAAAACCCAAGAAACGACTACTGCGTAGTCTTCCAACTTAACTTGGACCAAACATGTATTCTTTAACCGTGGCATACTTACCCTTGAACCTACCGTGGCTCGTGCCTTAAACCAACTTGTTTTCTAAGTCACACTATCGTCAAGTCATACTTTATATGACGAGCCTTGGGATCGTGGGACTATGCGGCTTGACAACCGAGACTTATGCCACAAATCGTGCAACGCAACTTAACCCGTGGGACGAGCAGAGGCTAGGCTAAGCCTTGGACGATGGGACAGTGCATGCTTTATTAAGCATTTATGTGGACAACGTCTATGACTTAGACTAATTCATAACTTTGTGGCGAAGACCGACTTTCCTTCTTCCAAGCCACGGGACGAAGGACCGAGTGTCATTTTGAAAGCCATCGTGCAACATTTCTAAGCCGACCGTGGAATGTTTTTCATGTTCTAATTCAGTCGACCCAAGTTGAAATTATTCCCTTAGCTATGTGGATGCGTCTCTTTTATTATCAAGTCTACTTATGCAGTTGAAAATTTTCGTTTTATTAGTGTGAAGGCCAAGCTGAGGCAAGTTCACCGAAGCCACCCACCTGAGCGAGGAGTCGGCTCGACCGAACGGGTATTCGAGCAGCCGTTGCATGGCTAAGTCCGAACGCCATCGGCGTTTTTATTCCTCCGATTGACTGCGCGGGACAGGACATTACATTTTTCAATTTTATTAGTTTTATATTTCTGTTTGGTTAAACGTTACATTTTCGTCTGTTTCCTACATGATACAAATCTCCATATTGTTTGGGATTTTTTATTTGGTTGTATTATGTACATTAAGAATTTTTTTTTATTCAAATCGAATCTATAATTTAAAACCTTATTATTTTCAATGTTTTTACGATAAATTAATTAAATCTATAATTTGAATCAAATCGTATCTACAATTTAAAAAAGAACAAAATTTATAATATATTTTAATATAAATTGATGCAATCTAAAATTTTCTTTATATCTTCATTTTAGAATAAAAACAAAAAAAACGAAATATTATATACGAATTGCAATTTTTTTTTTTAACTTTGCATTTTTTTTGTTTCTTAAAGTGATAAATCTTAGTAATGCTTGGGACACTGGCCAATATACTAAAAAAACAAATATGGCAAAGTATTTGACATATTAACATTATAATCAAAACAAAAAATTACAAATTTTGATTAAAAAAAATGATCTTAGTATAATAAAGAGACATTTTTAATACCTTTTCGAGGTCTTTAATTCTTGCCACTGTCTCATCCCAAAAATATTTGTACAGTTCTCTCATTGCTTCCTCTATCCGTACATATGAATTTGTCACACCAAAATTTAGGAAAATAGCAACAAAAAAGAAGAAGAAAAAAAGAATGAATCTCCAAAAGATTGAAAGGAAACCAGAATTCTAGTTGAATGCAGATCATTGAAGAAATTATGAATTACAATGAAATTGAATGATACCAAAGAAATAAACTCTCTAGCACCATAAATCTTACATAAATCACAACCAGAAGAGAAACTCCCGAAAAGTGTATCATGAACATAAAGGGAGATTGCAATTCAAAACATTAATTCCTAATCCAAATAAAATGGATGAGTTAGAAGTAAAAGCTCACATTTTTTGCATCTTCAATTGTCGAAAAATGAATGGCATTCGTAGAGAAGACGTTAGCAAATCTTTTTTTTTTTTTAAAGTAGTAGGAAGGTCCCATGGTTTAAACAATTTTTTTTGTTTCGTTACGTACAAAATAGAGAGAAGTAGAGAGAAAAGAAGATTGTGTATCCTAAATGATAGGGAGTAGTTACGGTAACTTAAAATAAGTGGTTTTAAATGACATTTTTATCCTTAGATGAATACAATTTTATATATAATAGTATAGATAATGTATTTGGATTATATAATAGTATAGATGGTCCATGTTTTGGATCCGTTCTCTACCTATGTGATATGCTATTTCCATTATTTTATGTCAATTCTGCCATCTCTCTTGGACTACATATCATTTATTAGATTCTCAAAATTAGGTAGTATTCTACTTGTTCACAATACAACTCGAAAAGAATCCGATTTACTTCCGGATATTTTACTACAATATATAAAAAATGACCCTAAAATTGTAGAATTTATTTTCTTATCTTTACTTTTGTGTCAGGTATGGGTATGGGTTTTGGTAGGAAATAAATTTCGGGAACTTGAACCCTACTTAATTTAAGGTAGTTAAATAATACATATCTAAAACTCTGTTTAAATTAGGGGTGAGTATTATTCGGTTTTGGAACAAAAATCGAACCGAACCGAACCGAATAAGCGATTCAGTTTTGTTTGAAAAAAAAATCGATTCGGTTCGGTTTTAAAAATACTAACAAAAAAAATCAATTTTGGATTTCGATTTCGGTCCAAAATCGAAAAGCGAGTAGAACTTGTGCAATTACGTAAATATCCTCAATTATATTCTATATGCTGTACTATATAATAGAAAATTTTGGTGGTGAAACTTTTGAATTCCTAAAATACCCTTGAGTATTTTATAAACATGATGCTATTATGTCAACTTGCATATTATTTATATTTAAGAGTCAAAGTAATAAAGTTTGTATGCTATGAATTTTTTTTTTTCATACAACTCTTTATGTTCCAATGATAATAAGTTTTTCTGTCCTTACCATTTTTCAAATATTATTATTTTCAATATAAAATTTAAAAAATAACAAAATTCGTACCTCGAATCTCTTGGCATTGTAAAAAGAAAACACACACATCAATAGTCGTCTGAAAAAGACGGAAAGACGACAGTTGACCTTATGATATTCAAATTAAAATACGTGCAAAACACGTACATGTAGGCTAGTATATTATGATTAAAATGTGTATATCTTGAAAGCAACAATTCTACTTATGTGTTTTGAAATCAAATTTTTGTAACTTAACAACTACTCTAACTTTGGATGCAAATACAACAAATATGTATAGAAAAATTACAATTTTTAATATCATTTAACAACGATTTCAACTTTGGATCCCACCCATTGCACAATAGAAATAGTCCAACCGAACAACTGAATAAACCAAATCATTATTCGGTTCGGTTCGATTTCGGTTTTCGCTAATTTCGGTTCGTTTCGATTTTGGATTTTTTAGCATTTCGGTTTGTTTGGTTTTAACTATTTCGGACCGGTTGAAACCGAACGCTGATCCCTAGGTCAAATAACAAGGTCCGGTCAAAAATAGTTTAAAACAAGATCCAAATCTGACACCCGATTCGAAAAATCTACCGATTCACGAGTTGAATTGAACCAGCCAGTCCAATCCAATTTATCTAATATACATCCAAATGAACAAGTATTAAGTTGTATTGTGCTCCATTTATCTAATTAGGCCTTGGTTCACGGATTTAAGGAACCAAGAAAGGAAAGTTGTTCCTTTTCTTTGTTTGGTAGCCACAAACTTGGGAATCAATTTCCTGACAAGGGAGAAAATTGGTGGGAATATGGTTCCACTCAAGACCCATGTGATTGATTTTTCCTCCTCATTTCCCAACATTTATTACAAAAGTTATGAGAAAAATAACCATGCGTCATTGCTTATTTTACCATTAATGTTATTTTTATAATATTTTTTTATTTTAAAAGGTAAGGATATTATTGGAACATTGTTATATTTTGCTTTTCTTTCCTAGATAGTTTTCTTGCTTTACCAAACAACGGAAAGAAAATGTGACAGAAATCCTACTTTATATTCCCATGAAAAATACAAGAAAATTTATTTCCTTTCCGTGAACCAAACGAGGTTAGAGTTGGAGAGCCTAAATTTGGATCAAATATGTAACATATCAAATCTAATCCAACTAAACCTAATCCATAGTATTAAATATTCAATCTTGGGATAGGAAGGGATAGGAATTGATGAAGTAACACATATAGGATAATAAACCGCCCCGGAGAGGAGATCTCATAGAATAAAGAGTTTGCCATTAGTGAATACTTTTGTACCATAAGAATAATCAGCCAGAAGATCCTAATCCCATAGAATAAGGGCTCTATTATTAATAAACTGTTGTTAAGCTGTGTGACTTAGAAAGTCACAGCTACTGTCGTACTATTTTTAAAATTTTATATTTATTTTTTAATAATATCTCGGAGATTTGATCCTCTTTCAAGAGTGTGCCAGCAGAATGTACAAATTACACGATTTGCGAATCTTAATATTATTATTATATGATGGGATCCATTTGGAAATATTATTTACTTGATCGCTCTGTTGAGCCATTCCTATTGAGACAATAATAATAAAATTGGATTTTCTGGGTTTCCTCACAAAACTAATTACTTACTCCCTTAATACCAAACGACTAGAAAATCCTAGCGAATGTTTTGGAATGATTCTTACTAAGTTTCAGACTGACTATTCGGTTTTGATGACCCTAAAACTGTTGATTCAATTCGACAATTTTAACACCATCTAATTAATATTTAGATTCTAAATTTTATACCAGCTTAAAATTTTACGTATTACATGTTTAATTAAAAAGTTTAGATCATAAATTATTATTAATAATTTTTCTATTATATCTCTAACATAAGTATAATAACAACAACCAACACATAATAGGCAAAAATAATGAAAAAAATATTAAAAAAAATGAAGAATTCAAACTTTTCTAATTGACCATGTCAAAACTTAAACTTCAAGTTTGTATAAAATTCAAAATCTAAACGCTAATTAACAATTTTAATACCGTTATATTTTATTTAATAGAACAAAAATACAGACAGTCCTACCTTTTTTATCCAAAAAAAAAAAAAAAAAAAAAAAAAAGAAAAAGTAGTAGTTTAGTAGTAACACTAGTAAAAAAAAATAGAAATAAAATATATAAAAGCAGGGGAAAAATGGTATTAGTAACCAACGGTCTTTAATTTGAGAAATAAGTAAAGTGAAAAAAAAAACTTCTGCTAAGACCATTTCCAATGGTGATTTCTAAAATTGAGTTCTTATCCTACTTGACATTGTACTTTAAGGAGATTTCTATTCTAGTTGGAAGAGTTTCTACATAGAAATTGTAGACATACAAAAATAATCTCCAATGGTTCTTCATTTCTATCATATGTGTCACATAGTAAAAGGACCAATTTAATGGTATGAGGCCCAATAATAATTGTCATGAGAGAGAGGAGAATTTCTATGAGAGTTTCTACATGTAGAAACCCTCCTAGAAAGTTTCTATCCTACATCATTGTCGAATTGTGATGCAAATTATCATTGGGAGAAATTTTTTCTAAAATGGATTTCTTCCATATAAATAGGGAAGATAGAAACTCCCATTGGAGATGGTCTAAAAGAGAGATGAAAAAGTAACTTTTTTTTGAAAACATTTGATTTGGTTGGTATTTAATCTTTTTATTTAGAATTTTGTTCGTAAAGATAACTTCGTTAAGATTAGATTTAATCGGCAAACAATAACTTTTAAGTGTTGATTTAAATAAGTTGAGATATATCAAAATTAAATAAACACTGATGCGAAATGCTACTTGTAAAACTAGAATATGCCACTTGGCACAATCAGAGTAAATACTAGAGATAGCTAGTTTAATATAATGAATAGATAAATGCTACAAGTCCAGTGTAGAAAGTAAAAGACCAAAGAAACAACACTACTTACATTTTTTTTTATTTGATTTGATTGCGATTATAATTACATTGATGCTGGGATGTTGTATATATGGTCAAGTGTTGTGGGCCGGACTGAACCGTCCCAGACCCAGGTTTGATCGGGCGTGGGCTGGGCCAGCCCGGATTTAACCCGGGATGAAGAATAGGTCGGTCCGGACTGGTCCGGACCCATATCCCAGTTTTGGCGTGTCGGGCCTGGTTCGGCCGGTTCAGGGTTGGACCGGACCGGCCCAATTTTTTTGAAAAAAAAAACCAAAAAAATGTAATAAAAATTTAGAAAATAAAAGTTAGTATATTTTAAATTAGTATAATTTACAAATATTTTTATTAATGTTTAAAGAAAATTCTATAAAAGTACATGTACAAGTATAATAAATTTAGAAAATGAATTGTACAAGTAATTTGCTAAAGACCGTTTTATTTTGAATTTAAGTTTTCTTAAAACCTATTGTTTCCAAAATTGTAACCAACTAATTATGTTTATATGCTAACCTTTACTTTATATCCATAGTTGACAATTTAAAAAAAGAACTTATGATTATGTTGACAAACCTTAGACTAATAGGACAAAAAAGACGTTCTATTTTGAAAATATTTTTATAATGTTTAGAAATTTCTATTAAAAAACATGTACATGTATAATAAAATTTAGAAAATTTGCACAATTAATTTGCTAAATGAAACATGAATTGAATGACTAATACAATATTTGCATAATTTAAAAATTAAAGACCAATACAATATTATTAACACATAAACTGCAATTAATGACTCGTACAAGATTACTATATGTCCATACAGAATTTTAAATGTCTGCGTAGCTTCCATGCACCATAGCTATGGTCCCATTTGAATCGTTTCTACAATGCAAACATTTAACAAGAACTTTAGTAGAGTATCTTCTTTTAGTATCGTCACTTGCACACTTATTTTAAACTCTGCTAAAATGATACCAAATTTTTTTTTTATCCTGATTCAAGCTCTTATTGCGGTGCGTGTCGACTGTCGAGGTTGCTGTGCAGATTACGGTGCATGTTGCGGTTGTTGGCCTTGTGGTTGCTGTGGTAGTTGATCATTATCCATGATATAAATCGTCTCTTCACACTAGTTTGCTTGTAAAAATTGTAAGAGGAAAGAAATTGTTGGTGTGATTAATTTTGAAGATTTATGGCCTATTTATATATTTTTTTTTTTTTTGCAAAACGACCTATCTTACCCCAAAAAAGAGTTGTTATAAAGATACGTTTTGTCATTTTCAGCAAAATGATCATAATATCCTTAAAACGGTCTAAAAACAGCCAATAAAATGGGAATAAAATGGTATTTATGGCCTCCCAATGGTAAAAATCAACCGAACCGGACCTGGACCGGGCTGGTCCGGTAGGACTTTACGGGTTTGACCGGCCCAAACCCGCTATCAAACCGGGCCGGACCGGTTCGGGCTTCCGGATCTGGAACTCAACTCGGACATGCTGGATTAGGGGGACGGACCGATCCGGATCGTTGATCAGGCTCGGACCGGCCCAGACCGATTTTGACTAGGCCAGACCCGAGCCGGTGACCGGACTGCCCATTCCAACTTATACCTTGAGTTGTATGGTTTGCAGGAACGTGATCTTGGGAAAAAAAAAATATTCAATTTTGTGAACTTGCATGTTTAAAGAAAAGGAAATATTAAAAAGATTCTAATTTTTCTTTGCCTTTTCAAATATCAAAAAACAAATTCAAAAGAAAAATCAATTTTCTTGCCGAGGCATAAAGTTATCATTGCTGGTCAAAGAAGGTTTGTATTTTTTTAATCTTACCGTATGGTTTGGGACTTTTATTACTTCTGAAGAAAAACAAAAACAAAATCAACTTTTAGTAACGACTATGTTATTCAAAAGCCCCACAAATTTTGGACTAACTTATCAAGTTTGTTCTAATAAGATCATTATAAAAAGAATTGCTGTGTGTATTTCGAAACATAAGCAAAAGCAAAAGCAAACACGACAAAACATGAATTGAAATTGTTGATTTCAAAAGGTCTCAGAAAAAATAACTTATGTTGACACGCATGGATACATTGACATTTGACAAGTGTATATTTAAATAAAACTTCGATCGTCATATTTATAAATATATATTTTTATTTTAAAAATATGTATTAATAAATATAAAATATGTTGACAAAAGTATCCCTATATACTTATGAGTGTATTAATAAACCGTTATCAATATCGGTTTGAAAATTGAGCTGACTTTTCAACCATTTTTTTGTGGGACCAAAAAATTATGGGCGAACTAAAAAAAAAAAGGTTAAAGCAAACTCCAATAAGCAATCGCACACAGGCTAAATTAAAGTTGGCGTGAACTTGGACCTTACTCAATATTGTGATACTCTCTTTACGAATTAAAGATATTCTGCTGGGCACACACACATGAACCTTGTCAGCAATTCGACATACGAAAAAAAAAAAATCGGGACAAAAAAAAAGGATTATAAATCGGCTAAAATACATTAAAAAAATGTCAAATTTTTGACAAATAAAAATATTTAGAATATAAACTTCATATTCAATGCTGTCAAATTTGATTTATTAAACAAGTCCCCACCACGTATTTTGTGCCCATTTTTTTACTAATTTATACGTAATACATTTAAAATTTTATATTTTTTATTTTTATACTGATTCGAATTTTTCAAAAATATGTAAGTATTATACATTTCTGAAAAATATGACGATCTGCGTATGGTACGAGCTTATTCGGGTGATTGCCAACGAGGCACATGAACATTGCTTCCATCCATAGGTGCCCACAAGAGCGACTAGAAACCAATAAATGGAAGACGAGAACATGATGTTCGTAAGCAGCATCAGCAGCAACATCGATCGGATCCGATAGCCCAGTAAACACAGCCCGAAAGAAGGTCGACCCTTGCCTGACCCGGTTGTCAAACGGGCCGACTTAGGCCCAAACCGGTCCATTGTAAGCCATTACTCAATCATGTACAAGATGATTATTGATGAATTTAAGCAACAATTTAAGAAAGTAATAAAGAAAGTCGGCCCTCTACTAAACGTTATGAAAGTCCACTCCTCTCCCACATCATCATCAAACAAACCTCACCTCCAAAAAAAAAAAAAAAAATCCATACTTTATGTTACCATGTATCTACGAGTTTTATTGAATATAAGCAAATTGCGGTCACATAATAGAGCCCATGGGCCGGCCGGAAGCTAAGTGGGCTGCTTTAGGGCCGATGATTTGTAAGATTATGATTTGTCCAGACAACACTTTTTTCCGCCCAAAATAAGCTTATGGACCGAATTTGGATGTTTATTGGGCTCGACTTGTCCAGAATACCTTGAACTATTTTTTTTCCCAATTTGTAATACTATAGAATTAAGAATTATTATCCTACAGTATTATAGCAAGTAATATTGTATGAACTGTCTTCGATTTGTAACTTTGTTAATCTACACGGTTAAAGATACTTTATCATTAAGAAATAAATATATATAATATTGCTAATGAATAAGGTTAGCAAATTTTAAATAAGAAAAAAATTGACCATCTCAAGCCAAAATATTTTATGATATCAAGTCGATTTTTTTTTAGTATTCAAATGCAAATTATCAAAAAGCAATAAAAAAATTTAGGAGAACATTTTAGAACACAACATTATTGAACTAGATAGAGTTCTAATTCTAGTCCCTTGGAAAATTCATTGTTTGGATATTTACGGAAATGCGGACTGTGTATCTGGAGCTATCACTTTTTGTTATGTTTTTGACTCATTTCTTTTGCCTGCATTTTTAACAAGATGTGAGTAGAGGGAGTGAGGTATTATTTTTTTAATTAAATATTTTTAATAATGTTATAATATTATAAAATTATCTATGCTATTTTAACTAAATAAATAAACTAAATAAAATTAGCTTATGAATAATAATAATTAATATTAATTTTTTAAAATTATAAATTTCACCCGATGGATTGACTAAATTTTCACAATCAATTTACTGGAACATTTTTTTTCATAATTTTCTCAATCTTATTTTACTGCACCTAATTTCATAAAATACATCACTCCATAGTTTTTGTTATTATAATATATTTTTTTCGCTTTTAATTCTCCTCATAGTTGACCTCAAAACAATAAAATTATGAATTTGTCAAAGCATTTACAAAATATACAAACAAATGAAATATATAATTATACAAAAATACAAAAAAGACATGTACAAGTGGAAGCCGTACGAATCACACTCTATTTGTTGGCTGTGAATACACAACATATGTGCAAACCCAACCTCCTCAAACACCTCTTTGACTAATTCCTTCCGAACCTTGTTGTACACGTTGGAACTGTTGCTACAGTCCTATTCTTTTGCCTCCCATTTCTGCACGTTCTTCCGTGGAACTGCCATTGGTTTTGGTCTTTGATGCCTATATATTTCGACCTCTTTTCTCAGAGCAACACACAGAAAGAAAAATTACCTCTTCTCTCTCGCTCTGCTGTTCTCTTCTCCGGTGTACTCTTCCTTCCGCGTCTGGGCAAGGCTAAGTTCGGGTCGATCTCTCGACGTTGTGTGCGACAGCGAGAAGCCGGTGATACCGGGGGTTTTACCACTAGGAGAATCTGAGAAAAGTCTGCAAATAAGACCTCGGATCAACTCTTAGGGCAGTACGTTCAGCGCGACTTCCCCATAGGCCGGTAACTTTGTTCTAATTTATTTTATTTTCGTGTTTCAAGTTTGCAGAAATCAAAGCATAAAGGAAATTTTGATAACAATCTAAGAGTTGATACGTTTACTTTAGTAATTTTCCTAAAACTTAGTTCCTGCAACAGAACATTTTAATATTTACTGTTCTGTTAACACACGAAATTTTTCCTCAACAAATTTTGGTTCTGTTAAACCTTTTTGTTCTGTTAACACACGAAATTTTTCCTCAATAAATTTTGGTTCTGTTAAACCTTTTTGTTCTGTTAACACACGAAATTTTTTCTTAACAAATTTTGGTTCGGTTAAGCCTTTTTGCTCTGTTAACGCACTTTCAAAAGAAAAAAAAAATGTTCAGTTACCACTCTTTAAGGTTTTTCTTAAGGCTAACTCTGTAGTATATTGTTCAGTTATTGGTAATGTGTTACAAAAGTTTTCTTTAACAACAAAGCTATAAATTATTGATCATTATATTGTTCCGTTACTCTGCTAGAACTATTACCAATTGACACCTTTGTTGAATGCTTAGTTAGAAAACTTGGTATCTTCAAGGGATAGTTCTTTGAACCATTATCTCTAGAGCCCCTGTCACATTTTTTGAGTAGTTGCATTATTATTCTTGTAGACTTTAGACTGCTATACTTGTCACCATGACTGGAAAAGACGAGACTTCTACCGCTAAGCCAGCCAAGTTTGATGGCACCCACTTCAAGAGGTGGCAGAGTCAGATGAGATTCTGGCTCACCACTTTAGGACTGATGTCAGCCATTGATGGCTCCACACCCATCATCAATGATTCTGACGACACCGAGTCTGACATAGGAATGTCCAAATCCTCCGGTACCTCCAAACCAAAAACCCCTAAGGACATAGACTTTCACTGCTTCCATCGAATTCTAAGCGCTTTATCTGATTCACTTTATGATATATTCTTTGAATATAAAAGCGCTAAAGAACTTTGGGATGCTTTAGAAGATGAATATGCCTGTGATGATGCTGGAATTGAAAGATTCATTTCTTCAGCATTTAATAGGTATTTCATGGTAGATGACAAACCCATGAATGAACAAATCCATGAATTCCAAAAATATGTGAGGCACATTCAAGCTAAAGGTACCACCTTCTCTGCTGAACATAAGATAGCTTGCCTAATAGATAAGCTCCCTCCTTCTTGGTCTGATATAAAAAGGGATCTCACTCATACCCAAGGTGACCTTACTTTTGCTGAAGTCTTGAAGAAAATTAGAACTGAAGAACAGCTTAGGCTAAGGTCTAACCCTAAGACTGAGACTAAGGCTAAGGTAAACCTAGTAGAGTCACCCCCTCATAAACCTAAGCCTTGTAATCCTCTCAAACCCAAGAAGAACTTCTTCAAGAAGAAGCTTAACTTTCAGCAGAACCACAAGAACCGTCACCACCAGCAAAACCACAGACCTAAAAATGTCAGTCAGACTCAGGATCAACAGAAATTTTGTTTGGTTTGTGGTAGGACAAACCATCTATCCTTCAACTGTTTCCAGAGGAAGAAGGAACCTATCAAGACTCCCTATAAGGGAAAAGGTCCAGCCAAACCTGAAGCCAACATGATTCTGGATGGATCTTCTGTTTCCTTCAGGTCTGTGACTTACCAACCTTTAGTTAATATTTCTTACCATTCTGATGACTGGTGGTTGGATTCTGGAGCTAATGTTCATGTTTCATTTGATCGCTCATGTTTTTCAAACTATCAGGAATCATGTGGAGGAGGCATAACCTTAGGAGATGGCTCTACGGCACAGATTGTAGGAAGAGGAAGAATAGATCTGAAGATGACATCATGAAAAATTCTGCCTCTTTATGATGTTCTTCATGTGCCGACTGTTAGAAGGAATTTAGTTAGTGGCTCCCTTCTTGTAGCATCTGGATACAAGATTGTTATGGAAGCAAATAAAGTTGTTTTTTCTAAGAATTAGTCCTTTGTTGGAAAAGGATTTGTAAAGGATGGTCTTTTTATTCTCAGCACTATTAATAAATGTCAGACCCTTCTCCTGTTGTTTCCAATGTAGAATCTTCTAATGTTTGGCATGGTAGATTAGGGCATGTGAACCTGGGTTCCCTTAGAAGGATGATGAACCTAAATCTTATTCCCAAATCTCCTGTGGATAATAAAGACAAGTGTGAGACTTGTGTTCAAGCCAAACATTCTAGACTACCTTTCAAATCTGTAGAAAGGAATTCTGATATTCTAGAACTAGTTCATAGTGATGTTTGTGATTCAAATAGGGTTCTGACTCGAGGCGGTAGAAAATACTTTGTCACCTTTATAGATGATTGTTCGAAGTATTGCTATACCTACCTTCTCAAAACCAAAGATGAAGTTTTAGATAGGTTCAAGGTTTACAAATCAGAGGTTGAAAACCAATTAGAGAAAAAGATTAAGATCCTTAGATCTGATCGTGGCGGAGAGTATACCTCAAATGATATGACCAACTTCTGTGAAGAACACGAAATAATTCATGAGGTAACTGCTCCTTATTCACCACAGTCCAACGGAGTTGCAGAAAGGAAGAATCGCACTCTGTTAGATATGGTGAATGCCATGCTTCTCAGCTCAGGTGCTCCTGATAACTTGTGGGGATAAGCTTTATTAACTGCCTGCTACATCCTAAATAGGATTCCCAGTAAATCTAAGGATAAGACTCCCTATGAATTATGGAAAGGTAGAACTCCTAGAGTCCATTATCTCAAAGTTTGGGGATATCTAGCAAAAGTTGGAATCCCTGAACCAAAAAAGAGAAAGATTGGACCCAAGACCGTAGATGCTGTGTTCATAGGATATGCCTTAGATAGCAATGCCAATAGATTTCTAGTGACTAATTCTGAAGTAAATGAAATCTCCAACAATACCATCATAGAAGCTAGAGATGCAGTTTACTTTGAGAATATATTCCCTTTTAAGAATAGAACTTCTTCCAACCCCTCAAGTTCTTCCCTAGCTCCTTCTACAAGTTCCCACTGCCAACCTGAACAAGACTTAGAACCTAGAAGAAGTAAAAGAGGAAGAATTGAAAGGAACTTGGGGGAAGGCTTCTTCACTTATTTGATAGAGGGTGATCCCTCAACTTACGAAGAAGCAATATCTTCCCCTGATGCTCCTTTCTGGAAAGAAGCCATAATCAATGAATACAACTCTATTATGGAGAACAATACCTGGTATTTAGCAGAACTACCTTTAGGTAGTAAACATATAGGTTGTAAGTGGATCTTCAAAAAGAAATTTAGAGCTGACGGTACTATAGAAAAATACAAAGCTAGATTAGTAGCCAAGGGTTTCACTCAGAAAAAAGGACTAGATTATTTTGACACCTATTCTCCTGTAGCTAGAATTGCTTCTATTAGAACCCTTCTAGCCTTAGCTTCCATTCATAACATGTTGATTCACCAAATGGACGTAAAGACAGCCTTTTTGAATGGTGATCTAGAAGAAAAAATCTACATGGAGCAACCTGAAGGTTTTATTGCTAAAGGTCAAGAAAAGAAAGTTTGCAGATTAGTAAAATCACTTTATGGCCTAAAGCAAGCTCCCAAGCAATGGCACATCAAATTTGATAAAGTGATTATAGAATATGGTTTCTTACCAAATGAGTATGACAAATGTATATACTCTAAAAACTCTGGTGGAAGTTGTATCATTTTATGCTTGTATGTAGATGATATTCTCATTTTAGGATCGACACTTGAGTTGATAAATAATACTAAAGATTATTTATCTAGCAAATTTGACATGAAAGACCTAGGTGAAGCCAACCTGATTCTAGGAATGCAAGTATCCAGATCCAAAGAGGGCTATACTTTATCCTTAGTACATTCTATTGAGAAAATGCTAAGGAAATTTGATTACTTTGATAAGAAGCATGCTCCTAATCCCTTTGACAGTAGTATCATTCTCAAGAAGAACGAAGGTTCACCTGTAGAACAACATAGATACTCTCAGATGATAGGTTCTCTTATGTATATAACAAATAGAATCAGACCTGATATTGCATTTGCTGTTGGAAGACTTAGTAGATATACTTCTAACCCAAATCGATCTCATTGGACTGCATTAGAAAGAGTATTTAGATATCTTAAGGGTACTATAGATTATAAACTTCATTATTCTAGACACCCTGATATCATAGAAGGTTATTCAGATGCAAACTGGGTAACTGACTCACATGATGTGAAATCCACAACTGGATATGTCTTTACCCTAGGAGGAGCTGCGATATCTTGGGGATCTTGTAAACAAACTATCATAGCTAGGAGTACTATGGACTCTGAAATGATAGCTCTGGATACTACTTGTACCGAAGCTGAATGGCTCAGAAATTTGATTATGCATATACCTGTTTCTATTATTCCTGTTCCTGCTATTTTCATAAACTGTGATAATAAATCTGTTATAGAACTACTAAAGCATGATTCTGTGAATGCTAAGATGAACAGGCACCTGCAGCTGCGCTTCAAGTCTATCAAGAGCCTATTAGGCAAATATGTGGTTCTTAACTATATAAAGTCAGAAAAGAACCTTGCAGACCACTTGACAAAGAGTCTGTCTAGGACATTGATCCTAGAATCATCGAGGGGGATGGGATTAAGCCCATAAATAAGTCACCAGCAGTGGCAACCCAACCGAGTCTGACTGGAGATCCCAAGAAGCCGGTTCAATGGGTAGAAACAAGCTGGACTTCGATGACTTTTATGGAACACTGACTTAGAGATTAAATTCTCATAAACTAATGCCCAGGTGGCTGTACGAGGTTTTACAATGATATCCCATCCCTATGGTGACAGTGTTCCAGTGTGATCTGGTTAGGATGAGTTTTAAAACTCTTAATAGGTCCAAGCATTATTTTGCGGGGTTGACTCCGATCACCAACCCTTGGAGGACTTACCTATATAAGAGGTCGTGAAGGCCGCGACTATGAGACAGGGCGATCTCAGACAACTCTTATGAATTTGGTATAAGTGCGCATGGCCATTCAAAGCGCCACCCGATAGACCCAAGAACATCTAGCGTACTATGTGTGCTAATCTCTGAATCTGGTTCAAGAAGTCTGATTCAAGGCATAGTCCATCAAGCACTTCTTCAGATAAAGGATTAGTTACTACGTGAGATTCAAGGCTGCGGTCCATCTCATTTATGCATAGTATACTCTTGCCCAGATTTCTCTATTACTATTTTTGTAGTTGTTATCTTTGTCTTCGAATCTTGGTTTTTTTTTTGGGGGGGGATTGTTAGCTGTGAATACACAACATATGTGCAAACCCAACCTCCTCAAACACCTCTTTGACTAATTTCTTCCGAACCTTGTTGTACACGTTGGAACTGTTGCTACAGTCCTATTCTTTTGCCTCCCATTTCTGCACGTTCTTCCGTAGAACTGCCAATGGTTTTGGTCTTTGATGCCTATATATTTCGACCTCCTTTCTCAGAGCAACACACAGAAAGAAAAATTACCTCTTCTCTCTCGCTCTGCTGTTCTCTTCTCCGGTGTACTCTTCCTTCCGCGTCTGGGCAAGGCTAAGTTCGGGTCGATCTTTCGACGTTGTGTGCGACAGCAAAAAGCCGGTGATACCGGGGGTTTTACCACTAGGAGAATCTGAGAAAAGTCTGCACATAAGACCTCGGATCAACTCTTAGGGCAGTGCGTTCAGCGCGACTTCCCCATAGGCCGGTAACTTTGTTCTAATTTATTTTATTTTCGTGTTTCAAGTTTGCAGAAATCAAAGCATAAAGGAAAATTTGATAACACTATTTATCCCAATATTTTTGGTCAGCCGGCCATGTGTAAAAATAATAATAAAATAAGAATAAATTTTGAGTTGTTGCCGCTTATTTTACTATAATTCAAGGTGTGTCCCACCGTTATTATCATAATGTATGAAATTCTCCACTTTTAAAGAAAATCGCCAATGACTAATAGTCAACTCCTTTTATCTACATAAAAAAAGAGTTGCATTCCACTTATTTTACCATAATTCAAGGTGCATCCTACTTATCTGAAGGTATTTTTGTCATAATTTAATGTGCACCCCACTTAAATGGGAGATCAAAGAAGTTGACTGTTAGTTATTGCCAGTATTTGTTAAAAATGGAAATTTTTATACATTATAGTAATTTGGTGGTGTACATCTTCAATTAGGCCTCGTTTGGTTCACGGAAAGGAAATGCATTCCCTTGTATTTTCCATGGAAATGGAAAAGTAGGATTCCTGTCACATTTTTTTTCCGTTGTTTGGTTGGTGTAGGAAAGGAAAGCAAAAATATAGCAATGTTCCAATAATATCCTTACATATAAAATAAAAATAGCATTATGAAAAATAACATTAATGGTAAAATAAGCAATAACACATGGTTACTTTTGTCATAGCTTTTGTAATAAATGTTGGAAAAGGAGGAGGGAAAATCAATCCCATGGGTCATGAGTGGAACCATATTCCCTCCAATTTTTCCCCTTGTGAGAAAATTGATTCCCAAGTTTGTGGTTACCAAACAAAGGAAAGGAACAACTTTCCTTTCCTACTTCCTTGAATCCGTGAACCAAACGAGGCCTTATAGTAAAATAAGTAGGAGACAACTCAAAAATTTTCAAAGGGATATTTAGTTTTAGTGTCTTATATATATGATATTCGGGTTTGAGTTTCTAAATTGACCGATGTTAGAGTTTGGGTCTCGAAATCACTGTTTACGTAGACAAATGAATAGTGATTTCGATTTCTAAATTATAACATCGATTAATTTTGAGACCCAAACTCCATATATCTTCTACTATATAATGAGGCTTCGAAACGGCTCACTCTTGAGCCGTCTAAGCCGTATGTATATCATGGTCCATTTTATTTTTAAAAAAAATTGTGTAAAAAATTGTTGAAAATGATTTTTTATTTTATTTTTATATATGTTAAATATTGGGAATCAAACTCAGCCAAACAAAAAGAATACTTCCATCTTAACAAAATGAGTTACAAGAAATATTTAACTACAATTAGATAATATTTTTAGTATACGTTATTATACGTGCAAAGCATATACATCTACTAGCATGTATATGTGAGACCCTAAGGGTCTGCTTGGTAATGATATTTTCACCGGTTCTGGGGTATTTTTGAACCGACTGTTTATGAAAACTCTTGCTTGTTAATTTTTTAAGGCTGTAATGACCATTGTTCGTATTTCGTATCTCGAAATACGTGTACGTATTTAGACCCGTATTGCATGTTTCCTTGGTTGGTTCGGCCCAACTTGACTTGGTTCGGCTTGGTTTTGCATGGTTCGGTTTTTTGCTAGATTTTATGTGGACCAAACCACTCCCACCTACTACCACTTTTATTAAATATCCCACCTATCACCACTCTCTTCATTAAATATCCCACTAACATTTCTCTCTCTTCATTACTTCTTCTTCTCCACCATTACTTCTTCAACCACCAGGAAAGAAAGAGAGAGGGAGAGCTTAGGCAAGTGCATCTTGCTTCATGGAGGAAGTCCAATTTTATTTGTTCCATTGTCTTCCTCATGTGTTTCTAACCCACTTTAGTATTTGGCATTTTTCATTTCCATGGTTAAATTTTTGTAAATCTAGCCTTGTGGTATTTTCGGTTTTCAGGAGTTTCGATCTATCAAACTTGTATATTTTGCTAGTTGATGATCCCATGTTGCAGAGAATTTCGTTTGGTCCAAATTTTACCTATGGGATTTTGCTCAGCCGCATGGCTTTATATAGAATTGTATTATTTAATCTCCTATACATCTGCAATGCTAATTGTAGCCGCATGGGAATACACATAGCCACCTTAGCATTAAATGCTTGCACGTGGGAGCAAGCTTAGCATTAATGATTGGCCACATTATCATGGCTTAGCATTTAATGCTGGCACCCATAGCCTTGCATGCATCAGCATACATGGAAAAAACTATTTTTTTTTTGCCGCATGTAGGAGCATGTCCAGCCGCATGCCTTGGAATAATGCATCTAGCATTAATGCATTAGAAATGCATTAGCCATGCATCAGCATATGCCTTGCATTTAAAGCTTTAGAAACATGCATCAGCATATGCCTTGCATTTAAAGCTTTAGAAAGTTGCATGTTGCACCATCAGCCGCATAAGCCTTAGGCCAGCCGCATAGCATTCTAGAATGCATTAAAGAATGCATAGAATGAATTTAATGCATTTTATGCATTGTCCATCCATCAGCCGCATGGCACAACAAAAAATTACATTTAATGCAAATTTTGATGCATTAGCCGTATAGCTTGCATTTAATGCATTTGCATTAGGATGCTTGCATTTAATGCATTTGGAGCCGCATAGCCTTTAGGGAATGCATGAGTTGCATTCTTTAATGCATTATTAAGCATTAATTAATGCATTTGGAGCCGCATAGGCTTCTGAAGACTTAATGTTTTATGCATTTAAGTCCTTATCTTTATGACTTAATGCTTTATGCATTTAAGTCCTTATCTTTATTACTTAATGCTTTATGCATTTAAGGCCTTATACTTTATATTTAATACTTTAATGTATTTTGATGCACTATCCATACTTCAGCCGCATAGCCCCCCCCCCCCCCCCCCCCAAGGAATGCATGTGATGCATTCTTTTCCAAATGAATTTTTAGGCATTAATTAAAACATGTCTTTTCCAAATACATTTTTTTATGTTTAAATACAATCCTTTCCTAATAGCATTCTTAATGCATGGATAATGCCTCACTTCAATGCATTATTAATACGTTTCCTTAATGTATTTTATTGTTACATTCTTTAATGAACCAACCGCATATGGCCAGGTGACTGCGGGCCGTATGGAAATTTTTCCGAGCCGCATGAGTCCCCCACAGCCCTTGTCCCTTCTAATATTTAATTATTAAATGTGTACTTGTGCTAAATTAATTGTTCTCTGACATGATGGTGATCCGTTGTGGTGCACTTTTGACATGACGTGATAGTGGCCCGACGTGGCGCACTCCTGACAGTGAACATGACATGACAAGATCGGATGGCCTGGACACCGTGGGTGATTGTGTTGTACAATTGAACCGGTAGTGTTTGTATCATGTCTAGGACAGGGATCCCTGAGTACCACGGTCAGGGGTACCTACTGTAAATGGCTAAGGCTAATAACTAGAATAATTCAGTAGTCATAAGAGATTTCCCTAGCTACAGGCGATCCCGTTATCCCGGCCACCATTGTGGGACTTGCAGCCTGCCGACGAGTAGGGCAAAAGTCCCAACTCACTGATATATGGAAAGAATGATACACTGCTTAATGAACCCAAGTCGCCTGGATAACCTGGATTAGCTGCAGGGCTTGTGGCTGGAGGAACATCTCATTGCATGTTGTGATAACCCTAGTTAGCTAATGTAGAAAGCCGTAGTCACTGATTGGCCGGGTGCGATTGTATGGTGTGGTTTCAGTGCTCGATTATTGCAAGCTTGATCGCATGATTGTCACTCTTAACAATAAAGATCAGAGACGAAGTTCTGTTCAGGCGAAGGGTTACAACCCCGGTCCTTATTTGGTTTAAGGGTTGTAACCTGGCTCCCGGAGCAGTTCTAAGTCATCTCTTCGTTTATTGTATTATTGCACCCCACGTCATGCTTGTAAAGTTTTACCTTATCAACAAAATTTGGAGACGGAGTTCTATTCAAGTGAAGGGTTACAACCCCGGTCCTTGTTTGGTTTAAGGGTTGTGACCCGGCTACTTGAATGGTTCCCTCGTGCTCCATTTTGATGGTTGTTATTCTTTTACTTCAAGTTCTTTTAACTGCCTTAATATCATTTTCTGATGTGCTGGTTTTAGTTCTTAAGTGAAGCCTCCTTTGTGGCACTTGCTCTTTCTGGGATCTGACCCAGCTGGTTTTGTGTGGCCAGATTTCGGAGCAGCTTCAGAGGATCTACCTACCTTCCAGCCCGATGGTGACCATCAGGCGTGACCAGGGCAACGAGTGGGTTTATTTTTGCTCTCCCACTCTATTGTAAAAATTTTATTTTGAGGCGTTTAGCCGACGAGCGCCTGTTAGCTCGTATTGCATATCTTATTATTGTCTGCCTACGGGCTGTAACATGATTGACAGATCCTAGGGTTGATCATGTATGACTAAACTCTTGCTAGTCCTCACATTTTGTAACGACTAGCTTCATGATCAGCTGGATATGTAATGTTTGGGACGCCTTATTATTGTATATTTGGTGATCTTACATCTTGTGACCTTACTTGCTTGCTTGAGATTGAGACAATTAGGCTTGTTATTGACCATAGGAGACTGATGGATTGTAGTTAAACCCTCATGTATCTAGACAGCCGTGACCGTATAGTGGGATGGATTCCATTTCATTATACGTAGCTGGCTATGTATGCCCCCGCTCTCCAGTATTCTGGTTCTGGGGCGTTACAAAGGCAATGGTTTTGGTCGGATCAAAAATTCCTCAAAACCGGTGTAATGTAATTTTTGGTGGCTTTTTCCTCAAAACGGCGGGTTTTGAACGATTTTATTATTTTATTCTATTTATATCCTTACAAAAAATATATAATTATAATTACTAATATCCTTCCCTATTTAATTTTATTCGTATAAAAAACTTTCAGAACTGCTCGTTAGTGAATTATCAAGCATATATTGAACTGATTTAAAAGTCGCTACTTAAAAACCATCCAAAACCAGATCCCTTATAACCACTCATAATCGATACTCTAAAAATAGGCTAATTATATGGGCACATCCAAAATGATCATGGCTAGCCCATTTTGAACTTTGGTTTATTTACAAGTTTGCCATTGAAGAAAGTGATCATGGCTATCCCACTCTTTGGTATAAAAGTCAATTTTTCTAATTTAGCTCTTCTTCTTCCTCAACTCATCCAATAAGAGGAAGAACAAGAAGAACAAGAAAAAAGAAGAAGAGGAAGAAGAACAAAAAAAAAATGAGAATTTCGATAGGATTTAAACCCTAATTTTCTTCCTCAACTCATCCTCACTATCTCCAAGTACAATGGGGTTTAAACCCTAATTTTTTTCCCATTTCGATTTTCAATTAATAGAGAAGAAGAAAATGAGAAGTAAACACCCAAAAATTAAACCTTAATTTTCTTCTCATTTCCAATTTGATGGCACCCAAAGGGTCTTCATAATGTACAAACCCTAATATTGGTGGAAACCATAATATTGTTGTTTCAACTAGTGTAAACAAGGACTGTCCAATTTTCTCGCAGTCCTACAAACTGAATGGACTGCCAGAAAACTGGGCAGTCCTAAGTCACAGCATGTGAAACAAAGGACTGTCCATTTTTCTGGCAGTCCTTACTTTATGTAGGACTGCCCAATTTTCTGGCAGTCCTACAAACTGAATGGACTGCCAGAAAAATGGGCAGTCCTTTGTTTCATATGCTGTGACTTAGGACTGCCCAGTTTTCTGACAGTCCATTCAGTTTGTAGGACTGCCAGAAAAATGGGCAGTCCTAAGTTTCACATGTTGTGACTTAGGACTGTCCAGTTTTCTGGCAGTCCGTTCAGTTTGTAGGACTGCTAGAAAATTGGGCAGTCCTTGTCGACGCGAAGTTTCTCGTCGTTCATACTTGGGTTTAATTTAAATGGATAAATTTTCACTCCGAATGTAGTTTAATTCATTCAAATGGGCTACAAAGAATTGAAATAAACAATATAATCGATGCTTGAATTTTTCAAATTAATTTATAAGGTTTTGGAAATAAATTGAGAAAGAATTTGAGTGCTTGAATTAATTTCTTCAAAAGAGGAGGATGGTGGAGGAGAAGTGAAAGATGTTGGAAATTTAGGAGTTGTGGATGAGAAGAGGAAGATGTTGAGGATTGAGGAGAGGTGGAGGAGAAGAGGAAGATGAAGAAGAAGAAGAAGAAGAAGAAGAAGAAGAAGAAGAAGAGAGGAGTGAGGGTTTTGGAAGAGAGAGAATAAATTTTGCAAATGAAGAAAAAAAATGGATTTGGGGGAGGAGAGGGGGGAATTTGGATAGCCATGTATCAAAAATTTGGACTAGTCTTATAAAAAACAAAAAAAAATTGGACTAACCACAATCCGAACTAGCCATTATAACTTTTGGATATGCCCATATAATTAGCCTACAAATACCATATGACTGCTACCCTATAATTGTTAAAGCAAACCCTAAAACTAAATAACCTTTTGGGTAAAGTGCAAAAAACCCCTCGTTAAATATGTTACTTTTGCACTAAAAGACCTTTTAGAATTTTTGCTCAGTTTACCCCTCATTAGATTATATATCCGCTCGATTAGGCCCCTCCAGCCAAATTTTAAAAAATTTATACCAAAAATACCCCTCCCCACCCTCTGGCGGCGCCGGCGCCGGCGAGCCCCCCCACCTCCCAACGCCGGCGATCCCCCCGCCCCCTCCACCGACCCCCCCCCGACCCCCCCTCCCATCGCCGGCGATCCCCCCGACCCCCTCGCCCGACCCCCTCGCCCCCCCTCCCCCCCGCCGCCGGCGATCCCCCAGCCCCCCCCGACCCCCCTCCCATTGCCGGCGATCCCCCCGCCCCCCCGACCCCCGGCCCCCGCCGCCGCCGGGGAGCGACCCCCCCACCCCCGCCCCCCCCCCCCCCCCTCCCCCCGCCAGACCCCCCCCCCTCCGCCTCCGTCGCCGCCGGCGAACACAACCGAAGAAGGAGGGGGGGAGGGAGGGGTAAAATTGTCACTTGGGGGCAAAATGAGTATATTTCAAACTTTTAGAAATTTTAAGAGCATGGGATCTTTTAGTGCAAAAGTAACATATTTAACGAAGGATTTTTTGCACTTTACCCATAACCTTTTCTCTAAATTAAGAGGTCAACAGCGACCACCCACTCAATCGCCTCCACAGCCACGTGGCCTAACTAGATCCACAGGCCACCGGCGCACTAAAACCCCTGAAACAGCGGGGCCCACACATTCAGCCAGTCAGGTTCCGACATTTGATACACATTTCCTCCGCCACAAAACCTATATTAACTTTCCACGTGGCACCATTTCCCACCATCACTCCTCTCTCTTCCTCTCCTCCTCTCCTCTCCTCTCCTCTCTCCATGTCTTTGCGGGTTTCGGATCCGAAATTGAAGGCGGGAAACTCGGAGATGTTCGGGTCCGGAGGATTAGGGTTTGTGGTCCGTTGATGGTCTTCGATGATGTTCGATTGGAACGATCAGGACCAGGTCTGCTCTCGAATCTTTCAACTTCCCGTACTTAATACTGTTTTTCTAGATGTCAACTATTTATAGCTAGGGTTTCGATTTGGGATGAATTTTTTTAGTTCTTGAGGCGGTCACAACTCAAAATATTTTGTTAGGAATACTAAAAAAATAGACTTTTTGATGGAAAATATTGCAACTTTGATGGACTGGACCCATATTTGATGGAACGAGCTCGATGTTCGAGCATTAGGGATTGTAATTGGGGATCTTGGAATAGGATTATGATGGGTTTTGGTTTGATATGTGACTTTATAGAAGTATGAATGGTTAGGAAATAATGGAGGCCGGTTACGTGATTACTTTGGAGTAGAGATTACATGAAGCTTGAACAAGCTTAGTCATTAGTACTATTGCAAATTTGTATGTTTCTTGACTATTCTTGATTGATATGTTTAAAGCACCTCCGTCGTTAGTACTGAGTATCCTTATTGGCAGTTTCGATGAATTCGGATCGGAGTACTGGGTTAGGCACTTTAGACCTATGAAATTACGGCTCGAGAGTAGCAACAGCTTGGGAGCTGCTCAAGTACCCACCGTTTTATCTCAAAATAGAATAAAATAGGGCAAGCTATAAAGGTGCGTTTGGAACGCGAAGTGTTATATAGCCGGGAATTCTATATTCCCGGGAATTAAATTTGGGGAGGAATTATATTCCAATATTTGTGAATATATAAATATTCCCATCAATATATAGTTGATATAAAAATATATAACATTTTTGATTGATGCACCCTACAAGAAAAAGAGAGAGGAAGAGGGAGTCTTATGGATGATGAGATTAGTAAGTTTTTTAATTGGAAAAAAGTTTTGCCAGATCCTTGAAACTTCTGTAATAATGGTAGACATCCCTGTGACCTTTTAACTCTTTCCTAAGTCACTTTTTCTACCCATGCACGAAAGGACGAAAGGTTCTCTCTTGCTTTCTAATAAACATGATGAAAGACAGTACTTTAAAAACTAACAATGTTCAAATGGTAAGAAACATTACGAATTGGTAAAGACATTATAATAAGGCAAAAAAACCGTAGGAGAGGTAAAAACAATATGAAGAGGTCAAAAATAGTATGAAGAAGTTAAAAACAACATGAAGAGAATAACAACAATATTAAAAAGGAAAAGAATCATATGAAGAAGTGAACAAAAGAGGAGGGTAATTTGATATTTTCTATTAGAAAGTAAATTCTTTAACAAAGAGAGCTCAAAGCAATTTGAGCTTTTTAAAGGAGTTTAGCTTGCGAGGTCCACTGCAACTAGACGCAATAATTGCCTAATTATTAATTAGTAGGTAATTTATTTTGTGTAGGCTTGAAAAAGTTTTTTGAAATCATAAAAATACATAGAACCAAATATAGTACACATATTGGCCAATTTTGGCTCTATTTTAGAAAACTTTAACCATCTAGGCCTTGTAGTAATAGGGAAGTTTTGGTAAGTTCACGACCAGTTTAAATAAGTATATAGGAAATTTCGACCAATTTCAGCAAAGTATGGAATAATTTGGGCATTTCTTGCAAGTTTCAGTCTTCTTTGTAAAATTTTTTAGGTAAGGCCAGTCATTAATGATTGTCCATGTCATGCGCTACTAGCACCAAGAACCCTCTCCCATTTAATTAAGTTTCAGCCCATGTTAGCCTAACACTAATGGTATTGGACGATTCCATTTTCATCGTGCAATTTCAGATAGCTTTGGCTCCAATCTGTATGACACACCCAATTATTATTCTACCGAGTGATTGTTTTTGAGATAAAAGGTGGGAATCGGCTGATTTTTATATTCGGAAATACTTTGCAGTTAGTCTATATTGTATTTATTGAATCATTAGTATAATCTTTGGTGCATGAAAGATCAAGCAGTGTATTAATATTTAACAGGCATTTACTGAAGGAGTTCTCGACTTATAGCTCATGTTTTGACCAAGTATCAAATGACCCAAGGATGAACGTGGGTCTAGCCATGGAAATATTGGACGAGCTTAGCTCCCAAAGGCTCGGAATAATATAGGCCAAGATTAAACCAGACATAGACCTCATCATTTACATCTAGAGCATTAAGTTTAAAAACAAGCTTGCATCTACCAAATCCGTGTTCTATACTCGGGTCAATTGAAGTACAAAATTTAGCAAACACTAAATTTATTAGGTCATGATTTTAACATATTTATATTTCTTTGGAGAAAGATGGATATTTGCTTTTAGTTTGTCATATTCTCAGAGGTTAAATACAGAAAGAGATGGGGGGGGGGGGGGGGGGGGGGGGGGGTTAATTTTAAAAAAAATGTTCTATCCATGTCCTTGTCTGGAGAACTGTCATATTATAGACAAATAAGCAAAACCCCATGCATCCTTTATCTGATTACAGTTTATACTTCTTAATTCAGTAAGAGGTTGGTCCAGTATGTGGTTGTGCCCCCGCGTCTACAATATTTGTTACCTTCTGGTAGATAAAAATGGGAAAACAAATCTTGTTTTTTGCACGTATTCCCTTTGTTTCAGAAAGATAAATTTTGACTCTTACAAAATTATTTAAAAAATTTCAGGTCGGTGATACAATATGGGGTGAGCTAAATGAAAGTGAGGACCATATTGTGCCTGACGCAAAAGACAGCAAAGACAATACAGTATTGACGTTTGGGGATTACAAACAGAAACATAATAATGATGATGCTGGTTCTGTCAGTAGATCCAATGAACAAACTTCTGGAGTAAAGAATGAATTCCCTGGAGGCAGTTTAGAAAATGGTTCCAGCTTCAATACATTTGAAGAGCTTTCTGCTCCAAGACTTGGCATAATAGATGCATGGCCCGATTTGCCATGCTTGAATGTTGAACTCAGTAAAGGCTATATTACTGGAACTGATCATGATTCTCTTGCCAGAGCATTATCAGAAAAAGTGACCGGTAACATGACTAAATTTTGTGATATCAATGTCTTGCTTAATTTGTAAGGAACTACCAACTCTAATTAATCATGTAGTTTCTTAGTTGCTTGTACAGTGCAGCTAGATTGCGAGCCTGAACTGTTTGGCAATGAGAATGAAGATAAAGAGAGTAACAATTTTCTTGACTGTGATTGGGCCAATATTGGAGATTTTGATGACCTTGATCGAATCTTTAGGTAATGCATGTCAGGGTTTAAGCTAAAGTGTTCAAGGACATTTTCTTTTCTTGTATCCAATGCATTTATAGTTAACTAAGGAATTAACCTGAAGAGTGACAAATTTTACAGAAATGACACCATCTTTGGACATGGTATGGTTGCTGATGTGGATGAGTTTCTCTGCCAATCTACGGAAGTAATTGGAAGCACAGCACAGTCAATTCCTTTGCCTGTAAGTTCCATTATTGTGATAGCAATTACCTGAAAAAGTTTCAATGCCATTATAAGAATGACCAAATGCTCATAAAATTTTGAATTGCTTGATGTACAGGATCTACCAGAAAGCACGGGCCGGCTTCCTGATCAAGATTGTTCCTCTGACCAATTGGTTGAACACTTTGACAGAAAAAGAAAACCTAAAGAGGTGAATAATTTATTATGTGCACTTTCAGTAGTTAGCTAAGCAGGTATTGTAGGCTCTCTTTCCTTCTTTGCTGTGCCAGGCAGGAGATAGTACCGTGGACACCACTCACAAAATCATCCACCAATCTTACGCTACTGACCAGCTCTCTGAGAAGGTAGGTTATAAAGTATTTTCAGTATTCTAAATATTTAATTTTGAACTAATAGATCATAGAATGAACCAGTGTTTGAGCTAGCTTATTGTTTAATCACTTTGGAATGAGTTGTTGTAGCTGCTGCTATGAGCAGACAATACTATGCATACAAGTGACTCTTGAAGAATCTGTCCTAGAATCCTAATTTAAATAAGGGATGGTTAAGGACTCTAATTTAGACTCTTATCTCTGAAGACAAGATTGGGATTGTCATTCCTTTTCACTCTTTGGCTTAATGTGGCCCAGAGATGAATGGAATTCTGTATAGCAAATTGTATCATCTTACCTCTTTGCCTAGACTTTATAGTCTAGGGGAGCTTGGAGGGTGCTTCTTGGTTGCATGAGCTTAAACCGCATATTACCTAATACGTACATGCCAACTAGACACCTAGGTTTAATGACATGACCCTCTCATACTCATAACTACCTTGGTTAGGAATTTGACACCACTATAGAGGATTGACGTTAGGTCGACAACTTGTCATAATGTTTTTGTTAAATACTTTATGGAGTTTTCTAGTAGAAGAAGGCTTGGATGATAATGATCTCTGAAGATAATAAACTTCAACTGGGGAAGTTTCTAGCCTTTTTTTAAAAAAAAATCTTAGGTTGAATGTCATTGTGATTCTATAGTTGTTAACTTTGATCTTTCTTGCCCTTTTTGTTGATGTAACCCCTAGGGTCTTTGATCAGAATTTGCTACCTAAGAGTGTTATATTGTCTTGTTGAACAACTATTGTTTTTTTTTTCCCTCCTGAAAACTGTAACTCTTGGGTAGTTTGGTAAACCCAGCTTTCTTTTGATAGTGCTCTCTTATGACAAAATCTTGAGTAACATGGGAACATTGGAATTGATCTTGTTCTGAATTCAAACAATTTTGTCAATATGGAAGTATGTAAATGCTAACACTACTCTTCAATGAATCGCACATTGTGTCTTCTGTCTTATACCTGTCAAATTCCTTCATATCTCTCCCCCCCCCCCCCCCCCCCCCCCCCCCCCCCCCTATGGAAGTAATTGAGAAGGCATCCTGTTGATGAGATAAGAGGCTGTCAAGACAGCCTGCCTCCAAAAAAAAAAAAAAAAAAAATTAGCCGAATCCCCCCCCCCCCCCCCCCCCCCGGAGCAGCAACCCCCCCCCCTCCCGGAGCAGCGCACCCCCCCCCCCCCCCCCCCGACTCCCCCCGCCCCCCCCCCCCCCCCCCCCCGGAGCAGCAGCGCCCCCCCTACCCCCGACCAGCACCCTTCCCCCCCTCCCGCCACCCGCCAGCGCCCTCCCGCCCCCCCCCCCCCCCCTCCTAACCCTAGCCTCTCTTGCAATGGAAACCCTAACCCTAGCTCTAGCAGCCCCATCCAAACCCTAATCCTAACCCTAGCCGTAAAAAAAAAGATTTCCTTCTCTTTAGAAGATCTCTGTAGTTGCCTCGAGAATCAGTACCTTCTTTTTAGAAGCTCTACTACGAATACGAAATCTCTTTAGATTTTCGTATCTCAGAAACGTTGTCTTTACAATCGTTTCTGCACGGCTGGTATACCTCTGGTTTGTCTCATGCAAGGAGGCACAACTACGTTGGTTATCCTTGAGCCGTCCGAACGCGTTATCATGACGCGGTTCTAGTTGGTCGTATAAACTACGACATATCAGTGAGGGATCTCGTTTTGTTGTTTCCCCCCGATAGCTGACTAAGACGAAGACGACTCACAAGAAGACTCAGGAAACAACAACACCTCACTGATTGCAGTTGAAGAAGTCATGGATTCCATCTATGGGAAGTTGACAGCAGAAGAAATGAAGGCCCTGGTCGAGGATCTCCTGACCAAGAGATTACCGGAGGCAACCCCGCGGGTGACCCGTACTGATGTGGATCCGTCACCGTACAAAATGGGAAAGTTGGACAAGCTGGAGACGAAGTTGGAAGGCACGACCAACTACTTGAAATGGTCGCGGCAGGCGATACGGACGCTGAAGGGACGTGGCTTGGTTGGGTATGTAGATGGCCACACCAAGGCCCCTGTCGATCACTCCTCGAAGGAGTTTGCTGTATGGGACATTGTCAACAATGTCGTGGCTGGTTGGTTGACAGCCTCTTTGACCGACCAAGTGTCGGGTAACGTTGAAGCAATGGAGGGAGCTGCTGATATCTGGAGAACATTGAAAGACATGTACTTCGGTTCGGGTAACCCCATGCGAGTCTTCCAACTGCAGGATGAGCTCGATCGGGTAATCCAAGACGATCGTACCATCTCTGAGTACGCTGCCTTGTTGAAGAAGTACTGGTCTGATCTTGACCATTATGATCCTCTTGGCATGGAGGATGCTCAGATTGAACCTGCTTTTGCAAAACATTTCCAGAAATTTCTGGATTATATCTCGCGGCAACGGATGATGAAGTTTTTGAAGGGGCTCAACCCTGCATTTGAGCAACGGAGGAATGTACTTCTCGCACAACCGCTGCTGCCGACATTAGAAGACGCCATAGCTGTCATGGCACAAGAAGAAGCACGGTTGAAGCTGATGCCTACCAAGGGTATCTCCCAGGGGGAGCAGGCCGGAGTTGACACATCTGCTCTTGCCACTTTCACACAGCCTCCTTCTACGGGAGGCGTTTGCCACAACTGTGGTGACACATGGCATTACATCCGCTTTTGCCCAAAATCGACATGGACTCCCTCGAATGGTCGGGGCCGTGGTCGCGGTGGACGACGTGGTGGTCGAGGCAGCTACAGTGGTGGAAGGGGCACTTACTCTGGAGGCAACAAGGCGCATCTGGCGGATGAAGGTGAGAACAATCAGCTGGCGGACATCACTCCATTTGAGAGAGAAGTTCTCGAGAAGATGCGCGGCTCAAAGCTTGGTTCTGGTGAACGACAAGTCATTCCTGGGGCGCCGTCCACTACATGAGATTACTGCACTTACTTCTCCCAAACCAGTGCCGGTATACCTCCGCGTGCTCTTGCATCTGTCTCTCAGCCAGCTTGGATTATGGACTCTGGGACATCTTGCCATGTCACGGGGTCCCGAGGTGAGTTCCGGGAATACTCTACTCTGACGCCGCCAGAAAGCATTCAGACTGCTGATGGTACCTCCAGGCCTGTTACGGGTAAAGGCACTGTTGATTGCACTCCTTCCATCATTCTATCTAATGTCTTACATGCTCCTTCCTTTCCTGTCAATCTTATATCCATTAGCGCCATTATCCTTGATCTAAACTGTATTGTTTCCTTTGATATTCCTAAGGTAACTTTTCAGGAGAAGGGAACGGGAAGACGACTAGGCACTGGCACATGGCATAAGGGTCTATGGTACTTGGACAGGAACGGTCTGGATAGAGCACTGTCATCTTTGGTTGCAGACACACAACCGGAAGTCCGAAGTCGAAGTGTCGAAGCCGAGCTGCTCCTCCACCATCAGCGTGTTGGACATTCTTCTTTTTCCGTTATTAGTCGACTGTATCCGTCCTTATATCAAAAAGCAAATAAAGAGTTGTTAGTTTGTGATGCTTGTGAGTTGGAGAAACATACCAGAAGCTCCTATGTGAGTTCTGGGCATCGATGTTCTGCTGCTTTTGATATGATTCATTCCAATGTGTGGGGCCCTTGTCCTACAAACGGTGTTAACGGTTATAGATAGTTTGTTACTTTTATTGACTGCTCTACCCGCGTAACGTGGGTCTACCAGCTGAAGAATAAAAGTGATGTTTTTGAGGCATTTCAAAGCCTCCATCAACGGATAAAGACACAGTATAATGCTCGTATTAAGTGTTTCCGGTCGGATAATGGGACGGAATATACCCATAAGAGGTTTGCTGCGTATTTATCCTCTCATGGTATACTGCATCAAATCTCTTGTGCATATACACCGGCTCAAAATGGTGTTGCCGAACGAAAGAATAGGCACCTGCTGGAGGTAGCTCGGACAATGATGCTGGCTATGAATGTCCCTAAATTTTTGTGGGGGCAGGCTGTCTTGACAGCCTCTTATCTCATCAACAGGATGCCCTCTCAATTACTGAACTGGAAGACGTCTTTGAAAATGCTCACGGGGACAACTGCGTACACCGTTCCTCCGAAAGTATTTGGTTGCGTATGCTTCGTCCACGATAACAGGCCTAGCATTGGTAAGCTGGATCCTCGAGCAGTTAAGTGTGTCTTTGTTGGGTACACCGGGACACAGAAGGGTTACGTATGCTGGAGTCCGGTTGAACGGAAGCTGTTTGTAAGCATGGACGTTACATTCAGAGAGCTGGAACCTTATTATGGTTCGGACGAAGGTTCTGCGTTTGGGAACACGTCTCACACAGCGGGTGTTGGACGTGAGGGGGAGATAGTACGCCCAAACGTAGTTGTCGGATCGGTACCTTGTCCTGTCGTGACACACTAGAAGAAAGGGGGAGAAAGCATCAATGATACTGATACGGAGGATGACGAAGACAATACGTACATTACGCAGGGGGGGAAGCAGACAAGGGAAAAGGAGCTCCAAGTTTACAGAAGAAGACAGCAGAGGTCCAGTACTGTGCCGTGCCCTGTGCCTATAGTGCCAAGTCCCTCGTCTACTCCTGTCCCGACTCCTGAAGATGTTACTCCCGCACCGGATCGCTCGGATTCGGAAGCGGATCTCTCCGATTAGGATGGTATGCTTTTCCCACCACCCATTTCTCCCTTAAGGAGGTCTTCTCGCATTAATGCGGGAAAGGCTCCTATTCGTTATAAAGATTATGAACATGATATCGTCAACTACCTATCTTATTCTAATATTTCTCCGACTTATCAAACATTTCTCACTTCGTTAGACTCCACTTCTTTACCTAAGAATTGGCAGGAAGCAAAGAAGGACCCAAGATGGAAAGCCGCAATGATGGAAGAACTTGGGGCACTAGAGAAAAATAAGACATGGGAGCTGGTGCCATTACCTGAAGGGAAGAAAGCTGTGGGATGCAAATGGGTTTACACAGTGAAGGAGACACCAGAAGGAAAAGTTGAACGATACAAGGCGAGACTGGTTGCAAAAGGCTATACCCAGACATATGGTATCGACTATGATGAGACTTTTGTCCCAGTAGCGAAGATGAGTACCGTAAGAACGCTGGTCTCCATTGCAGCAAACTATGGGTGGAAGCTACACCAGTTAGACGTAAAGAACACATTTCTTCATGGAGACCTACAAGAAGAAGTATACATGGAGACTCCTCCGGGGTGCTACTCTGTGTCAGATTCAGGTGAAGGAACGTCACATGGAAAAGTGTGCAAACTGAAGAAGTCCCTGTACGGGCTGAAGCAATCTCCTCGAGCATGGTTTGAAAGATTCAGAAGGGCTGTCACTGGCATGGGATACCATCAGACAAATGCAGATCATACTGTCTTCCTCCAGCATGCAAGGGGCCACATTACTTGCTTTATATGTAGATGATATAGTGATCACAGGTGACGATGTAGTTGAGATCACTAAGCTGAAGACGAAACTCGCCAAAGAGTTTGAGGTGAAGGACCTGGGAGAGATGAGATACTTTTTGGGTATCGAGGTGTGTGATGGTGAACAAGAAATTGTTCTCTCACAAAGGAAATATGCACTAGATCTGCTGAAAGAGACAGGAATGCTGGGATGCCGAGCAGCAGTCACTCCAATTGACCAGAAGTGCAAGATGGGAGCAGAAGCATGAAAGCCTGTTGATCGCGAAAGGTATCAAAGGCTAGTAGGCAGACTGATTTATCTAGGGCATACTCGTCCTGATATCTCATTTGCAGTAAGTGTTGTAAGCCGCTATATGCATGATCCAAGAACGGATCATATGGATGCAGTATTTCAGATTCTAAGATATCTGAAAGGGACGCCGGAAAAAGGACTGTGGTTCAAGAAGAATGGATGCACAGATGTTGAGGGATACTGCGATGCAGACTGGGCAAGCTGCATAGACGACAGAAAGTCTACCACAGGGTACTGTGTTTTTGTAGGAGGAAACCTGGTTTCATGGAGAAGCAAGAAACAGTCAGTGGTGGCACGGTCGATAGCTGAAGCAGAATACAGAGCAATGGCTCTAGGAGTATCAGAATTGCTATGGGTAAAGGCGCTGCTGACAGAGTTGAAGCTAGACAAGGGGACACCATTGCACCTTCTGAGCGATAGTCAAGCTGCGATAAGTATAGCGAACAATCCGGTTCAGCACGACAGAACGAAGCACAACGAGATCGATCGATTCTTCATCAAGGAAAAGCTGGAACAAGGGATACTGAAGATTGACTATGTTCGCTCAGAAGAACAAGTGGCAGACTGTCTGACTAAGGGTCTTAGTTCATTGAGTCTGTCAAAGCTATGTAACAAGATGGGGATGATTAATATCTATCGCCCATCTTGAGGGGGAGTGTTGAGAGTAAATAAGGGACTTTAGTCCCACATCGGTTAGATGTAATATGAAGAGGGGTTGGACCCTCTATAAGTAGTAGGCAGTAGCCCTCAATAATATTATCTGAGAAATTAGACTCATTTCTACACTATTGATGGGGACTACGTACTTCTTTTCCTGCCAACTCCCTCTCCTCTTTCCCATGAATTTGTTCTTAGCTATACTAGAGTTCATTTGGCATACTTGAAAGCATGGTCTCATTTGCAAGCAATTTGGTATCATCTCATTTGAACTTATTCTAGATCTGGTATGTCCATGTAGAAAGGAATACTTCAAATTGGATGTACAATCTCCTTTTCACTTGTCTTGGTGATGCAATCTAGCTTCACAGAACCTTCTTATGAGTATCGGCAGTATCGCCACTTTTCTGCGATGTCGGGTTGGAGTTTCCAATTTCTTGTTTTCTTAAAGTCAGTATAATAATAAAAATATTTAAAAAACCAAAAAATTATCTGTCACATTTAGGCATACTTTTACCTCTTATTTGTTATCTTCCATAAGTTTTGAATGGTATAATAGTCAGTATTGCTAAATCCTTCAGCCACAATAGATAGTGTTTTCTTGTTTACTTCTAGATAGTTTTGAATGTAATAACTTCAGGATTAGTGACTGTTGTGAATTTATAGATATATAACATCCACAGATGTAATGATTGAAGTGTATTGGTAATGAATGTTAACGACACAATATAACACGTTGGTCTTCAACATGATCGAATAATTGTATCAACATTGTTTTTCTTTTTCCCATACTTCTCCCTTTTCTTAATTTTTCTTTGGTGAATTGACCGTGAAAGAGAGTCCCAAATGTCGGTATCGGCCACTATCGGTGACGTCAATATCGGACCCGAACATGACAAAATGACTCTATACGGCTGATACGTATTGGTATCAGCTGATACTGATGCAATGGGCTGACATGCTGTGTAGAGTGCCAACTTAACAAATGCCAGTATAGTTGAAACAATAGGTAGATGGAGTTTCATACTTGGAGTATATTTTTGGCGATTCCTTGCATATTTTGATGTGCCCATGTCACATCTGATACATTTCTAAAAATGACGTCACTGGCTTCAATTGAAATATAAGTGCTTCCTATACTACCGATGTATTTTACACATCTTGGAATCATTCTTTTTCCCAAGGATTTATGTCAAATGCTTAAATATTTTTTCACAATCATGCTACACAGTTTCCATGTAATACCAACTGAAGTGCCATCAATTTGAATGCTTATATTTCAAGTTTTCCGATGTTTTTTGTGTAAGGAAACTATTCTTTCAATTTATAGTTTATTAGGGTTGATGCCTCATTTTAATTTTTTTCCTCCTTTAATAATCCGTTAAGTAATGTGATTCACAACTAATGCTGAAACAATGGACCCTATATATGAGTTTCACTATATCCACACTTTATAACCGTGTCAAATCCAACAATTGTAGCCTCATCACTCATCAGGAGGGTAGCTTTTCAAAATCATATAGTCACTTACATGGCAATTGATGCATTTCTTTAATTTTTGAGGTGCAAACAGTAACAGTGTGTTTTGAAATGTTCTTCTGAGGCATATGCAAGAATAGCTCGTGTTATATGGCTACCCATGTTTTGTCAGGAGGATAGGAAAAAGAAGCTGCTGAAATCTCGAAAGAAAGCAGAAGAAAGGAGCAAGAACAAGGCCTTGCAGAACTTGAATGGTCCCTGGCCCCAGAATATAAGCCAAAAGTTCCCGAATCCAGTTCTGCAACATTCTGTTAAGAGTCCGCTATATACCATTCGAACTCCAGCTATCGGTCAACAAAGGCCAACTAATGATGCTGAATCCACAGGACATCTTGGCAGATCCAATCGGTTTATGTTCTCTCATTATCGGTGTCCTCCATATCCCATCCCTGCTATTCCAGTGGTACCTTGTGTCCAAGCTGAAGGGAAGTATAGAACGACTGTTGCTGTAGATCGTGAATTCTATCCAGAGTCCTTAGAAGACTCGAATATTCTAAATAAGATGCCAGAACTACAGTCAAGACAGTCGTCCATGACACCTCAAGAAAAGGTAGAGAAACTAAAACGGCGCCAGCAGATACAGGCAATGCTTGCTATTAAGCAGCAGCAGCAACAATTTAGTCGTCAAATGAATGCCACTAAAAACATGACCACTAAAGGAAATTCTCAAGAGAGTAAATCCAAGGATGTAGTCACAAGCAATATGGGGATCGAAGAAAATCCATTGAAACTCCCATCATCGGATGTGAACATATTAATGGATTATGATGAGTCTCAGAAGATCTCTGCATTGATTGATGATAGCTCCTTAGAGGAAACTATATATTATCAACTTCAGGATGCTCTAGGAAAGGTTGAGGCCTTTTCCCTTACTGATCTTTTATTTAGAGAAGAGGAAAGTCAACTTTAATGAACTAACACTTTCTACAGATGGACATTAGAGTCAGGCGCTGCATTCGAAATGGTTTGTTCCGGTTGGCCAGAAGCTCAACGGAGAGACAAAGTACTATTGACAGAAGCAGGACAAATAAAAGTACTAGAGATGAAGATGATGCTCTTGTAAGTGAAGAGAAAAACCTTGAACAAAGGTCAGTTCATAAAAATTGCATTAGTTATAAACTCAACATACTTCAGTTTTGCTTAGTATCAACTGATTGATTTACAATCTTAATGCTCAATTCATGCATTTCCTAAAGCAATGCTTAAGATTTTTAGTTTTTGGACATTGATGCGTGAACAGTTTATTTCTCTTAATATTAATCATTTCGCAGGTCATACTTTCTTTGTTGGTTGTGTAATTTTGCTCATTATATGCTACTAAGCGTATTTTAGCTGCCTTTTAATTACCTTTTTTTTGTACTTGGGAAGAGCAAAAGGCACCATAATAACAAACTACATTTTTCTTCAGAAACTTTATACTTAATTACCTAGCTGCCCTCATTAAATTTATGAACAATTTTAAATAGTAAAGTTAGGCAAGGGCATATTTGGAAGAAAAAATTCACGGTGAAGCCAACTTTTCTTATTATATAGTAGTATAGATATAGATAACTTTAACATTTTTGTTCTGTTCATCTTAATATATCCCAAAGCACAACTTAATAGTTTTTTTTTTTTGAGATACTCATGTGTATAAAATTTTAATAAGACCAAATTAATTTCCCAGTATTTTAGTCATTTTCCAGTCACTTTATGTTTATTTATTAGCAATATTTAATGTCATACTTCATATCTAACATCACATGTTTAGTATATTATATCTATTAGTTTATTTGTGTGTATATCAATCCATTTATGATGCTTAATGTAAGTTATATATATATACTACGACAGAGTAACAAGAAGAAAAAAAGGCCTTAATGTAATGTATAATTCAACTCTTTATACGTTCATCCATGCAATGGTGACATTGTTGTGCATGGCGCGTAAGCAGTCACACAAACAATAAACTTTAAACCTGATGACGACGTACAAAAATTAGCAAAGACACAATTACCGAATTATAGCACACAAGGACACGTATTTAACTTGTTTTATCACGTCCCAGCAACGGAATACCGAATACAGTACCGAAATACGGAGAAGTGAGAAATGATCAGGCCAGCTATGCACTACAAAATACACATGCACTCCACAATACGATCACGACTGTACTAGACAATGGCTATATACTACAAACCAACAGTCTACCTAGGATATCGCAAATAAATCCTGTCTCAATCCAATAACAAGAAGCATTAAGATATGACATATAAAATAAAGCTGAAAGGCGTTCCATACGCTATATCATACCATAAATCTGTCGCAAAAGTCTTCGACATAATATTGTATATCACCTCATCCGCCAGATAGAGCTCTATTGTACTCTGTGCCCTCTGATTTATGTCCTCCCAGAATTCTCTATCATATTCGATGACCTTTTATCATTCCCTGCGACGACTTTAAATACTCCTTTCATGAGGAGAGTCACAACCCTTTTCTGCAAGAAAGAGAAGTTTTTTTTACCGTTAAATTTTTCCACCTCGAACTTCATGCTATCACCCTTTTGCTACTCGCCATCCAGAAATTCCGAAAATCCCTCGGACTTTGTGAACCGATTTGATTTGAACAATCTCGCTCTAGGAAGATAGGGAGCAAAGTAATGTCGTCACCTACTTGTTGATCTAGGTCCAAGAGTTTGAAATCTCTTACGGTTCTCGTAGCTCTGATGCCAATTGTTATACACGATGCAGAAGCGAGTCACATAACACAAATATTTAACGTGGTTCGGTCCAACTCGACCTACTCCAACGGGCAAAGAGGAGAAAACTTTATTGAATCTTACAAGAAACCTTATAGAGAATTATAATCGCACACTGCAAAGCGTAACCCTCTCCTTAGCAAGAGCTCCGGTGAGATCTCTCATACTCTCTCTTGAAGACTCCTTTAATGGCTTCCTAGAAAACCCTAGAAAAACTACTACTTGCTCTAGCACAAATATTCCCAAGCAATAAACTTTTCAACCTCACCCTACGCTACTATAAGAGCTTAAATAGGCCTCTAAACTTTAACCTAAGTCAGGATACATTGTACCGTCGAAAAGCCGTCTATAAATATGATCCGTTCAATAAATTGAGTAGATCCTGACCCGATGATATGCCGGCAGCTGGTATGCTTTAAACCCCAATTTCTGTCAAGAACCTTGTTGGACCAGATCCAGAACTGTTCCATAAAGTATGCCGGCGGCATACCGACAGTATGCCGCCCCTCTGATACTTCTTATTTTCTTGCTGTTTCGAACTCCTTCTGAACTTCTCCAAAATTCTCGGATGAGCGCTCGTACTCTCCTTAGAGAACACGAGCCATAATCCCAACAGACATGTCCTTGGGGACAAGTTCCACTGAAGAATGTGCATACCCCTGCCTTAAATAATTATTTGGTATTGTTAGATAGGAACGTCATAAATGGAAAATATCACATGGTAAAAGGTAGATATTTAGTCAAGTCCCTAAAGAAATGAAACAACAGTTTGCATCACTACCCTCAGCCAGGTCTTCTCTTGGGCCAGCGAATCCGACCTTCTTGATTTCTCTGCAAGTATGCGATTGCAGAGAAGGGAATTAGGCTGTGGATTTGAAGAAAGGATGATAATGTTCCATACATCTTCAAGTAAGAACTTGCATTCCAATAAATTTATTTTCTCAATTTCGTTCTATTCAGTTTCGATTGAAAGAAATTGTTGAATTTGAATTGGTGATAAAAATTTGTAGAAACGGTAAGTTCTATCATTATATCATTGTTTTTCTTTTCAAAACTACCAATACCAATTAGTTGTTGATATAGGACGAGACCCAAAGGAAAAGAAATAAAATTAAACTACCCTATGTAGATTATAATTTATAAATTTGGGTATTTGCGGATTAGGGCTACATCACATGCACTCTAATATTTATTGTACCAAACTGATTTTATGAACTCTAATATTTATTGTACCTACATTTGCCTTTTTTTTGCATTTCCTCTTTTGAGACTAAAACAGTGGGAAAAACTACCACACTGCCCCCCGCCTTCCTTTCCATTAATGGTGATCAAGGAAACGGAGACCCAAGTATAAGATACTCAAAAAACAAAAAAACAAAAAGAAATAAAAAAACCCATTTTTTTTTTAAAAAGAAAAAGAACAGAATTTACACAAAATACAAACTCTAGAACAAAAACTGGACAATTTGCCGGTTAGTCGAAGCTTGTTGCAGCTAGAGTCCATCGTTTTTGTAAATAATATATCTTGAACTTCATATCTTTGATGCAAAACTTCCCCGCTTTAAAGATTCATAACGGAATATTGTCAAAAAATAACAAAATAAATTGTTAGTTGTTTTTCTGTTGTTTCCCTTTTACGACTCGGCCCCTTGGCCCCTTGCGAACGAGCACCTTGCTTCCCTTGGTAGCTCGGCCCCTGACTGTTTCCCTTTGTTGCTTCCCCTTACTAGAGTATTAATTATTATTCAGTCCTGTTTGCCTAGGGTATTTTCTCTTCCATGAAAATAACTATCTATTTCCATCAATAGAACTAGTCGAGAGTATACCAAGTAAAACAGGTCTACAGTAGATGCATTTTCTTAATGATATATCTGATCTATTCATAGGGCTGATCTAGTCCTTTTCATTGATTTTTTTTTTTCTTTGCAGTCGTAATGCAAGTCTTCCAGATGCAGAAACATACACAAACCCCATTGATCGGACTATTGCTCACTTGCTCTTTCACAGGCCTCCAGAACAATGTATAAGACCTGTGAACAATGAAATACCTCAGTCACCCATTTCAAGTAACCATGGTAGCTCTTCTATTTCCAATCTTATACAGCTGGTCACCTTGTATACCTAGAATAAGTAATAAATTTTCGCTATGGTTAATCTTCTAACTTCTGAAGATTAATTTTCACTTTGTTGCTTGATGGTGGCTAGTCTATAAATTACCTCATAACGTTGACGGAAGCATCTTTGAGGGACAACCAGAAAGCTTTGGAGAAATGGAGGTTGATGAACCTTCACTTTAAAGTAAGATGTACTAAGTGAAGCTTTTTCAATTCTCTATCGGCATCTGTTCATTGACTAGCTTTTTCCTACTCAACGGGGCTGTTTTTTTAATTTTTTTTAATGAGTTGTTTTTCCTTCTCAGAGTGACCTGATTGGATCTCAAGTGTTGCCGTCACTTCTCTTGTCATCTGTACAGAAACCCCTCCACTGCTACGGCATATGTAAGAATTTGTGCAGTCTGATCTTTGTCAACAGGACCATACCTTTGTGTAATTTATGTCAATTGCCTGTCGAGAGTTGAGGTAAAATTTGACACTATGAAATGGAGTCTGCAAAAATCTCCAACTGGTGCAGGAAGCCTCCATATGTAAATGATACGCCGCATCTGATTTAGAAGTTTGATGAATCCCTTTGCATTTCTAGTGTCAATGACAGGCCCCTCTTGTGCTCAATGTCAACTCGTCTGAAGTGTAGGCGCTGATTGTTAACATCTGGGTCAAAATAAAATTTCTGATCGCCTATCGAGTATTTGGGGCTTATATTCAGGTTTATATTGATGTTCCCATCTTGAGCAAGAGTTACTTGGTTGAATTTTTCTCTCATATTTCAAGGTGTTTTATAGTGACTTCGTTGCTGGGGTTTCTAAATATATCACTGGTTGCGTCTGACATGCACAAGCCCTTTAAAAGAAGCTCTAATTAGCACGAGTCACGAACCCAGCATCGTAGGGCAGATACTAGTGCTAGAACATCAGGCTGTATTTTGAATAGCTCGAATAGGCACCAACCACAATCAAAACATGAACTTCTATAAATATGAATATATTTGGGCTCGAGATTTAGGATTCTCTCTCCTGGAGTGTAACCTGCTATCTCATGGTGTTGGGTGGGCCGGCCTGGGCTCACGTCAATCCGGGTTTGACCGGGCCCAGTCTGGGCTGGCCTAGGCCTAGGTCAAACCGGGTTTGACCGGGCCCGGTCTAGGCCGGCCCGGGCCTAGGTCAAACCGGGTTTGACCGGGCCCGGTCCCGGCCGGGCTAAGACCGTCAGCAGAAGCGGACCGGGCCAGGCTAACCCGGAGGGGCGATGGCTGGACCTAGCCTAGACCTAGAGCCCGGTTTGGTCGGATTGGGCTGGACCGATTCAGCGGTGGACCGGTCGGCCCAGTCTGAGTTAGGAAAACCGAAAAAAATTCATAAAAAGAGAAATTTTGTAACTAAATTGTAACATAAATTGTAACATAAAAACTGAAAAAATTTATTAATCTCAACATAAATTAAAATACAATGTTGGACAATTTTTGATTTTTGGACAACTAAATTGTAACATAAATTTATTAATAACTAAGTTGTAAAAAAATGTACAAGTTTTTTTCTTTTTTTTTTTGGTCTTCCGTCGTCCTTCGTCCGTATCTATTGCTCAGCTCCTCCTTCATTGGTATCCTCCAAGGTAAGAGACTCAAAGTCTAGTTCACTGATGTCGACATTTTCATCTCTTGAGTTTTGGGTTCGTTCTTCCGCACGAACCCAGTCTTGAATACACACGCATGCTTTCAAGATATTCGGTAGCATCATGCTCCTCTTTTTGCTCAGTATCCTTGAACCTGCACTAAAACAAGATTTCGATGCTACCGTGGACATCGGGATCATTAGTATATTGCGTCTATGGAAGAAAGTATATGGTACATTTTTTCGTGTCTTTTCCACCATTCTAAAATGGAAAAATGAGTTAGAGTTTCATCATATTCTTCATAAGAATTTAAATATAACGACAATTCCTAAGTTGGTAGGGAAGATTGTTTTTGTTTCTTCCTTTGCAGTAGGCTGGAGTTTCATCCGGCAGCATCATGCTCCTCTTATTTTATCTCCAAAAAAGAGTAGTTATGAGGGTATTTGGTCATTTTCAGCAAAATGACCAAAATACCCTTCCAACGTTCAAAAAATGGCTACTAAATCGGGATTGTTTTGGTCTTTTACACCTCCAACGGTTACAAAGAAAAAATTCAAATGGATCGAACCGGGCTTGGACCGAGTGATCGGGTCAGTCCGGTCAGGCTTGGGGGGTTTGCTCGGCCGGACACGCGCTCAAACCGGGCCGGGCCGGTCCGGGCTAGTGGGTCGGGGGATAGACCCAGCCCGACCGTATATGGGGGCGGTTCAGGGCCGGCCCGGACCAAGTTTGACCGGGCCGGGCTCGAGCTGGGGACCGGGCCGCCCGGCCCATACAACACCTTGACTGCTATCTCTTAAGTTTACACACTTGCTTTCTAAACCAGAAAATTACATATAGAGCATTATATTTAAGGAAAATTGCAAGTAGAGCATTGATGTTTGAAAAATTGCAAACATAGACCCAAAACGTCCTTAAAAATAGTATTTTTTGTTTTGCAAAGAAACGTCCTTTTAAATGGCGTTTTCAAGACTAATTCTCATTTAATTCTCTCCCACTTTATTAACTTCCTCCCACAAGTATTAAAACATTTTTGTTACATATATGCCCTTTTAAAGGGCGTTTCTATAACATTTTTTTGGTTACATCTCCTTTACTTTCCTCACCCACCCAAGCGTCCTTGCCCATGCAGTAAATTGGTTGCAGATGATCATAATTTAGATTCAATCCAAAAAACGCAAACGTCCTTTTAAAGGGCGTTTCCTATGCGCCTAGGTGTTTAAACAGGATTAGGAAGGGATTAAGTGGTTTAGGAAGAGAGGTGACGTATGTGCTATGAAAATGTCCTTTCAAAGGACGTTAATTTGGGGTAAAACACAAAAACGCTAAAGGACGTTTTGTGTCAGTGATGGTAATTTTGTAAACTTCATTGCTCTCATTACAATTTCAACAAAGTGTAATGCTGTATATACAATTTTATGTTTCTCTACTCTATTTAGTTCCTCTGTAGGCTCTACATACATTACTACCATTGCCAGAGATGAAGTATGAATAGGGCTGCAAATGAGCCAAGCTGTTCGTGAGCTGCTCGAAGCTCGGCTCGATAAAAGCTTGTTTGAGCTCGGTTCGTTTAGTAAACAAGCCGAGCTTAAGCTTTATTTTTTAGCTCGTTTAATAAACAAGCTAAGCTCAATCTTAGAAGTACTCGACTCGATTGAGCTCGCGAGCTGGCTCGTTTATGAGCTTGCGAGCTGGCTCGTTTAGGAGCTTGTTTAGAAGCTCGTTTGTTCTTTGTTGAATTATATATATATATATATATATATATATATATATATATATATATATATATATATATATATAAAACGATATGGTTGTGTGTGTTATATATTTATGTCCTTAATAAGTGATATTAAGGAATTTTTTTAATTAAATTTTTATAAATAAATGGTAATATTTCATATACTTGAAATCAAAGCTAACTAGCTTGAAATCAAGCTCGCTTGAATTCAAGCTTAATGAGCTTGAAATAAAGTTGAGAGACAAGCTTGATTTCAAGCTTATCGAGCTTGTTTATCAAGCTTGAATTAAGCTTGTTTATCAAGCTTGAATTAAGTTTCCTTATCAAGCCAAGCTTTGAGTTCAAACCAAGCCAAGCTCAAGCTTAATATAAACAAGCTCGAGCCAAGCTCAAGATTCAAAATAAAAAACTTATCGAGCTCAAGCTTGAATAATTCTAGTCAAGCCAAGCTCAAGCTTACAAAAGCTTGGCTTGGCTCGGCTCGGCTCGTTTGCAGCCCTAAGTATGAAGTCCATGAAGTCCCATGGCTGACTCTGGGCACTTGTCATAGAAGTATTCGAGAGTGAAAGGTTAGTTACAACAATCAATTACCAATGTAACCGAGATCAAACTTGCCAGGCATTGTAAGTTCTTAATTTTCACGACTTTAACCGAAAGAAGTTCTCCAGCATAATTTTAAAATTTCGTATCCTGAGCATAAATATATTAAAAAAAAATGTGAGTGAAAGTACTCTCTCATGTCTTACTGGTACAGTGAATGTTATATTTGATTCTTCCTCGTGAGAGAACGTTCTCTAAATTTGAAAGTCAACAACAAAATAATCTACACGAGAACATTCTTTAAATTTTGGGATATGTTCTCTCAAATGTGTTAGGGATATTTTAGCAAAAGCCTCAATTTAAAATATAGAAGCTAGGATATAATTCCAATATTTTAAAAAACTAATAAATACCCTCATTTTTGTACAGGACATATAAAACAATGTTACTATTTGGCACGCACGCATGCACAGCTGGTGCACGCGCAGCTGAGCACGGCGGAGGGGAAGGCCAGAGCTGGAGGGGGGAGACGTCAGTGGTGGACAAGACGGCGGTAGCGACGGAGCAGCCGTCGGATATTGCCGGAGCAGTAGGGGGGTGAGCTTCAACATCAACATCGGCATAAGATGAAAGCACGACGGAGCAGGAGGAGAGGGGAGGGCGACGGCGACGACGACGACGGCGACGGAGGATTGTGGTGTTGGCGGCGAAGATGCCGTGTTCGGCCGTGCACATGCACCGGTCACAAATAAAAAACTAAGATATATTCCACTATTTTAACGGAGATTTTGATTGTTTAATACGAAGATGTCCTTAATTTTTTAAAATAATGAAGTATATGATAGTTTTTATATTTTGAATGGACTCGTTTTGCTGAAATATGCCAATGTGTTAATACTCTAAATTCTCCACGTCTTATACTCTGCTTGAAATTGTATAGAAACAAACCATAAAGAACATTGAGGTCGACCATTAGTGTTATTCCCTTGGCGAACAATCGATGGAAAAACACGATTTCAGAAACTATTGTAAAGACAATGTTTCCAGCAACAACATCCTAAATAAGGTGATGTTGTATTACGAGAATCTAAAAAGATTATTTCGTAATATTTCTCGAAGGCAACAGAACCGTATAACTTCTAAAGAGAAGCGACGGTATTCTCGAAGGCAACAGAGGAAGAAGAAAGCCTGCTGGGGTGAAAGATCATCGGCGCTCAAAGCTATATCCGCCTTACGGACAAGCCTCCAGGAACCAGCAAGTTCGAAGAGAACTTTAGAACGCTGGCCAAAAATGTCGACGACTCCTCGGAATAGCAGCAGCACTTCTCTCTCTCTCTGGAAATTCTCTGATTATTTTTCTGTAACCCTGGAGAGAGGAGATGCTGCTGATATTATAGGCACGAGGTGGACTTTTCAAATTCTGAACGCACGCCCTAGATTAATGCCAGATCCGGATTTTCTGGATCTGAGCCATTTCCGGATCTGAGCCCACAAGACCCGCGGACGTTACATAATTTGAACGACCCGCTCGACCCGCTCGACCCGTACGACCCGTACGCTCCGTACGCTCCGTACGCCTCGCACGCCACGCAGGGCCGCGCAGAGGCTCGCGCACGAGCGCAACTAAAGCGCACAATGCGCCTTGCGACGAGCTGTCGTGCTAAGTGCAAAGTGCCATCAAAAAGCCACAATAAGCCTCAAAAGTCCAAGCCCGAGTCCGAGCCCGAGTCCGAGTCCGAGTCCGAGTCGCTAAGCCCCTTCGGGGCTTAGCTCCAATAGATTTAAATCTATTTTCATTTGGCCAAAAGTTGGTTTCTTATTCTCACCTCTATGTAAAATCCTCCCACATGGCACTCTCCATTGGGCCTCAACCCATGTGCATCTCTCTATTCCTTCATAAGTAATATATAGAGATACATATTGGTGTGATTTTTCGATGTGGGACTATCTTTTAACAATAGAGTGTTGTGAACACACAACTCATAGAATAAAATACCAACAATCCTCCACATATCTCTATATATATGAGTTAAGCGTTCCACATAATAACTGTCCATTATGCATTAGGATAGATGTCGCTGACGACTTGAATCTTCCCGCATGGGTTGAACAACAGTATGATACAAGAATGGACTACGCCTTGAATTCTGTACCACAGCTGTAATTTTTTCCACTCACATAATGTAGTTATCTGTGCTTCTGGCTGCACATTAAAGGCCTTGTGCCAGCCTGAATTTCAATGTATGTATTTTGGGCGTCTACAAATTTACCCTCAAGAGACGACCTATTTCTCTTTCCATATATTATAGGTGAGTTCTTTATAAAGAGTTATGACATGAAGTATTGCGCTCCTTTGCGGTGCTACGCCGCTATGACATGGCTCAACGCCGAGGCTTTACCCCACCTGGGTACCTCATCGTAGTGTCATACTACTGTAGCATGAGGTCACAATCCTCTTTGTAGTGCCAAACTACTCAGCATGAAGCCTTGCGCTTCCGTGCGGTGTTACGCCGCTATGACATAGCTTGCAAAGCCGAGGATTTACCCTTCCTGGTACCTCTTCGTGGTGTCATGCCACTGTAACATGAGGATACTGTCCTCTTTGTAGTGCTGTCTACACCTCTTTATGATTATGCAACATTAGGCTACCTGCCTATATGCGGTGCTACGCCGCCTGTGACTTGGCTAACAAAGCCGAGGCATTACCCCTACCTGGGAACCTCATGGTGGAGTCACCCCACTGTAGCATGGAGTTGTAACACTCCTTTGTGGTTGTTGCGCCACCATGCTTCCTGTAAAGCATAACAGACCTTTACTCAGTCTGAGAACTCATTAAGGCATTATGCCATCCTTCCCACAGGATCAATTTTCCGTAGAAAATTCATAGTAGACAACAGTGGTTCTGGGTCCGAAACCCTTACATGTTCCGCAGAACAAGTACCCACTGTTAACTAATATTTTTCCAGTCAATAGTCCTCCCTTGAATCAAAAAATTAGATATCTGGTAGATTTCTCTTTGAACCAATAATATAAAATTTATTGATAGGATTATAATGACACAATATTAGAATGCCTTCAAACCCATCTTCCTTGCTGTGTCCTCGACCAGCTGTCGTTTGAGGCCTTTCGTGAATGGATCCGCCAGGTTCTCCTGACTCCGAACATCGATCACTGCAATAACGCCTCGTTTGATGAGATCGTTCACTGCTCTGTGCTTTAACCGCACAGTCCTCTTCTTTCCGTTAAAGAGTTCATTTGATGCTACTGCTGCTGCCGCCTGGTTGTCACAGTATATCGGGATTGCCGGTATCTGAGCTCCAACCACTGAAAGATCATACATGAGCTTCCGAAGCCACTCTGCTTCATCTGCAGCAGCATCCAATGCAAAGAATTCAGATTCCATGGAGGAGCGAGATAACATTGTCTGCTTCTTCGATTTTCACGATATAGCAGCTCCGCCCAAAGCGAATATGAATCCACCTGTCGAATACTCGCTCTCCACCTCTGAACACCAGCTAGCATCACTGAAGCCTTCCACTACTGACGGATCTCCGCTGTAGTATAGTACAAATGTCTGAGTCTTTTTTAGATATCTCATAACACGCTTCACAGCGTTCCAGTGCTCAACGCCTGGGTTGCTAGTGAACCGACTCAGCATTCCCACCGCAAAAGCTATGTCAGGCCTTGTGGCAGTAGTAGCGTACATCAAGCTTCCGATGACGCTAGCGTACTCCAACTGCCTGACGCTTTCCTTCGAATTTGGCTCCAGCTTCTGATCACTCCGGTACGGTGTATCAATTATAGGAAGATCTTGATACCCGTAGCGAGTGAGCATCTTCTCAATATAATGAGATTGAGACAGCGCTATTCCAGTACCTGTCCGAATGATCTTGAGCCCCAAGATTACGTCGGCATCCCCCAAGTCCTTCATACTGAACTTGGTCGAGAGGAATTTCTTTGTCTCTGTGACGCAGTCTAAATCCGTACCTAGGATTAGCATGTCGTCCACGTAAAGACAAACGATTACTCCTCTTCCGTCAGCAAACTTCGTATAGACACACTTGTCTGTTTCACTGACCCTGTAGCCATTTGACCTTATCACTTTGTCAAACTTTTCATGCCACATTTTGGGAGCTTGTTTCAAACCATACAGAGACTTCATCAACTTGCAGACTTTGTCTTCCAGACCTCTGACGACAAAACCTTCTGGTTGTTGCATGTAGATCTCTTCGGTCAGCTCGCCATTAAGGAATACCGTTTTCACATCCATCTGATGTATTACCAGCTTGTGTATTGCTGCTAGAGCAATTAACAATCTGATGGTTGTCATCCGAGCTACTGGAGCATAAGTGTCAAAGTAGTCGATCCCCTGCTTCTGAGCAAACCCCTTGGCCACTAGCCTGGCCTTGAACTTGTCAATGGTTCCATCTGCTTTCATCTTCTTCTTGAAGATCCATTTGCATCCGATGGGTCTTGCTCCTTCTGGCAGGTCAACTAACACCCATGTGTTGTTGGAGGTGATTGAGTCAATCTCGTTGTCTATCGCCTCCTTCCAGAATACAGCATCTCTGGTCTTCATCGCCTCATCATAGGTAAGCGGATCTGTTTCCACATGATAGGTGACGAAGTCATCTCCGAAGTCTTTCGGCCTCCTTACTCGCTTAGTTGACGGCTCAGCGAGTTCTGGTTCAACTGGTGTCTCTTCGACAATAGCTTCTTCTTGGATTACTGGTTCGATAAGAACTTCTGTCTGCTTTGCACTCTCATCATTCTCCGGAAGATCCGCGAGAACAATATTTTTGTGCCTTGCAAACTTGTCTTCAAAATATTCAGCATCGCGAGATTCAATGATATGATTTGATTCTATATCAAGGAATCTCCGAGCGTCACTCTTCTCGGCATAACCCAAGAAGATAGCCTTAGTAGTCCTAGTCCCCAGCTTCTGAATCTTCAGATCTGGGAGCTTCACATAAGCCAGACACCCCCACACTCGAATGACATTCAAGTTAGGTCTGACTTTGAACCAGAGTTCATGAGGGGTTATATCCGAAGTTGCATACGGTACTCTATTGAGAATGAAAGTAGCCGTTAATGCAGCTTCTCCCCAGAAGCTCTTTGGAAGACCCGCAGTCAACAGCATAGAGTTCATCATCTCTGTCAACGTTCTGTTCTTCCTTTCTGCTACTCCGTTGGATTGAGAAGAGTACGGAGCCGTCGTCTCATTTATGATTCCATGTTCTTTACAGAATGATAAGAAATCATGAGACCGATACTCCCCGCCTCGATCACTCCTTAGCCTTTTGAGTTGTTGTCCAGTTTGTCGTTCAGCCTCGGCCCTGAACTCCTTGAACTTCTCGAATGCTTCGTCTTTAGACTTGAGCAAGTAGACAAAAGCATACTTTGAGAAGTCGTCGATGAAAGTAATAAAATACTTCATCCCGGCTTTTGTAGAGAATTGCTTGAAATCACAGATATCTGAGTGAACCAACTCCAGAAGATCTGTGCTTCGATGGACCCTGTGAAAGGGTTTCCTTGTGATCTTCGTCTGAGCACACACTTCACATTTCTCTACCTTACCCCCACACTTGGAGATAAGTCCTAGGCTAGACATTTTGTTAATTCTTTTACAATGAACATGTCCTAGCCTATTATGCCACAACTCAAAAGAATAGTTCAAAGTAGAAATAGCATTAATATCATTTTTCTGGGTTACAACAAGCTGAATTTTGTACATTCCTTCAGTCTGGAAAGCTTTTCCGAAGAATGTACCCTTCTTGGACATCACCATCTGGCCAGCATTGATGTCCATCCTCAAGCCTGCGTTACAAAGCAGGCTCCCAGAGATCAGGTTCTTAGCAATTGCAGGAACATGCTTCACTCCTTGAAGCGTCAGAGTGTTCCCCGATGTGAGTTTCAGCTCCACCGTCCCGATCCCCAGTACTTCAGCTTGTGCCTGGTTTGCCATTAAGACTTTCTCGGAAGTTGGCTCATATGACTCGAACCATTCCTTGTCTGAGCAGACATGACATGTCGCACCAGTGTCTATCCACCAGTCCGAGTCAACTCCCGCATTTGCAACCTGTGCTATCATTGCAACCAGATTAGTAACCAAAGAAACCTTACTAGGCTCACCTTTTTCTGGTTCCTTGCAGTCACTTTTGTAGTGGCCCTTCTTGCCACATTTGAAACAAGTCACATGGGACTTGGATTTCTGATTCTTGAATGAAGGACTCTTCACTTTCAGATTAGTGAAGTCCTTCTTCTTCTTATGAGGAGAAGCTGCCTGCTTCCCCTTGTACTCTCTGGTTTGGACCAGATTTGCTTTCGCCAGTTGTTTGGACAGAGAATTCATCTTCTGTTGAGAGCGCATCTCGTCCTCAACATGGATCTCTTGCAGGAGATCTTCCATACATATGTCCAGCTTCTTGTGGTGCATCCTTGCATAGAAGTTGCTCCACCCCGCAGGAAGTTTAGAGACGATTCCTCCAACGACAAACTTGTCGACAAGAGGCATCTTCTCGTCATCTAATTTTTGGCGCAGCTTCAGAAACTCCTTTACTTGGGGCAGCATAGCCTTCTCATCTTCGAAGGTCCACTTGTGGTATCTTTCAACCAAGAAGATCTTGGACCGATTCTCGTCATCTTCGTACAATTTCCCCAAGGAGTCCCAAATCTCTTTGGCAGAATTCTTCTTGGAATAAGACTCTGCCAGAGAGTCTTCCATGCTATTGAGAATCAACAGTTTACAGATACTGTTTTCTCTAATCTATTTTGCTTGCTTGGACTTAGCAGCGGCAATAACTTCTGCGGTTCCGGTTGTTGGAACGACCGGTTCTTCCCCATTCAGCACGTGATCAACTTCCACGAGTTGAATGTTTAATGTTACTTTCCGTTTCCAGATTTGGAAATGTTCGCCGTCAAATTTCTCCAACTTGTTAAAGTCGGTATTGACAAGCGATGCACGTGAGTTATCAATCTTTTCGATATAGCTTTGAGATTGTTATTCTCTTGGCGAACAATCGATGGAAAAATACGATTTCAGAAACTATTGTAAAGACAATATTTTCAGCAACAACACCCTAAAGAAGGTGATGTTGTATTACGAGAATCTAAAAAGATTATTTCGTAATATTTCTCGAAGGCAACAGAACCGTATAACTTCTAAAGAGAAGCGACGGTATTCTCGAAGGCAACAGAGGAAGAAGAAAGCCTGCTGGGGTGAAAGATCACCGGCGCTCAAAGCTATATCCGCCTTACGGACAAGCCTCCAGGAACCAGCAAGTTCGAAGAGAACTTTAGAACGCTGGCCAAAAATGTCGACGACTCCTCGGAATAACAGCAGCACTTCTCTCTCTCTGGAAATTCTCTGATTATTTTTCTGTAACCCTGGAGAGAGGAGATGCTGCTGATATTATAGGCACGAGGTGGGCTTTTCAAATTCTGAACGCACGCCCTGGATTAATGCCAGATCCAAAGCCACAATAAGCCTCAAAAGCCCATTAGCCCGAGCCCGAGCCCGAGTCCGAGTCCGAGTCCGAGTCCGAGTCGCTAAGCCCCTTCGGGGCTTAGCTCCAATAGATTTAAATCTATTTTCATTTGGCCAAAAGTTGGTTTCTTATTCTCACCTCTATGTAAAATCCTCCCACATGGCACCCTCCATTGGGCCTCAACCCATGTGCATCTCTCTATTCCTTCATAAGTAATATATAGAGATACATATTGGTGTGATTTTCCGATGTGGGACTATCTTTTAACAATAGAGTGTTGTGAACACACAACTCATAGAATAAAACACCAACAATTAGCATGCTCTCCAAATTCAGAGAAGGCAAAGGTCTAAGCACACATTACATCTCTATGTCTGTCAGCCTAATTTGTTTATTGTTCTATTAGTTGAAAACCTACCATTCTATTTTATTTAACAAAAATTCTATAAGAACCGTACATCAGTCCGAAGCTGACGAGCAACTCCTGCAAATATGGGTCCCACCCTACTTCAATGGAGGACGTCACATCAGTCTCGGACTGAATGAAAAACTGCACGTTGATCTATGATTTAGGTCCCAAGAAATGACCACCTGTTACGTAAATTTGTTTGTAAGTAGTGTCATTTGTTTCAATGGGTCAAAAATCATCAACATGTATTGTGTCAATAAAAGGTTTTTTTCTATTAAAAAAACATCAAAATGTGATGGTGAAATAGAAATAAGCTAGTATCTTGTCAATTTAATTAGTTCCACATGGGACTATACAATGGAAGATCTTTCAATTTATAAAATCTCATATATAGTAGAAGTTAGATCTTTCAATCTTATATATAGATTCTCATAAATAGTAGCGAGTTTATAAAACACAGTATAAAACACAGTGTATATATATAAAATTAGAATATAGGAGAATGAATGACTATCAAGTCCATATTAGGATACTTAATGATAGTGCTCACTCACAAGAAGGAACTCTTTCCAAATAAGCGAAAAGCTTTTGTTGGAGATTTCTTGTTCCATTAAGGATCTGTTTGGTAATCATAAGTGTGAATTTTTTTGAATTTAGACTTTCAAAAATGAAAGAAGAATAGGAATCCATCAACTTCCTTGTCTCACCTAGTAGAGAACAAATGGGTTTGGTTGGAATAAGAAGTGAAAAGTCGGAAATAAAAATTAGACATATATGTTTGTCTGGATAGGCACTGAAAAATGGAAAGTAGAAGTGTATATTATAATTTCTAACTAATTAAGAATATAAAAATTATGAACCCAAAATTAATTACAAACTAATTAAGAATTAAAATTTTATAAATTAATAAGTAAGAAATTAATTACTAACTAAGCAACAAAAAATTATAAAAACATTAATAATTAATTTTTGATTAGTTAGTAGTTATTTTAATAAATAATTAGCTAAAAATTAATAAATAATTAGTATTATTTAATATTTTTTTAACCAAACGGTGAAACGTTGCAGCAACAATTAGATTAGTTAAAAATGGAAGCAACAATAGATTAGTATAAAATAAAATGTGGCAGCAAAAATTAACCAAACTGCGAACTGAATAATTAGTTTAAAATATAATCAACAATAGATTAAGTCAAAGCTGTCACTTCTAGCTTCCACTTCATCTTCCACTTCATCTATTTACAAACGTTGTATATGCACTCCCCCCCCCCCCCCCCCCCCCCCCCCGTTTGCCAAGTAGCTCCTAAACAGAAAATTTTATTTGGAGTTTTTTTTTTTTTTTAGAAGAATGGAGCCAAGATTTTGCCAAACGGTCTGACGAAATTTACACAAAGAAAGCCCACGTGGAATCCGTCTGGACGTCCGCTCGATCCAACGGTCGAGAGCAATGGAATTTTGCGGGACTCCGGATTCGAACCCATATATATCGTAATTGTGTCATAAGAATAAAAAATGTAGATTAACCACAAAGAATAATTAATTTTTGGATGTCGTTACTGACACTCCTAAAAAATGTCATCATGCACTCCTTTTTAATTTCTATCTTTCAAAATTCAAATTTGTCCATCCATTAACATTATTGTCACTCAAAGAATGTCATTATGCACTCCACCTCAATGCATGCACAAATTATGTCAAATTTAATGCAGAAATAGATTTAGAATTTAAATAATAAAAAATGAAAGACAAATGTATGATAAAATTTTAGGAGTGCCAATAGCAACACTCTAATCTTTGACGGTTATATATATAAGTGTAATTAGTTTCAAAGCAGGGGTTGTCCATGTAATAAGTGTAAAACATAGGAGTAGTTAATACAATTATATATATATATATATATATATATATATATATATATATATATATGTGTGTGTGTGTGTGTGTGTGTGAGGAGGGATCCGCATTCCCCAAACATCCCATGATAACACCCGTTGGATCTTGTTTAAGTCATCTAATCTTAACTGTTAAAAAAATTAACACTTAAGATTAGATGTCTAACAGATATGAAAGAGGGGATGCTTGATATATATATATATATATATATATATATATATATATATATATATATATATATATATATATGGGAAAGGATCGGGTGACACATACAATTTCACATCTAAAAAAACACGTAATCTCAACCGTACATAAATAAAAACTAATGGTTCAGATTTATATAGAATATGAGTCTCTATTAAATAGTGGATTGTATTAATTAGTGGGATGTGCAATTAATGTGTTGGGATTGTTGAAAAAGAAAATTATCATCCATAATTATAGTTAATGGCCACATCAGGAAAATCTAAGCCATTAGTTTCTATTGATGTACGGCTGAGATTGTGTGTTTTTTAGGTATCACATTGTATGTGTCACTCTATCCCTTCCCTAATATATATATATATATATATATATATATATATATATATATATATATATATATATATATATATATATATATTTCTTTTTTTTCCCTAATATATATATATATATATATATATATATATATATATATATATATATATATATATATATATATATATATATATATATATGGGAGCGGATCAAAAGCCCCCCTTAGAAAATTCGTAATATTAATATTAATATTAATATTAATGTTAATATTAATATTAAATTTTTTTTCTATTTTTTCTATTAATGTTAATGTTAATGTTAATATTAATGTTAATGTTAATGTTAATGTTAAGTTTAATGTTAATTTTAGTATTTAATGTTAATATTAACATTAATATTAACATTAACATTAATATTAACATTAATATTAACATTAAATTACGGATTAGAGTGAGGGGGGTTTTTAGGGGGTTTTCTAAGGGGGGCTTTTGATCCGCTTCCTATATATATATATATATATATATATATATATATATATATATATGGGAAGGGATCGGGTGACACATACAATTTCACATCTAAAAAAACACGTAATCTCAACCGTACATAAATAAAAACTAATGGTTCAGATTTATATAGAATATGAGTCTCTATTAAATAGTGGATTGTATTAATTAGTGGGATGTGCAATTAATGTGTTGGGATTGTTGAAAAAGAAAATTATCATCCATAATTATAGTTAATGGCCACATCAGGAAAATCTAAGCCATTAGTTTCTATTGATGTACGGCTGAGATTGTGTGTTTTTTAGGTATCACATTGTATGTGTCACTCTATCCCTTCCCTATATATATATATATATATATATATATATATATATATATATATATATATATATATATATATATATATATATATATGCCAATGACCGCTACTCTAAGTGGTTAGTGTGGAGGTATGTGGCCCTTGTGGATGGAATTCGAATTACAGTAAAAGCGATTCCAAAAACTAATTACCGTTTCCTATATATATATATATATATATATATATATATATAACCGTCTGTTGGCCGGGACTGATCTAGTGTATACTTGGGGTGGGCTCCAGCCCACCCTAAAAAAAATTACTCTTCTTTTTCATATATATTTTTAATTTTAATTTTTTATATGTATTAATTCACTTCTATGTTGGAATTATTCAATAATTAAGGGGCCACATTGTCACGCCCCGATCCGAAAAATCGCTCGTCCTCGCTAGATTTTACCCGAATCATCGTCCTCGCTGGGGCGTGATGCCGCACGAGCCTGGAGTTGCGCTCGTGCAAGGTGTAATGCCCCACTCCGTACGGTGCATTATGCTGAGTCGTTGACTCGAAGAGTTGCGTTGACCCGATTACGTATCGATGCGAATCGATACAAAGTGTTAAGTTGTCCCGAGCAATGCATCGAACTAAGTCGATGCAAAGAGTTGCCTTGTCCCAAAGAATGCATCGAGTGAATCGATGCGAAGCGCCGCGTTGCCTCGAAGGATAAGTGCGTTGAGACGGCTCGAAGATTCTAAGAAATCGAATCGACCAAGGCATAGTCCGAATCGATGCAAGTATTGATTTTAGTTGGTTTTATGTGCAGGCTATACGTTTACGCTGAAATATTAGAGGTCGATCTTTTGCCTTATTCAGTAAGGAGTCCGCGAAAGCAAATCTTCGCCTTGCGACGGACTGAGGCGTTGGCACGGTAAGCCAAATCGGACGTACAAACTCAATAAGCACGAAGTTCTCGAATGGCTAAGTCAGGAGAGTGGCCATGCAACAAAGTTAGGGAATCGAGCCACATCGGCTCGGCAAAACGACAAAGGCGTATCGACTCAAGATGGGAGGATTGACTTCTTTTTACTCCTTCATTCGATAAGTCAAATATATCATTGTATGCTGAGTTAACCTATCAACGCCACGGGCATGGCTCGATAGCGAGATAAACGTAGTGCGTGTCGAACACTAAGATAGAACAATTGAAATGAATCGTACAACAATTGTATGAGTCGCTACGGAACATTGAATATCGCAAAGGCGAGCGTCTCGGTGCGCAAGCCGCAAGAACATGGGATAACTGTACTCGGCAAGTGCCTTAGTGCACGAACCATACCGTGCCTTCGCGTACGAGTTAGAACGGCTAGAACATTGAAAGACAATAGGCGAGCGCCCTAGCGCGCAAGCCACAGACATTGAATGCTAAGTCATAGAACATCAGAATACGGTCGAAACGTGCCTACGTGAACGGAATAATAAAAGATGGCTTCGTTGCGAAAGAATACAGTTGTGGCATGAATGTGACGGAACTGTCGGATATGACATAATGCCTCGAAAGGTGTTCGGAAACTTCGGGTCGTTCGGTTGATAAACATTGAGTTGAGGCATAATGCCATTGAACATTGAAACGAAGTATAAAACGTAAGAACATAGAAAGTTAACGGAAGAAATACGAGATGATAATGCGGCATGGTGCCCTTCGAAATGTTTGGGGCCTTCGGGCGTTCGATGAGGACATTCGGGCGATTGTGCCAATTGAAATAGAGATAAGCGAACTTGCTTGGTTGTATGAAAATAAGATGCGTTGCATGGTCAAATGGACTTAAAGATATAAAAGCCCGTACATGGGTATTCCCTCGAACGCGATGCGCCAGGGCGCTGGGACCGTTCGGCCCAGGAGGGATTCGTTTACGGTATTGTTGGTGCACTTCATTTAGATGGGTAGCGACCGTCTGGTGAATGTGATAAGCCACTTGCTGCGATTATTTCGGTGGCCTCTGATATTGGTTAGCAACCGCACAGAGTTAACATCGTCTTATGTTTCGATTCGATAAATATAAGTCCATTCTAGCCCGAAAAGCTAGTGACCTTCATATAGATAAGGGCGATGGGTTTGGAAGTGCAAGGTATGCGTTTATCCTGCATGGACGGATTCTGAATAGAGGGCACTTATAACATGACAGGGAAAACGGATAGGCGTATTCACCTTGCGTCGGTTGCAAGGGCGGGTGCATCGATATTGTAAGTTGCGCCACGAATCAAACACGAGATTGCTTGTCTGTTTACTTATGCAAATTGAATAACATGCTTGCCATGCTTTACGCTTTCGAATATGCCATGAAATTGACCCTAAGGAGAACATAGCAAGATCATAAGCTAAGTTGCATGATTCAACATAAATATTAAAATATCGGTTTGGAAAGATGATCTTTGCTTCAGTATATGCGAGGATGAACGTACTGATCCTCCACCAGCTTCATGCAGGGTGCAGGGAATGGATTGCTCGTGGCGAAGCGTTGCTTGAACGTTTTGAGGCTTGGAATGCTGAAGCGTATTAAAGCGTGCGATCGCTTGACGCTCGGAATCGCGACAGGATTGATGCGGCCGAGATATAGAAGGCATGATGTATGGAACGGCAAAATCCTTTGTGGGTAAGAGGAAACTTGAGTGTTGTAGCCAAATCTGGCAAATTCCGTTGGGCTATCAAAAGCCTTTGTAATCTGATTTCGAATATCAATAAAAAGATTTGTTTCGTATACTCTTATTTCCTTTCGTTGTGAATATCAACTCAGAAGATAACCATTTGAGAACTTGTCATCTTGCCTTGCACGAGCGCAACTCCAGGCTCGTGCGGCATCACGCCCCAGCGAGGACGATGATTCGGGTGATTCCGGGTCGGGGCGTGACAAATTGGTATCAGAGCTCTAGGCTCAATTTCCTATGGACGCTTGCTTCATTTCAGTTCTAAAAGTTGCCCACCACCAATCGAAATCACTCTTGACTCTACTCGATGCCGCACTGGATGTTCCATACAATAAGTCTAATACAAATCATGTAATTTTGCCGCGTGTTGTTTGGAAATTACATGGTGTTAGTTGGAAAAGTCGAAAAAGGTTTGTTGCTGCAAGTGCAATAAGTTACGAGATATGAATTCGAGAATTTGTTGCCGTAGATGCAACACGTCGTGAATTATGGTTTGAGATATTCGTTGTTTACAATGAACGATACGAGAAATGTTGGTTGTATCGATACAATGATAGTCGTGGAATGTTGCTGCAGCAATTGCCACGCGTTGATTGTAATGATGTGTCGAAAAGAAAATGAAAGTTGATATGGAATGTGTCGGACGGATTCACATATCGATTTTTAATGTGCGTTGCGATGAAAAGCGATAAGTCAATATCGAATGTGTTGAACGGATTTGAGCATTGACTTTGAATGTCGAAAATAAATCTTTACACGATGTGCAATGCGTATTGAAATGAAATCGATGCACGAGGTACGGTAAATATCGAAAATAAATCGTTGCACGATGTGCAATGCGTATTGAAAATAAAAATTATTGCACGTGGTGCAACGCGTATCAAAATAATCGATGCACAAAGTACAACGGATATCGAAAATGAATTTTGCACAAGATGCAACGGAAGAAAATAAAAGTTATAAATCGAGAAACGAAATCGGTTCGGTCGCGCGCCGAGCTGTGTTGGCAAATGAATGCATTGGCCGAGTTGCGTCAGATTTTGATTAATTAGAGTTACGGTTGTGATCAAGCAAGATCACTGCGGAAATCGTGAGTCGGAAGAGATCGTTGGTTCGTAAAGAGTAAGTTGCGACGGAAGTAACTTGATTTCCGGGTGGTATATGGCATACCACCGATGCAATGAATGGCTCAATTCCGAGTGGTATATGCATTACCACTTGTGCGATAAATTGTATCAACGTTTTGTGAGAATTGCGAAAGGTTTGCCCACAACGGACGGGATAGCACCGAGACTCGATTGAGAATTTCTACGACGACATGTTGATGCAAGTGTTCTTCGATGATCGATTAGAACGATAAGGCGGGACTTGTAACATTGAATGATACGTCGATTGAAAATTTATGTGTCGATCGAATGACGGAAACTAGCAAAACGATTATGCCTTGAGGCAACAATCGGATCGACGGGATAGAAAACTCGAAACGTTGACATCGAACCGCACGACTTGCAATCCCGATTGAGATGTTAGGCGAGATGAATCGAATCGTACGACTTGCGATCTCGATAGAAATGTTTGGCTAGGCGAATCGAATCGCACGACTTGCGATTTCGATAAAGAATGTTGGACGATTCGAATTGTAATCGAATCGCACGATGTGCGATTTCGGTCAAAAAGTTGGTTGACACGAGTAATCATGCTTAAGAAATAGTTGGTTACGTTACAGCGAAACTCATTTGAGTACGACTGAAAACACGCGAAACTTAGAGGGCAGGATCATATGACTTGAGGGTTCGATGTTGGATAATCGGTAACTCAGTTACGCGATCGAAGTATAGCGGGATGCGGCAAATCGGAGAACGAGTCGATGTGTATGGAAAAGTTTGTTACGAACTTGGATGTATGCGATGCGAGTTAAGTTGACGTTGAAACGGATTCAGAGTTGACCCTTACGTTATCGAAATGGATACGGCGTATCGAGATCGATACGTAAGGAGACGTAAGCGATGTGAGAATACAAAATAGAGTGTGCCTCGTGCTATGAAATTTTGTAAGTAACGATACGAGATTGAAACGAACTGGTTGATAATGAACTTTGTGATTTATCAAGGACGAGACTATAAGTCATCGACGATTGCTCGATGTGTATAGCATCTCGTGTGTCGACTGCGAAATAAGATAGACTCGAACTCGATACGAGTAGATGTTTCGTAAATTGCAAAATTATCGACGGCAGTGCATGACTTTACTCGGAGGATAGTTGCGCATCAGTTGTGCCGATAGAAATGGTTATGTACGGATTTGGATAGTCGCATAGAAATCGTCGGAACGTAATTTGGCTCCGAAATAAGATATAGCATGGTTCGTAGTAAACTGTCCTTCGGTGATGATCCACAATTATCGAGCGTAGCTTTGGGGCAGCCGACCCTAGAAGACTTGACCGCCAAATCAAATTGAATGCTGCAGACCGTAAGATGACCCATGCGATATCGCATATGAGATTGCATCGATAACAAATACAATGTGGTGCATGTTGACGATAAGTCTAGGCAATCGAGAATTGTTGGAACAACTTTCGATTGAGAATGGTATAGTTAGATTTGAGTATTCGTCGGATGAATATTTGAATGGTTATGTTGGTCGACGAACAAACTAGAAAATTCACCAACGAACTTGGTGATTCGAATAGGCGTTTGCGAGAATCATGCTATGCCCGAGAGGGAACGATAAAGAAATGACTTACGAGTTGTATCGTTGGATTCGGATTCACTTTGCAATTGAGCTTGCGTGAATCGAAATTAAGTTCGATGTTGCGAGACGGATAAGTTGGGAATTTGGCTAGTGAATTCCTACTCGTTAGGAAATCGAACGTAATGCGTGTCGTAAAGACCTCGTGTCAAGGTGATCGTTGTCTTGAGCACCGTCGCCTTGATGTAAACTGTTGTGTCGGATAGATTGTGGCCTTTGTGCAATGTCAATTTAAACTTGCGTCAGGAGAAGCTGAGCACGGTGTCTAGGTAAGTCACCTAGCGGACGTAGTCCTGAATGTTGATGCTTTTGCAAGTCAACAAAAAGAATCATGTCGAGATAGGATACGAAGTGAAACATCAGAAATCGTTGGATAGTGACGCCGAACGCAAGGCATTGCGGAGACTCGTTGTGATCGGATGCGCGACGGCTTGACGTGACGCGTAAGAATTGATAGTCCCGATGAAACATATAAAGTAAGAAATGCGATTTTTGAATCGTATCGTATGCCTTAACTTTTGTTGGCGAATCACGTATGTATCAATATGCATGTGTGCTAGAATTGCGAGAACAAGTAATAGAGCCAAGTCCGATCGAGAATACGAGATGGCAAGTAATTGAGAATAAGAGTTACGTGTTGGCATTGTTCCGATATCTTACAACTGAGCTCGGCTGAAATGCATATATTGGTGGAACGTCTAAAATATGTGTATGATTCCAAACTAAGTTGTACGATCCCAAACGATAGTGAGACGAGATCGTGGAACGATCTAATGAAACCCTTAGAAATTTAGTATTGGTTTCGGTTCGGAACGAACCTTGTTTTGAGTGGTATATTCTGTAATGTCCCGCTCCGCACGGTGCATTATGCTGAGTCGTTGACTCGAAGAGTTGTATTGACCCGATTACGTATCGATGAGAATCGATACAAAGTGTTAAGTTGTCCCGAGCAATGCATCGAACTAAGTCGATGCAAAGAGTTGCCTTGTCCCAAAGAATGCATCGAGTGAATCGATGCGAAGCGCCGCATTGCCTCGAAGGATAAGTGCGTTGAGACGGCTCGAAGATTCTAAGAAATCGAATCGACCAAGGCGCAAGTCCGAATCGATGCAAGTATTGATTTTAGTTGGTTTCGTGTGCAGGCTATACGTTTACGCTGAAATGTTAGAGGTCGATCTTTTGCCTTATTCAGTAAGGGGTCCGCGAAAGCAAATCGTCGCCTTGCGACGGACTAAGGCGTTGGCACGGTAAGCCAAATAGGACGTACAAACTCAATAAGCATGAAGTGCTCGAATGGCTAAGTCAGGAGAGTGGCCGTGCAACAAAGTTAGGAAATCGAGCCGCATCGGCTCGGCGAAACGACAAAGGCGTATCGACTCAAGGTGGGAGGATTGACTTCTTTTTACTCCTTCATTCGATAAGTCAAATATATCATTGTATGCTGAGTTAATCTATCAACGCCACGGGCATGGCTCGATAGCGAGATAAACGTAGTGCGTGTCGAACACTAAGATAGAATAATTGAAATGAATCGTACAACAATTGTACGAGTCGCTACGGAACATTGAATATCGCAAAGGCGAGCGTCTCGGTGCGCAAGCCGTAAGAACATGGGATAACTGTACTTGACAAGTGCCTTAGTGCACGAACCATACCGTGCCTTCGCGTACGAGTTAGAACGGCTAAAACATTGAAAGACAATAGGCGAGCGCCCTAGCGCGCAAGCTACAGACATTGAATGCTAAGTCATAGAACATCGAAATACGGTCGAAACGTGCCTACGTGCACGGGATAATAAAAGATGGCTTCGTTGCGAAAGAATACAGTTGTGGCATGAATGTGACGGAACTGTCGGATATGACATAATGCCTCGAAAGGTGTTCGGGACCTTCGGGTCGTTCGGTTGATGAACATTGAGTTGAGGCATAATGCCATTGAACATTGAAACGAAGTATAAAACGTAAGAACATAGAAAGTTAACGGAAGAAATACGAGATGATACGGCATGGTGTCCTTCGAAATGTTTGGGGCCTTCGGGCGTTCGATGAGGACATTCGGGCGATTGTGCCAATTGAAATAGAGATAAGCGAACTTGCTTGGTTGTATAAAAATAAGATGCGTTGCATGGTCAAATGGACTTAAAGATATAAAAGCCCGTGCATGGGTATTCCCTCGAACGCGGCGCGCCAGGGCGCTGGGACCGTTCGACCTAGGAGGGATTCATTTTTGATATTGTTGGTGCACTTCATTTAGATGGGTAGCGACCGTCTGGTGAATGCGATAAGCCACTTGCTGTGATTATTTCGGTGGCCTCTGATGTTGGTTAGCAACTGCACAGAGTTAACATCGTCTTATGTTTCGATTCGATAAATATAAGTCCATTCTAGCCCGAAAAGCTAGTGACCTTCATATAGATAAGGGCGATGGGTTTGGAAGTGCAAGGTATGCGTATATCCTGCATGGACGGATTCTGAATAGAGGGCACTTATAACATGACAGGGAAAACGGATAGGCGTATTCACCTTACGTCGGTTGCAAGGGCGGGTGCGTCGATATTGTAAGTTGCGCCACGAATCAAACACGAGATTGCTTGTCTGTTTACTTATGCAAATTAAATAACATGCTTGCCATGCTTTACGCTTTCGAATATGCCATGAAATTGACCCTAAGGAGAACATAGCAAGATCATAAGCTAAGTTGCATGATTCAACATAAATATTAAAATGTCGATTTGGAAAGATGATCTTTGCTTCAGTACATGCGAGGACGAACGTACTGATCCCCCACCAGCTTCATGCAGGGTGCAGGGAATGGATTGCTCGCGGCGAAGCGTTGCTTGAACGCGTTGAGGCTTGGAATGCTGAAGCGTATTGAAGCGTGCGATCGCTTGACGCTCGGGCTCGCGACAGGATTGATGCGGCCGAGATATAGAAGGCATGATATATGGAACAGCGAAATCCTTTGTGGGCAAGAGGGAACTTGAGTGTTGTAGCCAAATCTGGCAAATTCTGTTGGGCTATCAAAAGCCTTTGTAATCTGATTTTGAATATCAATAAAGAGATTTGTTTCGTATACTCTTATTTCCTTTCGTTGTGAATATCAACTCAGAAGATAACCATTTGAGAACTTGTCATCTTGCCTTGCACGAGCGCAACTCCAGGCTCGTGCGGCATCACGCCCCAGCGAGGACGATGATTCTGGTGATTCCGGGTCGGGGCGTGACAAATTGGTATCAGAGCTCTAGGCTCAATTTCCTCTGGACGCTTGCTTCATTTCAGTTCTAAAAGTTGTCCACCACCAATCGAAATCACTCTTGACTCTACTCGATGCCGCACTGGATATTCTATACAATAAGTCTAATAAAAATCATATAATTTTGCCGCGTGTTGTTTGGAAATTATATGGTGTTAGTTGGAAAAGTCGAAAAAGGTTTGTTGCTGCAAGTATAACAAGTTGCGAGATATGAATTCGAGAATTTGTTGCCGTAGATGCAACACGTCGTGAATTATGGTTTGAGATATTCGTTGTTTACAACGAACGATACGAGAAATGTTGGTTGTATCAATACAATGATAGTCGTGGAATGTTGCTGCAGCAATTGCCACGCGTTGATTGTAATGATGCGTCGAAAGGAAAATAAAAGTTGATATGGAATGTGTCGGACGGATTCACATATCGATTTTTAATGTGCGTTGCGATGAAAAGCGATAAGTCAATATCGAATGTGTTGAACGAATTTGAGCATTGACTTTGAATGTCGGAAATAAATCTTTGCACGATGTGCAATGCGTATTGAAAGGAAATCGATGCACGAGGTGCGGTAAATATCAAAAATAAATCGTTGCACGATGTGCAATACGTATTGAAAGTAAAAATTATTGCACATGGTGCAACGCGTATCAAAATAGTCGATGCACAAAGTACAACGGATATCGAAAATAAATTTTGCACAAGATGCAACGGAAGAAAATAAAAGTTAAAAATCGAGAAACGAAATCGGTTCGGTCGCGCGCCGAGCTGTGTTGGCAAATGAATGCATTGGCCGAGTTGCGTCGGATTTTGATTAATCAGAGTTACGGTAGTGATCAAGCAAGATCACTGCGAAAATTGTGAGTCGGAAGAGATCATCGGTTCGTAAAGAGTAAGTTGCGACGGAAGTAACTTGATTTCCGGATGGTATATGGCATACCACCGATGCAATGAATGGCTCAATTTTGAGTGGTATATGCAATACCACTTGTGCGATAAATTACATCAACGTTTTATGAGAATTGCGGAAGGTTTGTCCGCAACGGACGGGATAGCACCGAGACTCGATTGAGAATTTGTACGACGACATATTGATGCAAGTGTTCTTCGATGATCGGTTAGAACGATAAGGCGGGACTTGTAACATTGAATGATACGTCGATTGAAAATTTATGTGTCGGTCGAATGACGGGAACTAGCGAAACGATTATGCCTTGAGGCAACAATCGGATCGACGGGATAGGAAACTCGAAACGTTGACATCGAACCGCACAACTTGCAATCCCGATTGAGATGTTGGGCGAGATAAATCGAATCGTACGACTTACGATCTCGATAGAAATGTTTGGCTAGACGAATCGAATCGCACGACTTGCGATTTCGATAAAGAATGTTGGGCGATGTAAATTGTAATCGAATCGTACGATGTGCGATTTCGGTCAGAAAGTTGGTTGACACGAGTAATCATGCTTAAGAAATAGTTGGTTACGTTACAGCGAAACTCATTTGAGTACGACTGAAAACACGCAAAACTTAGAGGGCGGGATCGTATGACTTGAGGGTTCGATATTGGATAATCGGTAACTCAGTTACGCGATCGAAGTATAGCGGGATGCGGCAAATCGGAGAACGAGTCGATGTGTATAGAAAAGTTTGTTGCGAACTTGGATGTATGCGATGCGAGTTAAGTTGACGTTGAAACGGATTCAGAGTTGACCCTTACGTTATCGAAATGGATACGGCGTATCGAGATCGATACGTAAGGAGACGTAAGCGATGTGAGAATACAAAATAGAGTGTGCCTCGTGCTATGAAATTTTGTAAGTAACGATACGAGATTGAAACGAACTGGTTGATCATGAACTTTATGATTTATCAAGGACGAGACTATAAGTCATCGAGATTGCTCGATGCGTATAGCATCTCGTGTGTCGACTGCGAAATAAGATAGACTCGAACTCGATACGAGTAGATGTTTCGTAAATTGCGGAATCATCGACGGCAGTGCATGACTTTACTCGGAGGATAGTTGCGCATCAGTTGTGCCGATAGAAATGGTTATGTACGGATTTGGATAGTCGCATAGAAATCGTCGGAACATGATTTGGCTCCGAAATAAGATATAGCATGGTTCGTAGTAAACTGTCCTTCGGTGATGATCCACAATTATCGAGCGTAGCTTCGGGGCAGCTGACCCTAGAAGACTTGACCGCCAAATCAAATTGAATGCTGCAGACCGTAAGATGACCCATGCGATATCGCATATGAGATTGCATCGATAACAAATACAATGTCGTGCATGTTGACGATAAGTCTAGGCAATCAAGAATTATTGGAACAACTTTCGATTGAGAATGGCATAGTTAGATTTAGTATTCGTCGGATGAATATTTGAATGGTTATGTTGGTCGACGAACAAACTAGAAAATTCACCAACGAACTTGGTGATTCGAATAGGCGTTTGCGAGAATCGTGCTATGCCCGAAAGGGAACGATAAAGAAATAACTTACGAGTTGTATCGTTGGATTCGGATTCACTTTCCAATTGAGCTTGCGTGAATCAAAATTAAGTTCGATGTTGCGAGACGGATAAGTTGGGAATTTGGCTAGTGAATTCCTACTCGTTAGGAAATCGAACGTAATACGTGTCGTAAAGACCTCGTGTCAAGGCGATCGTTGTCTTGAGCACCGTCGCCTTAATGTAAACTGTTGTGTCGGATAGATTGTGGCCTTTGTGCAATGTCAATTTAAACTTGCGTCAGGAGAAGCTGAGCACGGTGTCTAGGTAAGTCACCTAGCGGACGTAGTCCTGAATGTTGATGCTTTTGCAAGTCAACAAAAAGAATCATGTCGAGATAGGATACGAAGTGAAACATCATAAATCGTTGGATAGTGACGCCGAACGCAAGGCGTTGCGGAGACTCGTTGTGATCGGATGCGCGACAGCTTGACGTGATGCGTAAGAATTGATAGTCCCGATGAAACATATAAAGTAAGAAATACGATTTTTGAATCGTATCGTATGCCTTAACTTTTGTTGGCGAATAGCGTATGTATCAATATACATGTGTGCTAGAATTGCGAGAACAAGTAATAGAGCCAAGTCCGATCGAGAATACGAGATGGCAAGTAATTGAGAATAAGAGTTACGTGTTGGCATTGTTCCGATATCTTACAACTGAGCTCGGCTGAAATGCATATATTGGTGGGACGCCTAAAATATGTGTATGATTCCAAACTAAGTTGTACGATCCCAAACGATAGTGAGACGAGATCGTGGAACGATCTAATGAAACCCTTGGAAATTTAGTATTGGTTTCGGTTCGGGACGAACCTTGTTTTGAGTGGTATATTCTGTAATGCCCCGCTCCGCACGGTACATTATGCTGAGTCGTTGACTCGAAGAGTTGCGTTGACCCGATTACGTATCGATGTGAATCGATACAAAGTGTTAAGTTGTCCCGAGCAATACATCGAACTAAGTCGATGCAAAGAGTTGTCTTGTCCCAAAGAATGCATCGAGTGAATCGATGCGAAGCGCCGCGTTGCCTCGAAGGATAAGTGCGTTGAGACGGCTCGAAGATTCTAAGAAATCGAATCGACCAAGACGCAAGTTCGAATCGATGCAAGTATTGATTTTAGTTGGTTTCGTGTGCAGGCTATACGCTTACGCTGAAATGTTAGAGGTCGATCTTTTGCCTTATTCAGTAAGGGGTCCGCGAAAGCAAATCGTCGCCTTGCGACGGACTGAGGCGTTGGCACGGTAAGCCAAATCGGACGTACAAACTCAATAAGCATGAAGTGCTCGAATGGCTAAGTCAGGAGAGTGGCCGTGCAACAAAGTTAGGAAATCGAGCCGCATGTGTATCCTTTATTTCCTAGCCGCATGCGCCCTCGTCCCCCTGAGCCGCATGCGCCCCTCTTGTCTTGGCCGCATGGGTTCCAGTGACCCTGGCCGCATGCGCTCACCTAATTGAGCCGCATGTGTCTTGCCCTTCTCTTGGCCGCATGAGTTCGATTTATTCCAGCCGCATGAGAATTTCTCTCCTGCGAGCCGTATGGGTCCTTAGTTCCCCGACCCGCATGAATCTCTCCCCAGCCGCATGAACCCGACTCCTTCCCCAGTCGCATGAGATCCATCCTGGCCGCATGTGCCTTAGCCGCATGGCTCTTCTATAGCCCTGTATATTGATATTTTATTAGATATTTAACGTCCATTTTATATCCTTACGCCTTTCGTCCTGAACTTGAAAATTATGAATTCATTTGATATGTTTGGAATTGATAATTGAGCATAACGTGATAGTGACCCGTAGTGGTGCACTCCTGACATAATAACCTGACATGACCTGGTAGTGGCCCGTCGTGGCGCACTCCTGACTAGCACTCTTGATATGATAAACCTGACATGATAACTTGACCTGACAAATTTGACATGATAACTTGACATGATGATTCTTGATAGTGGCCCGCCGTGGCGCACTCTTGATATGATAAACCTGACATGATTATCTCGAATAGCTGTTACGACGGCTACCTGACATGACATGACCTGTATGAATAACCTGGACACCGTGGACGATTGTGCTTGTACAAATAAACCAGTCCTGTCTTGCATCATGTCTAGGACAGGGACTCCTGAGTACCACGGTCAGGAGTACCTACTAAAATGGACTAAGGCTAATAACTAGATTAATACATTAGTCATGATGAGATTTCCCAGCTACAGGCAATCCCGTTACCTGGGCACGCCTTAGGATCTGTAGCCTGCCGTCGAAGTCCTTCCCTGGGCCGAACCAGTTTCCAGACTCCGCTTTTGCCCTGCAGTCTTCGCGTTGTTCTTGTCATTTTGCATCCTTTGTTGGTCTCTAGCAGCTTCGACCACTTCAGCATAGGTTTGACATTTGTAAGGGGCCACCTTCATCTTCAATTTATCATCCAATCCTTCCATGAACCGGACTACCTTCGCCTTCTCTGTAGATACCAAGCTTGGAGCATACCGGCTGAGTCTGGTAAATTCCGCCGAATATTCGTCGACAGAGGTCTTGTTCTGTTTCAGATGAAGGAATCTCCTTTCCAACTCCAACTTGGCACTTGGGGGAAAGAATCTCTCTTCAAATTCTTCCTTAAACTTCTCCCAAGTCACAACTTCATCAGATTCTTCTGGATGTAATGAGCTCCACCATATGTCAGCCACATCTTTTAATTGAATCCTTACTAGTGAAACTATGTCATTTGGCGGGGTCTTCGCGCCCTTTAGTAACGCCTCTGTGGTTCTAATCCACTGCGCTGCTTCCATAGGAGTTTCAGTTCCTTTGAATTCTGGGGGCTTGATTGTCCTAAACTCTGAAAGGGTCCCCGTCTTCTGCGTAGGAGTGACATCCAATCTCTCTAGTAGTTTTGTTGAGGTGGCTTGGGAAAGTTGCATTTGTTGGGTATTGGCCTCTAAGACCCTTTGAAAGAATTCAAAGGCATCAGTTGGTCGTGTCCCGGAGGCTTCCACTTGTGAGGTATTGGGATCCGGTTGAGAAGCCATTTCCTATATATTAAGAATTGGAAATTCTTAAATACAAAATTTAAAGAAAACTTAATTTACTAGAGGAGATTGAAAAGATAATTGCAATATATAATAAAGTCATAACCAAAAGAAGCATATTTCATTCATTTCACAAAACACGATTACAATATGCTTCACTAGGAAGTCCTTACAACTTCTATACTCTAGTCCTTATACAAAACTATTTACATCTGTTGTAATTCCAAAATGTTGTACAACAGACAAAAAATTTTCCCTTTTCTCCATACATCATATCTATAAGCTATCTGCTGATCCATCAAAATACTGTGCAGCAGACAAAAACTACCCCAGTCCTAACTGTCATGCGTCACCATCTCAGCGTTATGTAGGTGATCTCGCGGATCCTGTCATAAGGATTGGCCTCTACCCATTCCTCAATGGTCCCTTCATATCCATGAGTAAATGGAGATGGACCGTCCTTCGCAAGGAAGAACCTAAGTCGTAGTTCCTTTTTCCAATATACTTCCGCTCCATCTTCCACATCACGGATTCTGGGGCATAGGCGCTCGAAAAATACACTGTTCACCGAAAGCTCTCCGTCGGGCGACACCTTCCAAGCCTCCCGAGCAAACTGCTCGTATCCGTAATGAGTCCGGTGGCTCCCATCCCAATAGATGCTCGGCAGGAATCGGGCCATGACCTATATCCGAAAAATTCCTCGAATGAGAACTTTATGACATAAAATGATTATCATAATAAAATCATCAAATTCTAAATAAATTTTGATCAAGATTCATATCCCCAAACCTTAGTAGATTTTTTTTTTTTGTTCAACCTTCAATTGTCATCTATTCCTATCCTAGGGAAGTCCAAGTAAATCCTTAAGATAATATTCGATATCCACCTTTACCATCTCCTTAATCTATACACTACCCTTAAAGAGTGGACCTGCATGGGCCACCAACCGAAAGACGTGTCACGCCCCGCTCCCAGGATACGGCGAGCCGAGAACGTACAACATCCCCAGGCTACGCGACCATACAACATGAACCCAATTGTATCCCGCGATTGTCGCCTGTAAGGTCCTAGGTAGGCATAGAGTTAAGGAAATAATACAATTTTCCACAAAAGAGCATAACATTCATTTATTCCAAAATGTTACAACATAATTCAAGTCTCATCATCAAACACATATTTACATTCTGGATTCATTGTTCTTCAAAATACAAAACTTACATATTGCATTCATGTTTCCTCAAAATACATAAGACACATAGCTATGAGGTTCCCAGGATAAAGCTACAACCCTCAGTCCTACATCATTCATAAAGTTCTGCCTCAGAGTATGCCTGTTCCCCATCCTGTTCTTCAACAATCCCTAGTGAACAAAACTAGGTCGTCAATACGACGAGCAAGCCCTCAGTCAAAGGAGGCGGTATGAATATGAAATGATAAAGCAAGTGAAAACAAGATATAACATTTGGAGCAAGTTAACTCATTACCTTGTGATATCCGTTAAGAAGCAATCGATTCTTAAATTAATGTCACAAGGACACGTCAAAATCTTTCTAAACCTACATGCAATTTAGAGAAACTTTCTGGATCACACACACTCGCCTAGCATCTCAACAATAACCCTATTTGCCCGGGATCAGGCTCGTACAAAACGGGTTGGTGCTTAGATTCTCCAGCCGTCTGTACTATCACATATTGATGTGATTACAAGCAAGATAACATCATGAGTGGTTTCCGAATCATCTGGGTCGAGTCATCGCATCATGTGTTATAATCAAGAAGTTCGTATGACTTGGACTTTTCTAAGAATATCGAACCCATTCATTAGAGAGCTGAGCTGAACTCAGGGCCTGGATATCTAATGAATTAACAAATATTCTGAGCTGAAACTCAGGGTAATGTGCAAATGGATAGCTGAGCTGAAACTCAGGGCCTGGGTGTCCAATTGCGATTCAATAAAGTGAGCTAAGCCTCACCCCGGATATTCGCACGGCCGTACGAACACCGTATCAGGGACTGATCAGTACGAAATTGAAAATTATATTGCAAAGAAGTCAGCCAGGTGTGATCCAACGGTTTCTCTCCCGAAAACCCCATGCAACCTATTCTAAACATTTAGACTTCATGGAAACTATCTCCCAAACGGAAATCTTAGAAGTCAAGTCGCATTCTATATTAGTTTCGTCTTTTCTGAAACTAAAGTAGTCCAAGAAATATTGAAAACAAGGAAAAATTCCGAAATGTCCAAGTGGACATGATTCCAAGAATCCTTCCGATATTATAGGTCGGAGGTGGATGGTTCAAATGATCTAGAACTTTAGACAAAAGTCTCTAAAGCCCGAAATCACGAAAATGGACTTCTCTAGAAATTCTCAAAAATTTCGGCAGAGTCTCCTTTGTATTTACTGACCCGGAAATATTTCCAGAACATGTAAACACAAGGAGAGAATAATGGGCACGCCGACCCCTTCGGTGGAGCAACCCTCAACACCGGCAACACGCAGTATATAAAACCGGGTACGCCGACCCCTTCGGTGGAGCAACCCTCAACACCGGCCACGCAATAATAAAAGAAAGTAATGCGATTTAGCAATGATTTATTTACCTTGGCGTCCAGGCAAGCAAAATGTTATGACACTTGCCCCTTTCCTAAATACTCTCCAATGTTCAAGGAACTCAATTTATCAATTATAGTTATACTGTAAACTTGATGCTAGCTACTAAGCACAAAATCTAAACTTGCAATATCATAATTGACTTTTAAGTGTACAAAATGGTCATTTACACTTTGAAAAGTTAACTAGTATGTTATCCTATGGGTCCGGTATCCATACACATCAATTCTAACTATGTGTTTGTGATAAAAGATTATCTTAAGCATGGATAAATTTCTGGACAGATTTAATATAATTTAGATAAATATCAAATATTTCATAAAATCTTATTTTGAAGATACTTGTATGTATTTTCATGAATGACAACCATAGTAAACCAAGTTCTTCTTGAAATTAGTATGCATGTATGTATATATGAACTTTGTAAGGAAAAATGACTTTTTAAAGCACATATTTAAACAAGTTAATCATGCTATATAAATATGGACATAATTGAAGTGCATGTTAAAATTATGAATTCCTCAATTCTACATGTCCAAGTTAACACATGCAACTACAATCCATATTAAGGGATGTGGGAACCATATGCATGGTTTATTGCGAACTCAAAAATTAATGTAAAGTGTCCATAATTTTTCTTCTACCAAATATTAGGCTCAAAGCCCCTCACAATAATCAAAAACTCAGTTTTTATCCATAATTGATAATAATTCCAGATTCTTAATTAAAACTAAAATAGCATAAAAATAATCAAAAAGGGTGTGGAGAGCTTGCCTTGGGTTCTAGCTTCTAGGTGATGCAAAATGAGATCTAACAATGAAAATTTATAAGTGTAAGGTTACCTTAACCTATGAGTACCCTTGAGCACTTATTTAACTAGTTAATCATGCTTAAAACGAGATTATTAAGCATAATTTTAAAAAGGGACAGAATTAAATAGATATATAAATTTGACAACTCTTAAGTTTTTTTTTTTTTTTTTTTTCATATTCGATACTAACCTAAGAGTGTGCATATCAAACTAGGAATATAAAATCCATATAGATTAGCCCCAATAATGTATAAATTAAGCCTCTAAAATTGATTCAAGACGTACAAAATCCAAATATAAATCCGTGAATTCATCTCCACACAATGTGTCCTTGTGTCCAATCCATTCATACGTACATAAATTGTATCCATAGATAGATTTCTACTAAATCTTGTCCCGAAATCCATATTACATTTCTCATAAGGTTGGGTTTATCATAATTTTCATAATTTCAGAATTATAACTATATTAATTAAAGGAAATTAGAAGATAAAAATTCAAGAAAAGAAGGAAGGAGGACTTGCCTTGCTTTGTAGTGGTTCTTCCTCTTGAAGAATTCCTCCAAAACTCAAAATCAGGATCCTAGGTCATAAAATTGGAATTGGGTTAAATCTCAAACCCTAAAAATAATATTAGAAGGAAGTTGAGAGGAGGAAGGAAGATGAAGTAGAGGAAGAGGAGAAGTAAAAGGAGGTGGAGAAGTGGAAGGGGGGTTGGTCGGCCGGCCGGCTGGCCGGCGGCGGCCTGCAGCAGCAGCCGGCGGCAGCAGGGCCACGTAGCAGTGGCAGCAGCAGCAGCAGCAGCAGCAGCAGCAGTAGTAAGGGAGAGGGAGAGGGAAGAAGGAGAAGAAAGGAAGGAGAAGAAAATGAGAGGAAGAAGAAGAAGAAGGGAGAGGAGAGTACCTGGAGTTCACGGAATGGAAAAAAATGGGTTTCTCCTTCATTCTTCTTCAAGTATAATGAATGGTAGAAAAGAGAATGACCAAAATACCCATATAGCCTTGTCATGAGGCATGAGTGCCAAATGGCACAAATCCATGCATGAAAGCCACATACTTTCCTAGGCAAGGTTGCAAAATTAAATTTTGCATGAGGGGGTATTTGAAAAAAAAAAATAATTGATTTATCCAATTTACACTATATATATATATATTTTGAGAAATAATTTTAGGAAAATAGTTTTTGAATGGTTAAAAAAAATATATACCAATAATAAAAATGAAAAATTAAGGTTATGACACCCTACCCACCTTAATTAAATTCCGTCCCCGGAATTTAAAGAAAGAGAGGTAGAGAATGATAGGTTGCTAAGTACCTTAGTCATCAAAGAGGTAGGGGTACAGTCGCCGCATCTCATCTTCCCTTTTCCAAGTAGATTCTCCCGGTGAGTCCTTGTTCCAAGATACTCGTACCAAAGAGATGGTCTTGTTCTTAAGAATCTTCTGTCTTCGATCCAGGATCTCTACTGGCTTCTGTTCAATGCGAAGAGTTGGGCCAACTGTGATTTCTGAATGATCCAGTATGTGACTGGGATCTGGCACATACTTCCGTAGTTGAGATACATGAAAAACATCGTGGACTCCTTCTAGGGATGGTGGTAAGGCCAATCTGTAAGAAACATCACCGATTCGATCCAGGACGTCGAATGGGCCTATATACCTTGGGCTCAACTTTCCTCTGGTTGCAAACCTGATTGTTCCCTTTGTTGGCGAGATCTTCAAGAATACATGATCTCCTGGTTTGAAATTCAAAATTCTCCGATGCTTATCTGCCCACATCTTGTGCCTGTCCTGCGCAGCTTGAAGATGACTTCGAACTGCCTTGACCATGTCCACAGTCTGCGTAACCAATTCTGGGCCCAAAAGTTGCCGTTCTCCGACGTCACCCCAGCATATAGGTGATCTGCACTTCCTCCCATATAGTGCTTCAAATGGCGCCATCTTGATACTGGCCTGATAACTGTTATTATAGGATAATTCTACCAGATGCAAATGATCATCCCATGATCCTTGAAAATCTAGAGAGCACGCTCTCAACATGTCTTTCAAAATTTGTATTAACCTTTCTGACTGTCCATCAGTCTGTGGGTGATATGCTGAACTGAACTTCAGGCGACTGCCAAGACTGTCTTGCAAGCTTCTCCAAAACTTGGAGGTGAACCGAGTATCCCTGTCTGATACGATACTTACCGGCACCCCATGGTGACTAACGACTTCCTTCATGTACATCTCCGCTAGATGCTCCGTAGATTGACCGACTCGAAAGGGTAAAAATCTTGCGGACTTTGTAAGTCTATCTACTATCACCCAGATGGCATTGTTACCTTTTTGAGTTCTTGGGAGTCCTGATACAAAATCCATTGTAATATGCTCCCACTTCCATTCAGGTACTGGGAGTGGTTGCAGTAGTCCAGCAGTCCTTTGGTGCTCAGCTTTCACTTGTTGGCATACTAAACATTTCGAGACAAATTTTGCTATCTCCCGCTTCATTCCATGCCACCAAAAGTTTTATCTCAGATCCTGGTACATCTTTGTACTCCCAGGATGAATGGAGTACTGAGAACTATGTGCTTCAGACATCAGTTCAGTCCGGAGTTCTCCAAATGGTACACACAAACGATTTCCGAATCTCAAGGATCCATCCGAATGCTTCATCAATCCAGTTTGTACCCCAGCTTCAGTTTGACTCCACAATTTTTGCAGTTTCACATCCTTCTTCTGTGCCTCCTTAATTCTTTCCACTAAAGAAGATTGAACTTGTAAACTTTCCCAAATTCCATCTGCAACTGGGCATATCACTTCAATCCCCATCTTTCTGAGATCATCCAATATCTCCTTGGGCGTGTTCATAAAGAAAGCTTCAGGCCTCCTACTCAAAGCATCTGCCACTTTGTTTGCTTTGCCTGGATGATACTGCAACTCCATATCAAAATCCTTAAGTAACTCAAGCCATCTACGTTGCCTCATATTTAACTCCTTTTGGGTGAACACATATTTTAAACTCTTATGATCTGTGTAAATCTTGATCTGTTCACCATACAAGTAATGCCTCCACAGTTTCAGTGCAAACACAACAGCTGCTAATTCCAGATCATGTGTTGGGTAGTTCCTTTCATGAACCTTCAACTGGCGCGAGGCATAAGCGATCACCCTTCCGTGCTGTATCAACACACAGCCCAAACCCTTGCCAGAAGCATCACTGTAAATCTTGTAACCTCCTGATCCTGAGGGTAAAGCTAGTACTGGTGCAGTGACAAGTCTTTCCTTTAATTCCTCAAATGCCGCTTGACATTTATCAGTCCAAACAAATTTTTCATTCTTCCGAGTCAATCTAGTAAGCGGCTCAACAATTCTTGAAAAATTCTCCACGAATCTTCGATAGTATCCAGCTAATCCAACGAAACTTCGAACTTCAGCTACATTCTTGGGAGTAGGCCATGATTTAACTGCTTCTATTTTCTTAGGATCTACTGTTATGCCTTCTCCACTGACTATGTGTCCCAAGAAAGGAATTTCTTTTAACCAAAATTCACATTTGCTTAACTTCCCATACAGCTTCTCCTGTTGTAGAGTCTCAAGTACTATCCTCAAGTGTTCTTCGTGCTCCTCCTCGTTCTTTGAGTAGATCAATATGTCATCAATGAACACTATCACAAATTTATCCAAATATTGATAGAATATCCTATTCATCAAATCCATGAATATGGCCGGAGCATTTGTCAATCCAAAAGGCATGACTTGAAACTCATAATGTCCATATCTTGTTCTAAAAGCAGTCTTTGGTATGTCTTCTTTCTTAATCTTCACTTGGTGATAGCCTGATCTGAGATCTATTTTGGAAAATACAGTTGCTCCTCCAAGTTGGTCGAATAATTCATCGATTCTAGGGAGTGGGTATTTGTTCTTGATTGTTAGTTCATTCAGTGCTCTATAGTCTATCACCAATCTCAGGCTCCCATCCTTTTTCTTTACAAATAGTACAGGCGCTCCCCACGGAGAAACACTAGGCCTGATAAACTCCTTAGCTAGCAATTCCTTGATTTGTTTATTTAACTCTGCTAGTTCCTCCTTATTCATTGGGTATATCTTCTTTGCAATTGGGGCCGCTCCTGGAATTAGATCAATGCTAAATTCAACTGCCTTATCCGGTGGCAATCCGGGTAGTTCATCAGGGAATACATCCTTAAACTCATCTACAACTCTTGGCCATTCCTCTATTGCTTGACCCTGGAGACTCCTTAGTTCGAACTTTTCTAATTCCTTTTTGTCAAACTCCTTCTGGGCTCTAACAAATTCATGCGACTTCCTACTGGGTAAGGAAAACTGTACTTTTCCTTGTCCACAATCAATAATCGCCGAGGTTGCTGTTAACCAATCCATGCCAAATACTACATCATAGTTGTCCATAGGAAAGACTAATAGTTTTGTTCGGAAGCTTGCTCCTCCCATTTTAATTGGATAATTTCTACAGATTCGGCTTACTTCTACAATTCCATTGCCCGTAAGGATTTTCAATTTTCTAGCTAGAGGTTGTGTCTCTATTTTATACTCAGATATGAATGATGCAGATATAAAAGAATGAGTAGCTCCAGAATCAAATAGCACTGATGCAGGACTAGATGAAGCAAGTATAGTACCTGTCACCACGTCTCCTGGTATTCCTGCTTCATTGTTATCCATCATAAAGGCTTGGCCGTGATTCTTGTTCTTCTTCTTGTTGTTGTGGTTCTGATTAGCCCTCTGTGCCTGGTGGAATTGATGTGCTTGAGGTGGTAAGACTGGCCTCTGCTGATATCCTGTAGTGGCATTAGGCCTGGGCTCATTGTTCTGGAAGGCAGGCCTTTGTTGAAATCCTTGGTTTGCAGCTCTTGGTCCATGTGCATTATTCTGTGCTACCGATCTTCTATTGTTCTGGGGACATTGGTTCAATCGGTGGTTGGGGGATCCACACTTCAGGCACTTCCCTTGAAGTCTTCTGCAATTATTCTTTGTATGCCCCGGCCTTCCGCAGTAAGAACAACTTAGTACGGGTCTTTTCTGCTCATGCTGGGCACCCCTTAGTTGCCCTTGCCCCGAAGTCCTTCCCTGGGCCGAACCAGTTTCCAGACTCCGCTTTTGCCCTGCAGTCTTCGCGTTGTTCTTGTCATTTTGCATCCTTTGTTGGTCTCTAGCAGCTTCGACCACTTCAGCATAGGTTTGACATTTGTAAGGGGCCACCTTCATCTTCAATTTATCATCCAGTCCTTCCATGAACCGGACTACCTTCGCCTTCTCTGTAGATACCAAGCTTGGAGCATACCGGCTGAGTCTGGTAAATTCCGCCGAATATTCGTCGACAGAGGTCTTGTTCTGTTTCAGATGAAGGAATCTCCTTTCCAACTCCAACTTGGCACTTGGGGGAAAGAATCTCTCTTCAAATTCTTCCTTAAACTTCTCCCAAGTCACAACTTCATCAGATTCTTCTGGATGTAATGAGCTCCACCATATGTCAGCCACATCTTTTAATTGAATCCTTACTAGTGAAACTATGTCATTTGGCGGGGTCTTCGCGCCCTTTAGTAACGCCTCTGTGGTTCTAATCCACTGCGCTGCTTCCATAGGAGTTCCAGTTCCTTTGAATTCTGGGGGCTTGATTGTCCTAAACTCTGAAAGGGTCCCCGTCTTCTGCGTAGGAGTGACATCCAATCTCTCTAGTAGTTTTGTTGAGGTGGCTTGGAAAAGTTGCATTTGTTGGGTATTGGCCTCCAAGACCCTTTGAAAGAATTCAAAGGCATCAGTTGGTCGTGTCCCGGAGGCTTCCACTTGTGAGGTATTGGGATCCGGTTGAGAAGCCATTTCCTATATATTAAGAATTGGAAATTCTTAAATACAAAATTTAAAGAGAACTTAATTTACTAGAGGAGATTGAAAAGATAATTGCAATATATAATAAAGTCATAACCAAAAGAAGCATATTTCATTCATTTCACAAAACACGATTACAATATGCTTCACTAGGAAGTCCTTACAACTTCTATACTCTAGTCCTTATACAAAACTATTTACATCTGTTGTAATTCCAAAATGTTGTACAACAGACAAAAAAATTTCCCTTTTCTCCATACATCATATCTATAAGCTATCTGCTGATCCATCAAAATACTGTACAGCAGACAAAAACTACCCCAGTCCTAACTGTCATGCGTCACCATCTCAGCGTTATGTAGGTGATCTCGCGGATCCTGTCATAAGGATTGGCCTCTACCCATTCCTCAATGGTCCCTTCATATCCATGAGTAAATGAAGATGGACCGTCCTTCGCAAGGAAGAACCTAAGTCGTAGTTCCTTTTCCCAATATACTTCCGCTCCATCTTCCACATCACGGATTCTGGGGCATAGGCGCTCGAAAAATACACTGTTCACCGGAAGCTCTCCGTCGGGCGACACCTTCCAAGCCTCCCGAGCAAACTGCTCGTATCCGTAATGAGTCCGGTGGCTCCCATCCCAATAGATGCTCGGCAGGAATCGGGCCATGACCTATATCCGAAAAATTCCTCGAATGAGAACTTTATGACATAAAATGATTATCATAATAAAATCATCAAATTCTAAATAAATTTTGATCAAGATTCATATCCCCAAACCTTAGTAGATTTTTTTTTTTTGTTCAACCTTCAATTGTCATCTATTCCTATCCTAGGGAAGTCCAAGTAAATCCTTAAGATAATATTCGATATCCACCTTTACCATCTCCTTAATCTATACACTACCCTTAAAGAGTGGACCTGCATGGGCCACCAACCGAAAGACGTGTCACGCCCCGCTCCCAGGATACGGCGAGCCGAGAACGTACAACATCCCCAGGCTACGCGACCATACAACATGAACCCAATTGTATCCCGCGATTGTCGCCTGTAAGGTCCTAGGTAGGCATAGAGTTAAGGAAATAATACAATTTTCCACAAAAGAGCATAACATTCATTTATTCCAAAATGTTACAACATAATTCAAGTCTCATCATCAAACACATATTTACATTCTGGATTCATTGTTCTTCAAAATACAAAACTTACATATTGCATTCATGTTTCCTCAAAATACATAAGACACATAGCTATGAGGTTCCCAGGATAAAGCTACAACCCTCAGTCCTACATCATTCATAAAGTTCTGCCTCAGAGTATGCCTGTTCCCCATCCTGTTCTTCAACAATCCCTAGTGAACAAAACTAGGTCGTCAATACGACGAGCAAGCCCTCAGTCAAAGGAGGCGGTATGAATATGAAATGATAAAGCAAGTGAAAACAAGATATAACATTTGGAGCAAGTTAACTCATTACCTTGTGATATCCGTTAAGAAGCAATCGATTCTTAAATTAATGTCACAAGGACACGTCAAAATCTTTCTAAACCTACATGCAATTTAGAGAAACTTTCTGGATCACACACACTCGCCTAGCATCTCAACAATAACCCCATTTGCCCGGGATCAGGCTCGTACAAAACGGGTTGGTGCTTAGATTCTCCAGCCGTCTGTACTATCACATATTGATGTGATTACAAGCAAGATAACATCATGAGTGGTTTCCGAATCATCTGGGTTGAGTCATCGCATCATGTGTTATAATCAAGAAGTTCGTATGACTTGGACTTTTCCAAGAATATCGAACCCATTCATTAGAGAGCTGAGCTGAACTCAGGGCCTGGATATCTAATGAATTAACAAATGTTCTGAGCTGAAACTCAGGGTAATGTGCAAATGGATAGCTGAGCTGAAACTAAGGGCCTGGGTGTCCAATTGCGATTCAATAAAGTGAGCTAAGCCTCACCCCGGATATTCGCACGGCCGTACGAACACCGTATCAGGGACTGATCAGTACGAAATTGAAAATTATATTGCAAAGAAGTCAGCCAGGTGTGATCCAACGGTTTCTCTCCCGAAAACCCCATGCAACCTATTCTAAACATTTAGACTTCATGGAAACTATCTCCCAAACGAAAATCTTGGAAGTCAAGTCGCATTCTATATTAGTTTCGTCTTTTCTGAAACTAAAGTAGTCCAAGAAATATTGAAAACAAGAAAAAATTCCGAAATGTCCAAGTGGACATGATTCCAAGAATCCTTCCGATATTATAGGTCGGAGGTGGATGGTTCAAATGATCTAGAACTTTAGACAAAAGTCTCTAAAGCCCGAAATCACGAAAATGGACTTCTCTAAAAATTCTCAAAAATTTCGGCAGAGTCTCCTTTGTATTTACTGACCCGGAAATATTTCCAGAACATGTAAACACAAGGAGAGAATAATGGGCACGCCGACCCCTTCGGTAGAGCAACCCTCAACACCGGCAACACGCAGTATATAAAACCGGGTACGCCGACCCCTTCGGTGGAGCAACCCTCAACACCGGCCACGCAATAATAAAAGAAAGTAATGCGATTTAGCAATGATTTATTTACCTTGGCGTCCAGGCAAGCAAAATGTTATGACACTTGCCCCTTTCCTAAATACTCTCCAATGTTCAAGGAACTCAATTTATCAATTATAGTTATACTGTAAACTTGATGCTAGCTACTAAGCACAAAATCTAAACTTGCAATATCATAATTGACTTTTAAGTGTACAAAATGGTCATTTACACTTTGAAAAGTTAACTAGTATGTTATCCTATGGGTCCGGTATCCATACACATCAATTCTAACTATGTGTTTGTGATAAAAGATTATCTTAAGCATGGATAAATTTCTGGACAGATTTAATATAATTTAGATAAATATCAAATATTTCATAAAATCTTATTTTGAAGATACTTGTATGTATTTTCATGAATGACAACCATAGTAAACCAAGTTCTTCTTGAAATTAGTATGCATGTATGTATATATGAACTTTGTAAGGAAAAATGACTTTTTAAAGCACATATTTAAACAAGTTAATCATGCTATATAAATATGGACATAATTGAAGTGCATGTTAAAATTATGAATTCCTCAATTCTACATGTCCAAGTTAACACATGCAACTACAATCCATATTAAGGGATGTGGGAACCATATGCATGGTTTATTGCGAACTCAAAAATTAATGTAAAGTGTCCATAATTTTTCTTCTACCAAATATTAGGCTCAAAGCCCCTCACAATAATCAAAAACTCAGTTTTTATCCATAATTGATAATAATTCCAGATTCTTAATTAAAACTAAAATAGCATGAAAATAATCAAAAAGGGTGTGGAGAGCTTGCCTTGGGTTCTAGCTTCTAGGTGATGCAAAATGAGATCTAACAATGAAAATTTATAAGTGTAAGGTTACCTTAACCTATGAGTACCCTTGAGCACTTATTTAACTAGTTAATCATGCTTAAAACGAGATTATTAAGCATAATTTTAAAAAGGGACAGAATTAAATAGATATATAAATTTGACAACTCTTAAGTTTTTTTTTTTTTTTTTTTTTTCATATTCGATACTAACCTAAGAGTGTGCATATCAAACTAGGAATATAAAATCCATATAGATTAGCCCCAATAATGTATAAATTAAGCCTCTAAAATTGATTCAAGACGTACAAAATCCAAATATAAATCCGTGAATTCATCTCCACACAATGTGTCCTTGTGTCCAATCCATTCATACGTACATAAATTGTATCCATAGATAGATTTCTACTAAATCTTGTCCCGAAATCCATATTACATTTCTCATAAGGTTGGGTTTATCATAATTTTCATAATTTTAGAATTATAACTATATTAATTAAAGGAAATTAGAAGATAAAAATTCAAGAAAAGAAGGAAGGAGGACTTGCCTTGCTTTGTAGTGGTTCTTCCTCTTGAAGAATTCCTCCAAAACTCAAAATCAGGATCCTAGGTCATAAAATTGGAATTGGGTTAAATCTCAAACCCTAAAAATAATATTAGAAGGAAGTTGAGAGGAGGAAGGAAGATGAAGTAGAGGAAGAGGAGAAGTAAAAGGAGGTGGAGAAGTGGAAGGGGGGTTGGTCGGCCGGCCGGCGGCAGCAGCCGCGGCAGCAGGGCCACGCAGCAGTGGCAGCAGCAGCAGCAGCAGCAGTAGTAAGGGAGAGGGAGAGGGAAGAAGGAGAAGAAAGGAAGGAGAAGAAAATGAGAGGAAGAAGAAGAAGAAGGGAGAGGAGAGTACCTGGAGTTCACGGAATGGAAAAAAATGGGTTTCTCCTTCATTCTTCTTCAAGTATAATGAATGGTAGAAAAGAGAATGACCAAAATACCCATATAGCCTTGTCATGAGGCATGAGTGCCAAATGGCACAAATCCATGCATGAAAGCCACATACTTTCCTAGGCAAGGTTGCAAAATTAAATTTTGCATGAGGGGGTATTTGAAAAAAAAATAATTGATTTATCCAATTTACACTATATATATATATTTTGAGAAATAATTTTAGGAAAATAGTTTTTGAATGGTTAAAAAAAAATATATACCAATAATAAAAATGAAAAATTAAGGTTATGACAATTCAACATAAATATTAAAATGTCGGTTTGAAAAGATGATCTTTGCTTCAGTACATGCGAGGACGAACGTACTGATCCCCCCCCCAGCTTCATGCAGGGTGCAGGGAATGGATTGCTCGCGGCGAAGCGTTGCTTGAACGCGTTGAGGCTTGGAATGCTGAAGCGTATTGAAGCGTGCGATCGCTTGACGCTCGGACTCGCGACAGGATTGATGCGGCCGAGATATAGAAGGCATGATGTATGGAACGGCGAAATCCTTTGTGGGCAAGAGGGAACTTGAGTGTTGTAGCCAATTCTGGCAAATTCTGTTGGGCTATCAAAAGCCTTTGTAATTTGATTTCGAATATCAATAAAGAGATTTGTTTCGTATACTCTTATTTCCTTTCGTTGTGAATATCAACTCAGAAGATAACCATTTGAGAACTTGTCATCTTGCCTTGCACGAGCGCAACTCCAGGCTCGTACGGGATCATACCCCAGCGAGGACGATGATTCGGGTGATTCCGGGTCGGGGCGTGACACAAGGCAAGATAACGGTTCACATAGTGATTATCTTAAATTCGTAACATAAACAGCGGAAGAAAACAAAGAATACAATAAGAATCTCTTTTATTCATAATGAACTGGAGGTTACAAAGGCTCTGAATAGCCCAACTTAATATGCCAATTGGCTACAACGCTCATGATCTCTCTAGCTCACAAAGGATTACATTGTTTCATACATTATGCCTCTTTATAGCCACCAAGTAGTCTTCGGCCGAACATCTCCATGTCGCAAGTCCGAACGCCTATGCGGTAGCTCCTCTTGAACGCCAAGGACTCCATGCCTCGGCACGTCCAAGCCAAGCTCCGCCCCGAGCCAATCATAACCTGAGCCTGCACATAAACTAGTGGGGGATTAGTGCTTTCGTCATCGCTTCGCACTGATCAAGACCCGCTCGCACCCAAACCAAATACTAAATATATTTAGTGAACATGCATCTTAATTTGTGATCTTTCTATTTAGCCTTAGGATCAGTTTCATGGCAATATTCGACATAGCAACTTAACGTAAATGTGTCCAACATCGTGTTCCTGCAGCAGATATAGTTAGGCATAATCTGAAACATAAACATAGTGAATTGTGCATAGCTCTGTCCCTTTTTCGCCTAGCCTGCAACGGTTAGAACTTACATAACCAATCATACGATTCATCAAACCAACCCACCATAACTCCGACATATGCATAAGGGTCGCAGGCCCTGCGCCTGCACCCAACTCTCATCTCAGCCCACCGTCCCTATCTATATGAAGGTCACGGTATTTCGCACCGTAATGGACTTGGCATCTCTTATGTGTAAGCCTACAATCACTTCGATACGGGTTGCTAGCCCAGTATCCGAAGGATCCCAAACTTACGGATATTATAGCTTATTACAGCACTGGACGGTCGTAATCCGTCCGAATGATGTGCACCATAAATACTACACATAATTCCCTCCTAGGCCGAACGGTCCCGGTCCCCCGGTCGTAACCGTCCGAGGGAAGCCGCACCCGTGCACGGGCCATCCGAGTCCATTGACCATGCAATACGTACCATAGCATACAAGTAATATCGTCCAACCAATCTCGTGTACCATAAACATAGTCCCGCACTATAAATATATTCGCGTCTCATAAACCTAATCTATCATCCATATGGGGAGCTCCGTCGGCGTTATGCCCCAACACATCCATATTGATGCACGACGCCCAACGGCTCAGTCATCTCATACTCATATTCAACGCGTACCATTCGTAAGTCATTCTCATAGCCTAGTTCCGTAGTTACTTAGTCTTTTCGTAGCATAAGTGCCCGAGGACACGCTCAGCACCGTAATCAATGTTCTACGCCTAGTATTCAATGTTCTCGGAGGCGTGCACGTGATGCACATCTCGATATTTTCTTTCAATGTTCTACCATCATTGCCCTACCGCGACTCGTACACTTGATGCACGTCGCTTCAATTGTTCAATATTCTACCTTAGTGTTCAACGCATATTAAGGCACCTAATCGCCGAGCCACGCTCGCTAACTCGATAACATATTACGCATACAATGATATCTCTTATTAGACGTAAAGGAATAGGGAGAGAGAGTCAAGAACCCGCCCACCTTAAGTCGATACGCCTTGCCGTTTCGCCGAGTTGAAGCGGCTCGCTTCCATAACTTGGTCGCATAGCTAACTCTCGGACTTAGCCATTCCTTTGAACTACTCGGTTGATTTGCCTTATCGTGCCCATGCCACAATCCGTTGCAAGGCCCCGATTTGGTTTCGCGGACACTTCATTGCATAAGGCAAAATGTCGACCTCTTATCGTCCAGCGTAAAAGCATAGTGTCACGCCTCAGTACCGAAATACGGAGACGGACTAGGCCAGCTACTCCATATGAGGTACGTAATGTCATACGGCGATCGTGGCTGTCGAGAGACTAAGGGGTACATGCTACAATCAAGTCTCCTATGGTCCCACAGAGTTCTATGTCTCAATCAATCAAATCACATCAGCAATTAAATGAACATTAAAGATAAAGCAGTAAGGCATCCCCGACGCTTCATCAAAATGATCATGAGAGACTAGCTTTATAATTTAGCTATCTCAGAGAGTCAGGAGTACAAAATTATACACAGCTGTAGTCTGTTTATTTACAATTCTGTACTGACACAAAATATCAAGTAATCCGGCTAACAGGTGCCGGTGGCTAAATGCCGCACAAAGTAAAGGCAAGAGTGGTGGAGAAGAAACCCACTCGAGTCCCCGAACCGCCATGCTCCTAGTATGCACCATGGATGTCAGGAAGGAAGATCGTGTCCTCCGGCTCTGCTACGAGATCTGGCCAAACAAAACCAGCGGGGTCAGCCCCGAATAGCAAGTACCGCCAAAGGGGCACAAGAGTTAAGATTTAAAACCCAGTTAATAGAATGATGGATAATAGTAATACTTATACTATTATTATAGGGTAGCGCAACATCCTCGAACCCATGTGGCACCCTTACAACCAAACAAGGACAAAAGATGCCGCATGGAGTCGGGACGTGTCGTACTCTATAACTTTCACATAAGTTAAAAGGTATAAACAATAAAATCTCCTGATCGTGACTTCGGTCGATAGCCTATCGCAGCACAATAACCAACCCAACAATCAAACAAGAACATGGGTTGGATCATGTACCATGATAGACCATGTTCCTCAGTCATTCACAGAAGTAGCACTTCACAACCAGAATAAGTCTTCCGTTCATAACTTCGGTCCACAGCCTGTCATAGTACGATAACCAACCCAACAATCAAACAAGAACATGGGTTGGATCACGTACCATGACAGTCCGCTTTCCTCAGTTATTCACGAAAGGTAATAGGATACAAGCAAGTCATTTTCACGGCCAATCAAGTCTACGAGTTTCTAGTGGGACGAGGTTATCCTCGCATCATGTTATTTAGAAATCCTCAGATCGTATCTTTCCAGCAAGGCTAGCCAACCCAGGGGTTCGCGTAGATAGGTATGATTGAGCACAGGTCCCTCGTAAGGCCACCTTGCCAAAACATATAATATATAGCAGAAATTAATCGGATACAGTCATCCACTCGTTGCAGATGACACAGTATCCGTAGAGACCAGCCGGCGCGTCGAGACAATATCTCAAGGCGGCTGGTGTAACACGATCTCGGAATTTTGCCCTCCCCATGCATCTAGTATATTTAGTTGCCTAGTTTAACCCTAGGTGGAATCTTGGACTCACATGCTGTGGCCTGCATGATTATCCTCCTAAAAGTCGTACTTTAGTACGAGTACCCCAAAGAGGATCCATATCAATCAGTATGTCAACATGTTCTACCCTCCTTAGTATAATGCATCATTACAAATACGCCACGTGGAGTTACGAGTCATTTGTCGAACATGAACAAGAACTGGGACATTCAGGTACATGTATCAGGTGGGAACACTTTGTTCACCGAGGTCACATTAGTGCTCATATCATGCTCAGGACAAAAGGCGTAAGGATATATAGCACACACAAACATTCACCTATATATATATATAAGCACTATAATATAAGAAAATATAAAATATAAAGAGAGCCCAGGTCAGAATGCGCATGGTCTGGATGCGCAGGGGATGGATTGCGCAGGAGCAGATCGCGCAGGGTCAGGTTGCGCAGGGTTAGACTGCGCAGGGTTAGACTCCGCAGGATCAGATTGCGCAGGGTTAGACTGCGCAGGATCAGATCGCGCAGGGTCAGGTTGCGCAGGGTTAGAGTGCGCTGGAGCCAAGCGCGCTGGAGCTAAGGAGCGCCAGCACAGTTCAGCTCAGCTCAATGCGCTGGCTGAGGGGTTGCGCAATTCGTCAAGAGACGAGCTGCGCAGTTCAACCTTGCGCTAAAGAGCGCAGGCTGAAGGGTCTTCTCCTCCAGGCCGAGAGCATCCTCAAGAACACCAAAAACTTCCAATTCTCATAACTTGACCAAATCAAAACCAAATCTAGGTTTTCAAAGTTCTAACTTGAGTAAAATTGAATTCTCTTCCACATGGAAGCATCAAAACCTACAAAACCCCAACGTAAATAGATCAAAACCAAGGAAATCCGAAAATGATTAATACTTAGATCTACAAAAATCAAAGCTTCAAAATGAAAATTTCCAAGTTCTAAACTAGTATAGGTTGAGGAGAAGAACATATTTTGACAAGTAATTTTGTAAGAAACATTGACAAAAATTTATGGATCCATCTCTTGAGCAAGTTGGTACTTGCCTTGGTTGGTGGAGGAAATAAATGAGAGGAAATAATGAGAGGAGAGAGAATGAGATGAGTTATATATAAAGATCTTGAACCCAAGGGTTCATGATGAACCAAAGGGTTCATGATGAACCATTGGTGAAGCAAAAATAGGTTACCCAAATGAGCCAAAACTGTAGGCCCAAATGCAGAAAATAAATTACGAAATAATATTTTGTCGAATATTTTAGGAAATGCATGAAGAAACACTGCATAATAAATATGGTATAAATACAAATTATCGGTTTACGTATTGAAATACGTATTCCAGGATCGGGGAGTGACATCTCTACCCTTCTTAGAAAAATTTCGTCCTCGGAATTCCAGCCAAGACAGGATAGTGAAATTAGGACAAGCAAGGCACAATCACATACAAGTTAACTATCATAGCAGTTATTATTATACATCACCAAGTGCAAAACAAGCAGGTGCAGATAAGCATAGAATCGTGTCAATAAGGCATAAAAAAAGTATACCTCATTAGTCAAACAAATGCGGATACCGAGATCTGATCTCGTCCTCGCGCTCCCAGGTTGACTCTCCCGAAGAGTGATGGTTCCAAGAAACACGGACAAGGCTTATCGTCCGATTCTTGAGTACCTTCTCTCGCCGGTCCAAAATAGACACGGGTTGTTCCTCGTAAGTTAAGTCGGTACCAACGACTAACTCAGAATGATCGAGGACATGACTCGGATCCGGGACATACCCACATAATTGGGACACATGAAACACATCATGTATGCCAGTTAATGAAGGCGGAAGGGCAAGTCGATAAGCCACATCGCCTACCCGAGCGAGAATCTTAAAAGGACCAACGTATCTTGGGCTAAGCTTTCCTCGGGTTCCAAATCTGATGATACCCCGAGTAGGCAAAATCTGCAGAAATACTTGGTCACCAACTCTGAACTCTAGAGGCCTACGATGCTGATCTGTCCAATGACGATGTCGGTCCTGTGCAACTCGAAGGCGCTCTCTGACCAACTTAACTATCTCCACAGTCTGCGTGATCATCTCTGGCCCCAACAACTTTCGTTCTCCGACGTTGTTCCATGCCAAAGGGGACCTGCACTTCCTTCCGTATAATGCTTCGAACGGGGCCATCTGAATGCTAGCCTGATAGCTATTGTTATAGGAGAACTCCACTAGATGAAGGTGATCCTCCCAAGATCTGCCAAAATCTAAGGTACATGCTCGTAGCATATCTTCTAACGTCTGAATGGTTCTTTCTGATTGCCCGTCAGTTTGTGGATGATAAGCAGTACTGAATCTTAACTTGGTTTCCAAACTTTGGTGTAAGCTCCGCCAAAAATGGGAAGTAAATCGCATATCCCGATCTGATACTATACTAACTGGAACACCGTGCTGCCTTACTATCTGCTTCATATACATTTCTGCTAACTGCTCAGTAGTCTGTCCAACTCGGAAGGAAAGAAAATGAGCGACCTTCGTGAGTCGATCTACTATTACCCAGACTGCATTCTTACCAGTCGGGGATCTAGGTAAACCGGTCACAAAATCCATCGTGATGTGCTCCCATTTCCATTCTGGGATAGGAAGCGGCTGTAGCAACCCTGCTGGTCTCTGCTGCTCGGCTTTTACCTGCTGACATACCAGACACTTGGATACAAATCTCGCTATCTCTCTTTTCATGCCATTCCACCAAAAGAACTGCCTGATATCTCGATACATCTTCATTTCTCCAGGATGAATGGAGTAAATAGAACTATGATCTTCGGACATAACTTCTTGCCGAAGGTCTCCACTCGGTACACAGAGTCTGTTTCCAAACCTGAGCGTACCATCTTTATGAATCACTAACTCCTTCCTACGGCCTGATTCATACTCCGACCGCAACTTCTGAATCTGTGGATCTCCTGCTTGTGCTGCCCTTATCCTCTCTACTAAGGTTGACTGAATCTGCATACTGGTCATTCTTCCTATATCCCTTGGCAAAACTACTTCGATTCCCATACTCTAAAGATCTTCTAAGATATGCTTCTGCGAGGTCAAGATAAAGGCACTGCCTCTCCTACTCAGTGCATCTGCAACTATATTCGCCTTGCCTGGATGATACTGAAGATCTAAATCAAAATCCTTCAGCAGTTCTAACCATCTTCTTTGCCTCATGTTCAAATCTCGCTGCGTGAACACGTATTTCAAACTCTTATGATCCGTATAGATCTCTACCCGATCCCCGTATAAATAATGCCTCCACAACTTGAGTGAAAATACCACAGCTGCTAACTCCAAATCGTGAGTCGGTTAATTCTTTTCATGGTCTCGAAGCTGCCGAGACGCATATGCTATCACATTTCCGTGCTGCATCAATACACATCCAAGACCCTTCCCTGAGGCGTCACAATATACTGTAAAGCCTCCCGCTCCTACTGGAAGCGTCAAGATCGGGGCTGAGATCAATCTCTTCTTCAATTCTTCAAATGATGCCTGACAGCTAGCTGACCAAACAAACTCTACGTCCTTGTGCGTCAAACGCGTTAAGGGCGCAGAGATCCTGGCAAAGTCCGCCACGAACCTTCTGTAGTAACCAGCTAATCCTAAGAAACTTCGCACTTCTGCAACTGTTCTCGGGACCGGCCAATGCTCTATGGCCTCAATCTTCTTCGGATCCACTGACACTCCTGCTCCAGAAATTACATGTCCCAGGAACGAAATGTGGTCTAACCAGAATTCACACTTGTCGAGCTTCGCATAAAGTTGATGCTCCTTCAATGTCTGCAAGATAGTCCTAAGATGTTTCTCATGCTCCTCTTCACTGCTAGAATAGACAAGAATGTCATCTATGAATACCACTACAAATTTATCCAAATACGGCAGAAAGATGCGGTTCATTAAATCTATGAATACTGCGGGGGCGTTGGTTAGTCCAAAGGGCATTACTAAAAACTCATAATGCCCATATCTAGATCTGAATGCTGTCTTCGGTATGTCTTGCTCCCGGACTCTTACTTGATAGTATCCCGACCGAAGATCGATCTTGGAAAAGACGCTGGCCTTGCTCAACTGGTCAAACAGGTCATCAATCCTTGGTAGTGGGTACTTATTCTTCACTGTTACTGCATTCAGCTTGCGGTAGTCGATGCACATCCTCGTCGACCCATCCTTCTTGGAAACTAGAATCACTGGCGCGGCCCAGGGCGATTTACTGTCTCAGATGAATCCCTTAGACTTCAACTCTTCTTCATGTTGATACAACTTATCCTGTTCTGACGGCGACATTCTGTAAACTCTGTCTGCAATAGGCCTCGTTCCAAGGTTCAACTCAATGCTAAATTCTACCTCTCTGACTGGAGGTATCCCTGGGAGCTCATCAGGGAAGGCGTCAAGAAAATCTTCGACCACCCTCGGAATCTGTCCTGGCTCTGACACTGCTGCTGCGATGACGCCTCCGGCCTGATTCTTCAAGGTTCGAGCAAAGATGAACTGTTCCATCCCAGGAACGCTGAATATGACCCTACCTCCTCTACAATCAATTGTCGCATGACTGTCTCTCAACCAGTCCATGCCAAGAACAACATCAAAATTCCCCATAGGGAATTCAATCAATGATGCGGGCAGTAAATGCCCACACACCTCTACCGGACATGAAAAGCGCACTCTGCTAACTTCTACGAGCCCATTGCCAGTGAGTATATCCATCCTCTCCGGCAATGCCTCAAACTCTAATCCGATCCGTGTAGCATATCGTGCAGATATGAATGAATGAGTAGCGCCTGAATCAAATAATGCTACAGCGGGAAATGAGGTGACGAGAATTTTATCTGCCACCACGTCACTAGACGCTAGAGCCTCTCCCAAGGATAATGTGAGAGCCTGGCCCTGGCCCCGCTGAGCTCCTTGTTGCGGCCTTCCTCGACCATGCTGTTGCTGCCTCTAATGGCCTTCGGCTTCCTGTGCTTGGCGGAACATCTGAGCCTGCGTTGGTAGACGCTGGGCTAGGGGCCTTACTGCTAATACTGGCCCTCCACTCGGGGTTGCCACCGGAGCTGGCAATGCTGAAAACTGCTGAGCTGGCCCTCCTGGCCTCTGCATCACAGGACAAGTAGAGATACGGTGGTCTGAACTACCACACCTCAAGCATAAGCCATTCGCTGACCGACACACCTCCCTCGTGTGCCCTGCCTTCCCATAGAATGTACAGCCCTGGGGTGCTCCCTGGCGCTGCTGTTGGTTCCTCGGCTGCTGATGCCGAACTGGCGCTGTATTAGTTGACACGGTACGCTGCATTCCTCCTCCTCCAACCTGGGAATGGGACCTCTTCTGACCTCCTGTCCTCGATGCCAACCTCTGCAGGGTAAGCTCGTGCCTCCGAGCGGCCGTCAAAACAGCGTTAAACGTCTGGTAGTCGTGTCCCTCCACAAGCTGTAATAGTTCCAAATGAAGTTCTTGCTGGAACCTCATAGCTTTCTCTGGCTCCGTTGCCACCATTGCTGGTGCGAAATGGCACAATCTGCAGAACTCTGCTGCATACCCATCTACGGTCTTGCCTGCTTGCTTGAGACTAATAAACTTCTGCTGGAGCTCATATCGAGCTACTACGCCAAAATACTTGGCCTTGAATCTTTCACTGAAGGTGGTCCAACGAACAAGGCGTCTTATACCAACTTCTTCTGATGCCCACCAGTCGCGGGCAAGATCCTGAAGTACTAATTTGACCTGATCAACCTTCTCATCATCTGGAACCTTGGCTGCCACAAGAATGGCTTCGATGTCTTGAATCTATGCATCCGCAGTGATGGCATCCTCCGTGCCCTCAAAATACCTCGGGTTCAAGCGACGGAACCTTCCTGATGCTCCCGAGTCAACCCCGGCACTCCTCTCAAGAGCTAACTGAATCCCTTGGTTCAGCAACACGTTCTGCTCCTGCTGCTGAGTTTGTTGCTGTTGGTGAGTGACAAGAATCCCCCGGATGATCTCCAGGAGTGCTACGGCATCTGGTGCTGCCGTCGCTGCTGGTGCTGCAGGAGTTTCAATAACCTGTGGCTGCACTGCCTCTGGTTCCATTTCCGCTCGTGCCTGCCCTGGGGAAGGTTCTCTCCCCTGTTGGTGCCCAGTCGAGCCATGCTCTCGCTGCTCCTCCTCATGGGCCTCACCCGCTACTGAGAATGAAGCGCCCCTATAGAGAAAGATATAAGATTATCAAGTCCGAACGAGGAAGATTTCGAGGATACAAGTCAGGTTAGAGATCAAGGCAAGGATAGAGAATTCGAAACAGAATTTCAAGGGGAACAAGTTTTGATTGAGACTCCTAATAATTTTGCAATACCCCACAAGTCTGAAAAACAGACCTGCACGGGCCACCACTAAAACCTTGTCACGCCCCAGTACCGAAATACGGAGACGGACTAGGCCAGCTACTCCATATGAGGTACGTAACGTCATACGGCAATCGTGGCTGTCGAGAGACTAGGGGGTACATGCTACAATCAAGTATCCTATGGTCCCACAGAGTTCTATGTCTCAATCAATCAAATCACATCAGCAATTAAATGAACATTAAAGATAAAGCAGTAAGGCGTCCCCGACGCTTCATCAAAATGATCATGAGAGACTAGCTTTATAATTTAGCTATCTCAGAGAGTCAGGAGTACAAAATTATACACAGCTGCAGTCTGTTTATTTACAATTTTGTACTGACACAAAATATCAAGTAATCCGGCTAACAGGTGCCGGTGGCTAAACGTCGCACAAAGTAAAGGCAGGAGTGGTGGAGAAGAAATCCACTTGAGTCCCCGAACCGCCATGCTCCTAGTATGCACCATGGATGTCAGGAAGGAAGATCGTGTCCTCCGGCTCTGCTACGAGATCTGGCCAAACAAAACCAGCGGGGTCAGCCCCGAATAGCAAGTACCGCCAAAGGGGCACAAGAGTTAAGATTAAAAACCCAGTTAATAGAATGATGGATAATAGTAATACTTATGCTATTATTATAGGATAGCGCAACATCCTCGAACCCATGTGGCACCCTTACAACCAAACAAGGACAAAAAGTGCCGCATAGAGTCGGGACGTGTCGTACTCTATAATTTTCACATAAGTTAAAAGGTATAAACAATAAAATCTCCTGATCGTGACTTCGGTCGATAGCCTATCGCAGCACAATAACCAACCCAACAATCAAACAAGAACATGGGTTGGATCATGTACCATGATAGACCATGTTTCTCAGTCATTCACAGAAGTAGCAATTCACAACCAGAATAAGTCTTCCGTTCATAACTTCGGTCCACAGCCTGTCATAGTACGATAACCAACCCAACAATCAAACAAGAACATGGGTTGGATCACGTACCATGACAGTCCGCTTTCCTCAGTTATTCACGAAAGGTAATAGGATACAAGCAAGTCATTTTCACGGCCAATCAAGTCTACGAGTTTCTAGTGGGACGAGGTTATCCTCGCATCATGTTATTTAGAAATCCTCAGATCGTATCTTTCCAGCAAGGCTAGCCAACCCAGGGGTTCGCATAGACAGGTATGATTGAGCACAGGTCCCTCGTAAGGCCACATTGCCAAAATATATAATATATAGCAGGAATTAATCGGATACAGTCATCCACTCGTTGCAGATGACACAGTATCCGTGGAGACCAGCCGGCGCGTCGAGACAATATCTCAAGGCGGTTGGTGTAACACGATCTCGGGATTTTGCCCTCCCCATGCATCTAGTATATTTAGTTGCCTAGTTTAACCCTAGGTGGAATCTTGGACTCACATGCTGTGGCCTGCATGATTATCCTCCTAAAAGTCGTACTTTAGTACGAGTACCCCAAAGAGGATCCATGTCAATCAGTATGTCAACATGTTCTACCCTCCTTAGTGTAATGCATCATTGCAAATACGCCACGTGGAGTTACGAGTCATTTGTCGAGCATGAACAAGAACTGGGACATTCAGGTACATGTATCAGGTGGGAACACTTTGTTCACCGAGGTCACATTAGTGCTCATATCATGCTCAGGACAAAAGGCGTAAGGATATATAGCACACACAAATATTCACCTATATATATATATATAAGCACTATAATATAAGAAAATATAAAATATAAAGAGAGCCCAGGTCAGAATGCGCATGGTCAGGATGCGCAGGGGATGGATTGCGCAGGATCAGATCGCGCAGGGTCAGGTTGCGCAGGGTTAGACTGCGCAGGGTTAGACTGCGCAGGATCAGATCGCGCAGGGTTAGACTGCGCAGGATCAGATCGCGCAGGGTCAGGTTGCGCAGGGTTAGACTGCGCAGGGTTAGAGTGCGCTGGAGCCAAGCACGCTGGGTCGGATGGCGCTGGAGCTAAGGAGCGCCAGTGCAGTTCAGCTCAGCGCAATGCGCTGGCCGAGGGGTTGTGCAATTCTTCAAGAGACGAGCTGCGCAGTTCAACCTTGCGCTAAAGAGCGCAGGCTGAAGGGTCTTCTCCTCCAGGCCGAGAGCATCCTCAAGAACACCAAAAACTTCCAATTCTCATAACTTGACCAAATCAAAACCAAATCTAGGTTTTCAAAGTTCTAACTTGAGTAAAATTGAATTCTCTTCCACATGAAAGTATCAAAACCCACAAAACTCCAACGAAAATAGATCAAAACCAAAGAAATCCGAAAATGATTAATACTTAGATCTACAAAAATCAAAGCTTCAAAATAAAAATTTCCAAGTTCTAAACTAGTATAGGTTGAGGAGAAGAACATATTTTGACAAGTAATTTTGTAAGAAACATTGACAAAAATTTATGGATCCATCTCTTGAGCAAGTTGGTACTTGCCTTGGTTGGTGGAGGAAATAAATGAGAGGAAATAATGAGAGGAGAGAGAATGAGATGAGTTATATATAAAGATCTTGAACCCAAGGGTTCATGATGAACCAAAGGGTTCATGATGAACCATTGGTGAAGCAAAAATAGGTTACCCAAATGAGCCAAAACTGTAGGCCCAAATGCAGAAAATAAATTACGAAATAATATTTTGTCGAATATTTTGAGAAATGCATGAAGAAACACTGCATAATAAATATAGTATAAATACAAGGTAAATACAAATTATCGGTTTACGTATTAAAATATGTATTCCAGGATCGGAGAGTGACACATAGCCTGCACACATTATCAACTAAAATCAGCACTTGCTCAACGGGACTTATCTTTTGCATCGATTCGATTCATAGACAATCAACTCAAAGCTTACCTTTGGCCAACGTAACTCTTGTATCGATACCTCATCGGGTCAACGCAACTCTTCGAGTCAACGACTCATAGTAATGCACCGTGCGAAGTGGGGCATTACACACACATGTAAAATTAATTGTGTTTGGGCTATCTAAATAATTAAGCCAAATTAAAGTGGTCTATTTGAAAATTGGCTTAAGGGTATAATTGTCATGGAATTAATGTGTAGATACCAGAGATAATTCTAATTTGATGAGGGACCAAATTAGAAATATCAAAACACACATGTGTATATATATATGTGTATTCATTAGGGTTATGGTCCCCAACTTATACGGCTACCAAAAGAGAGGTTTTCTCTTTTTTCTCTTCTGCATCCCCATCAACAGAAAGAGAGGGACAAAGGATTCGGATTCTTCTTTGTCATTAAAGATCGTAGCAAGTTGGAAGATCGAACCCAATAAAGAAACGTTCGCTTCAAGATCCATCAAGTCTAGCAATGGATTCAGGTATGCTTCCGCAATTTAATTTATGTTTTTCATCTCATGAATCGACAGGATACAATAAAAATTCTAACATTCTAGTTGTTAGTCCCGGGGGCTTGATCGAAGATGAAAACTAATGCAATCGAGATCTGAGATGTCACACAAAACTTTGTGATGATCAAACTCAAGATCTACGAATAAAACTAAAAAGCCAAATTACAATATGAAGAAGAAAAATAGCAAAGAGAAGATCTCTTGTTCTTCTTTGCAAACGTGTTGCAATTGGGACAGAACAAGTTACAATAATCTAGAGAGATGAGAAGAAGAACAATGCTGGGGTGTCAAAACACCGTTGCTCAAAGTAAGATTCGCCCCACACGATCTGCTTCCAGGAACCAGCAAGTTTGAAGAACTTGTGGAACGCTCGATGTCACCTCTGTTCTGACTCCTCGGATGGACTTGCAATGGCGGCAGCAACTCCCTCTCTTTCTCTCTTTTCTGACTTGTATTTTTCGTAGTACCCACAAAGGAGGCCAGAAGAGAGTATATATAGAGAGAGGGTAGAAACCCTAGCCGCCTCTTCAGTTATGGAAAGATTGAATCAAATCACAAAAAGATAGCAACGAATTAATTCTAATCCCACAAAGATAGGAACTGAATTAATTCAAATCCCACAAATATAGTAACGAAATTAATTTAAATCCCACAAAGATAGGATCTGAATTAATCGCATTGATTCACCCTTTCCATAACCGATTTGAAATCTGCACAGTCAGCGTAGCCCTCCATGCGGCAGCAGCAGCAGCAGCCTGGCCACATGGACCGCTTGGGCCGCATGGACCGTATGTGCCGCACGATCCGCACGGACCGCATGAACCGCATGAACCGCATGAGCCGCATGAGCCGTATGGACCGCATGGACCGCATGGACCGTATGAGCCGCATGAGCCGCATGGACCGCATGGACCGCATGAGCCGTATGGCCGTATGAACCGTATGGCCGCATGAGCCGCATGAGGCCGCATATGAGCCGTATGCCGCATAAGACCGCATGGCCGCATATGAGCCGCATAAAGACCGCATGACTGCTGACGTGCTAAGTGCAAAGTGCGCCAACAAAATGCCACATTACGCCTCATGAGTCCATGAGCCCGAGCCCGAGTCCGAGTCCGAGTCCGAGTCCGAGTCCGAGTCGCTAAGCCCCTTTGGAGCTTAGCTCCAAGTGGAATTAATCCAAGAGAATGACAAAAGCATTAATGCTTAATCCTTGGAGCCTTATTCTTACCTCCTAGTAAAATCACCCACATGGATCCCTCCTTAGGGTCACCACCCCATGTGCATCTCTCAACAACACACCCAAGTATATATGTTGAGATAACTCATGATGCTTTTCCAATATGGGACTAAAATTTTACAAGGCATGTTGAGAGCAAGCTCTCTCCATGTAAATAAAGCACCAACAATCCCCCACATATCACAACATATATATATATGTGTCCAGGGTTGAGCGTTCCCCACAGTAACTGTCCATTTTGCATTAGAATAGATGTCGCTGACGACTTGAATCTTCCCGCATGGGTTAAATAACAATGTGATACAAGAATGGACTACGCCTTGAATTCTGTACCACAATTGTAATTCTTCCCACTCACAAAGTGTAGTTACGTGTGCTTCTGGCTGCACATTAAAGGCCCTGTGCCAGCCTGGTTTCAGTGTATAATTTTGGGCGTCTACAAGTTTACCCTCAAGAGACGGCCTGATATCTCTTTTCATACACTATAGGTGAGTTCTTTATTAAAGAGATATGGCATGAAGCCTTGCGCTTCCTTACGGTGCTACGCCGCTATGACATGGCCTGAAGCCGAGGCATTACCCCTACCTGGGAACCTCATCGTAGTGTCATACTACTATAGCATGAGGTCACAAGCCTCTTTGTAGTGCCAAACTACCCAGCATGAAGCCTAAGGCTTCCTTGCGGTGTTACGCCGCAACGACATGGCTTGCAATGCCGAGGCTTTACCCCTACCTGGGTACCTCATCGTGGTGTCGTGCCACTGTAACATGGGGCCATCCTCCCCTTTGTAGTGCTGTCTACAACTCTTTAATTACGTCATACAGCATTAGGCTACCTGCCTATTTGCGGTGCTACGCCGTTATGACTTGGCTTACAAAGCCGAGGCATTACCCCTACCTGGGAACCTTATGGTGGAGTCATCCCACTGTAGCATGGAGTTTTACTCCTTGTAGTGCTGCTCTACCGTGCTTCCTGTAAAGCACACCAGACATTCACTCTGCCTGAGAACTCATTAAGGCGTTTAAGCCAACCTTCCACAGGATTTGTTTTTCCGCAGAAAAATACATAGTAGACAACAGTGGTTATGGGTCCGTATCCCTTCCATGTTCCAGAGAACAAGTATCCACTGTTACCTGATAGTTTCCCAGTCAGTGATCCTCCTTTGAACCAAAAGTTAGATGCCTAGTAGATTTTTCTTTGAACTAATAGCATAAAACTTTATGGTAGGATTACAAAGACACACTATCAGAATGCCTTCAAGCCCATTTTACAAGCTGTGTCATCGACCAACTGGCGCTTGAGGCCCTTTGTGAACGGATCTGCCAGGTTCTCCTGACTCCGAACATCAACCACTGCAATTACACCTCTTTTGATAAGATCGTGTACTGCCCTCTGCTTCAACCGCACAGTCCTCTTCTTCCCGTTGAAGAGGTCATTTGATGCCACCGTCGCAGTCGCCTGGTTGTCACAGTATATCGGTATCGCCGATATCTGAGCCCCAACCACTGGAAGATCATACATGAGCTCCCGAAGCCATTCTGCTTCATCTGCTGCAGTTTCAAGTGCATAGAATTCAGATTCCATGGAGGAACGAGAGAGTACAGTCTGCTTCTTCGACTTCCACGATATAGCAGCTCCATCCAAGGAAAAGATATATCCACCTGTGGATCTCTCGCTTTCGACCTCTGAATACCAGCTAGCATCACTGAAGCCTTCCACTACTGTCGGATACCCGTTGTAGTGCAGTGCATATGTCTGAGTCTTCTTGAGATATCTCATTACTCGCTTCACAGCTTTCCAGTACTCAACCCCTGGGTTGCTTATGAACCGACTCAGCATTCCCACGACGAAAGCTATGTCAGGCCTTGTGGCAGTAGTTGCGTACATCAAACTTCCGATAACGCTAGAATACTCCAGCTGCCTGACGCTTTCCTTCGAGTTTGGCTTCAGCTTCTGATCACACCTGTATGGCGTATCGATCCCTGAAAGATCCTTATACCCATAGCGTGTGAGCATCTTCTCAATATAGTGAGATTGTGACAGCGCTACTCCAGTGTCTGTCCGGATGATCTTTATGCCCAGGATGACATCTGCATCCCCCAAGTCCTTCATACTGAACTTGGTTGAGAGGAACTTCTTTGTCTCTGTGACACAGCCTATATCCGTACCTAGGATTAGCATGTCGTCCACGTACAGACAAACGATGACTCCTCTTCCATCAGCGAACTTTGTGTAAACACATTTGTCCGTCTCGCTGACTCTGTAGCCGTTTGACCTAATAACTTTGTCAAACTTCTCATGCCACATCTTGGGAGCTTGCTTCAAACCATATAATGATTTCACCAACTTACAGACTTTGTCTTCAAGACCTTTGACGACAAATCCATCTGGCTGTTGCATGTAAATCTCTTCGGTCAGCTCCCCATTCAGGAACGCTGTCTTTACATCCATCTGATGTATCACCAACTTATGTATAGCTGCTAGAGCGATTAACATCCTGATGGTGGTCATCCGAGCTACTGGAGCGTACGTGTCGAAGTAGTCTATCCCCTGTTTTTGAGAAAATCCCTTGGCGACCAGCCTGGCCTTGAACTTGTCAATAGTTCCATCTGCCTTCATCTTCTTCTTGAAGATCCATTTACATCCAATAGGCTTTTCTCCTTCAGGTAGATCTACCAACACCCATGTGTTATTGGAGGTGATAGAGTCAAACTCGTCATTCACTGCCTCCTTCCAGAAGATAGCATCTCTGGTCTTCATCTCCTCATCATAGGTAAGCGGATCTGCTTCCACATGATAGGTGACAAAGTCATCTCCGAAATCTTTCGGTCTCCTCGCTTGCTTAGCTGACGGCTCGGCGAGTTCTGGTGCAAGAGTTGTTCCATCAACAACAGCTTCTTCTTGGACTACTGGCTCGTATGAGATTTCAGTCTCATTAGTACCTACATCATTTTCCGAAATGTCCGAAAGAACAATGTTTTTGTCTTTTGCAAACTTGTCTTCAAAGTATTCAGCATCGCGAGATTCGATAATATGATTTGATTTAATATCAAGAAATCTTCGAGCATCACTCTTCTCGGCATACCCCAAGAAGATAGCCTTCGTAGTCCTAAAGACCAAAAACGATAAAAAATGTGCAAATATGTGCAAAATCGACCAAAAAGGATTTAAAATACGTCCAAAACGGCCAAAAAAAGGGCAAAAAATGATAAAAAGGTGAAAAATGGTCAAAAACGTACAAAATCGACTAAAAATGATAAAAACGTACAAAATTGACAAAAATTGATAAAAAAAAGCATGCAAAAACGGCAAAAGACGTGCAAATAAAGCAAAAATAATAAAAAAAGTGCAAAACCGACAAAAAATGTACAAAATCAATAAAAAAGATTAAAAAACGTGCAAAAACGACCAAAAGCGGCCAAAAACGGCCAAGAATGTACAAAAAACGATCAAAAATCGAAAAAAAGGGCCCAAAACGATCAAAAACGGCAAAAAAGAACAAAAATGACGAAAAAACAAACAAAAACATACAAAAACGGCAGAAAAACGAACAAAACGATAAAAAAAACAAACAAAAACGATAAAAAAGGCAAGAAACGAAAAAAAAAAAAAGCGGCAAAAAACGAACAAAAATGGCAAAAAAAACAAAAAAAAAACAAAAAAAGGGCAAAAAATGAACAAAAACGATACAAAACGACAAAAAACTAACAAAAAGGACAAAAAAGGAACAAAAACGACAAAAAACAAACAAAAACGAACAAAAATGGCAAAAAAAAAAACGGAAAAAGACAAAAAGGGCAAAAAAAAGATAAAAAACGACCAAAAACTAAAAAAAAAGGGCCAAAAATGAACAAAAACGACAAAAAAGGATAAAAACGACAAAAAAAAAACAAAAACGAACAAAAATGGCAAAAAACAAAAAAGGGCAAAAAAATCGACCAAAATCGAACAAAAAACGACAAAAAATAAACAAAAACGACAAAAAATAACTATAAACGAACAAAACGACCAAATTATAGCATACAAATCTTCCGCTTAAGTTGTAATGTAATTGTGATTACATAGGTTTTATGATGTAATTGAGTTTAGAATAAACTGATATAATGTAATCAAACTTGTAATCGCGATTACATTACATCTTTTTTTTGTCCAACCAAACACTCGAGTTAGATTGACAACGTAATGTCAATTACATTACGTTGTCCAATCCTGCAAACCAAATGGTCCCTAAATGTCCATCTCTTCTCTTGCTCCTTGGAGAATCTGACAGCAACCTTCCACATCAAACCACACCTGTCCAAGCCCAACCTTCTGATAACCAACTAGGATGTTGCATTCCCCTTCCTTTTTGTAATCCAGCGAGTCTTACTACCCACGCAATAAAAGCATGCGCTGCTATAACGTCTACCCCCTAGGATGACTGGGCCCGGTGCCCCGGCGAGGCAGAAATCCTTGTCGACAAGGTGTCCAATGACCACGCACCTACGAGACATCTAGACTCACGTAAATGCATGACCTACTTGTTGGTACGACCGGAACTATACTTAGCAACTCGTGCTTGAATCACACTTGGCATAACGTGCCTCGGGACCGCGAGACTTCCAACCGAGGGACCGCCTCGAACTTCTTAACGTGGATAGGTACGCGAGACTCCCAACCGAGGGACCGCTTCGAACTTCTTTGAACTCGAGGGAACGACTACTACGTAGCCTTCCAACTTAACTTGAACAAAACATATTCCTTAAGTGCCATGGACCGTGGCTAACTTTACATCGTGCCAACCGTGGCTCGTGCCTATAACTGACTTACGTCCTACGCGACGCTATCACCCAAGTCATATGTTACATGACGGCCCTTGTAATCGTGGGACTATTTGACTTGACAACCGCAGAAAGAACGGGACGGCACTTTGAATGACTTAGGTCGATCGGCATAACTTTGCCTAACTTACTCAAGCCTACAACTTAACCCGAGGGACGAGCCAAGGCTATGCCAAGCCTTGCGCAGTGGAAACGTGCATGCTTTATCGAGCATTTACGCGGGCGACGCCTATGACTTAGGCTAACTCCTCGTTTGTGTCGAATACCAACTTTTCCTTCTCCCAAGCCGCGGGACGAAGGAACGAGTGCCATTTTCAAAGCATGCTGAGCACCAACTCTAATCCGACCGTGGGACGTTTTCCATGTTCTAAACTCGATTTGATCCGTCGGGATAATTCCCTTTAGCTATGTGGATTCGTCTCTTTATTATTAAGCCTACTTGTGCAAGTTGAAAACATACGAATTATTAAGTGAAGGCTGAGATGAGGCAAGTTCACCGAAACTATCCCACCTGAGCGATGTCTTCGAGTCGCCGTTGTAAGGCCAAGCCCGAACGCCGTCGGCGTTTCGATTCCTCCGATTGATTTCGCGGGATGGGGCACTACAAAAAACTTGAGAAAATGAAACAATTGTAAAGACAATGTTTCAATTCAACACTTCAAAGAAGGTGATCCTGAATTACGAGAATCTAAAAAGATTTCGTAATCAACAGCAATCGATCGTAGTACTTCTAAAAAGAAGATACAATCAGAATTACTGGCAGCAATGAAGAAGGTGACTGGCGAAAGATGGAAGATCTCCTGCTGGGGTGAATTATCACCGTTGCTCAAAGCTTTATTAGTTCTACACGAACAGCTTCCAGGAACCAGCAAGTTCGTCGGAGAACTTGTAACACTCCTGCTCTTCTGACTCCTCGGATGGACACGAACTCCCGTGCAAAAGCAACGCTGGTGCGGCGTCTTTCCTCTCTCTCTCGAAGGCTGCTGGAAGATCAGAACTGTGTTAAAAACACTTCTGAATTCTCTGTTTACTTGTGCTAAAAAATACTTCGTAAACTCTCTGCGGTGGCTTCTCTTTCTTGTGTATGTAATAAGCCTTGAGAGAGATGTTCGGTTGCCACAAAGTTAGGGACAAGTGCAAAGTGCGCCAACAAAACGCCCCATGAGCCCGAGTCCGAGTCGCTAAGCCCCTACGGGATTTAGCTCCCATGGAAATAAATTTTTCAAGAGCAAAAAGCATGAATGCTTTAATTGTTGATTTTAGCCTTTTTCCATTAGAAAAATAACCCCACATGGCAAACTCATGTGCATCTCCACACCACATGTGCATCTCCAATAATAGCAAAGCTAATATATAGAGATACAATATCTTTGTTTTTTCCGATGTGGGACTAAAGTTTTTTAAAGGAAAAACCAAAACTCCAACAAAAATTGTGATCGAACCAGATCAGGTAGGATACATAAGGACATAGGTTGGGGACTCTGCCCATTTAGCTTCTCATGTCTAATTTTGAGGACTAGACTCACCCTCCGGTTTGGTTTGACTAAATTTGTGTTGGGTCGATGGTCGAGTACGGATCCTCTGTTAGTAGTTGCTATCTTTAACTTCCGATAATTCAACGGTTTGCCTATCTTTACTTTCCAATAATCCAACCTTTCTTCCTTAGTGAGATATTATGTTACGTAGTAACCAAGAGATTTGGAGGTGACATTGAGAGTGTGTTGCTTGAAAGGATAAGAGGAAAAGCACTCCTTGATGCCACTCCATAGAGACATGCACTCACTGTGTTCCTGACCTACGCAGGTGTATGATACGTATTCCTAGTTTGCATTTCCAGATTTGCCCTATCCAAACCCAATCAATTGTTGTATGATGTTGTGCCCATTATAGTTCTCCTGTCCTTCTGGTTATCATCATGCTAAAAGCCCATGTTTTGATGCCCAAAATGCTAGCATACTTTGTTACCACAACACTGAACAAGTATATAACAACAACAACAACAAAAAAAAAAAAAAAACAACAACAACAACAAAGTCCTAGGTTTTTAGGGTCGGTTTTTTAAAACATTTTTCTTTCATTCAGTTGTGTGTTAAACAAAAAGCAAATTCCTCTTTAGAATGTCAATCCATGTTAGTTTAGGCCTACCTCTAATCCTAGGGGCTCCTTCAACTACTATTTCAAAGCTCCTCCTTAGAGCATCAATAGTAAGGCTCATCCCAATTTCTAGATTATAGATTTAGAAGGTTGGAGTCCAATTTGTAGAATAGTGAGGTTCAATTGGAGCCCTGTGATGGTCCCGTCCCAGCCATAGAAGCTATAGCATGGGCCTCATAATTTATACATTCAGAATGTAGGAACTCGTTTTGCAGAATAATAAGGCTCAATTTGGGACCACAATTTCTAGATTTTATATTTTATATTATTTTTTGAAAAAAAAAAGGCACCTAGATCTATATCCATTCATCTATTTTTTTTTTAATTATAAATTTGAACCTCAAGATGCATTTCTGAGCTCCATTTACTATTGATGCTCCTTAGTGGAACATCAATTACCACAATTCACTACTTCAATGCACCTAACAAGTCACCTGGTAAACACGGACACCTCAAACTTGTGCCGCGTCCGTATCGCCACGTGCATGTCTTGTCGTGGGGGATTCGTGTCCGTGCAGTAGCTTGTCAGTGACGCACGACGTGAACAAGTTGTGATCCACAACAAAAACATTTTTGTGGTCGCATAGAAAATAGTCTTAGACCAATCTATTCCCTCATTAAATTTGCATCAATGATAATTACAGCTTTAATCCATTTGGACAAATTTGACAAATACATTCAATTCTTGAGAGTGAGAGCTAGAGCGAGAAAGAAAGTGATACCAACACGGACTACAGATGCAGCCGCCCTCTTCTTCAAGCCATTCTTCTTCTTCCTGGTGATGAAAATCGACCCAGTTTTCCCAAAATTATTATCTACATTAATAACAACGAGTATGTACGTGCGTTGCACATATTTATTATTTATAGATTATAATTAGAAAGATTAAACTATACTTGGAGTGGATGATATTGATAAGTTGATTTAACTTTAACTGTTTTTAATTATATAGTCATAAGTTATGGATTCAATCCTTCGAATTCTAACAACTTAGAAAACTTAGCTAGTAGTGAACCCTTCGATTTCTGTACGTTAATTCCTCCATAACGCATCTTTTAAATGGTTGTCAGTAAAATTTATTACATATATTCTTCTTAAGTAGCATATATATTAGAATATTTTTGGAAGAAAAAAATTACGGTAAATCCTAATTTTTATATTATATAGTAGAATAGATAAAAAAAAAAAATTTGTTTACAAAGCAAACTATAAAAGTACCTTTAAACCTACCATCTTGTTAGATAAGTCCCCAAATCTTACTATTTACTTAAGATCCCTCACATCCATAATTATTATAAGTTGTGGAAATAGACATTTCTTGATATTCCGACTTACTTTGAATTGTATTTTTGGGATGAACAATGCTCATTGTGCTAAGAATTATTTTTTGAGTCCGGCGCAGTGCACCCTTCCATTTTCTAACTGTTAGATTGTATAGGAATATGTGCATGTACATATCCTCATGTCAATCTAGCAGTTGGCATGTGAAAGATGCAGTGCGCCAGACGTATAGAATAATTTATCCATTGCGCTAGTGTTTTGGTAACACTAGGAGGTTGTTTGGTTCCAATGGTGTCAAAATATTCAAGAAACTCATAGAATCCAAAGGAAAGGATACTGGATTCCATTGTCATGCTCATATAGGTTAATCACGTATGCAGTTTTATAAAACTTGTAAATACAGTAGATCTACATGTGTCTTTTCAGAGAAGGCCTGAAGTTTCTGGTTTGCTATATATATAAGTAGAAGTCGAGGATTTTAAAATTATTGATAACAAGAATTCTTTGTCTAACACTTTTGTGAGTTCTTGTTACCAAGCAAACAAAAGAAAAAATCATGTAAGAATCCATTGGGCTCCCTTGGCTTCCAAGAACAATACAAGACCTTATTATTTTTCAAAATCTTACAGTAGAAACAACTTTTAATAGCATGTGGGATGTTGATGTCAAAAATTATTTCAAATTTGAATTAATTTTAAAATAATAATAATAAATTATTGTCACCTGGACATTTCTTTTAAGGAAAAAAAAAAACACTTACATAAGCAACCCTAAACTCAGGCTAAGTTTGGAATAAATTATTGGAAATTGCTTATGTTTTTTTTTTCTTTCTTGAAAGCGATCCTCCAACATGCAAATTGACTAAAAATACACTTTAATGACTCTACTATGTAAACCCTTTTTCTTATTGATGGTTGCTCTGGAGTCATGAAGATACAAATTGGCTACAAGAGAGTATCGTTGTATATAATTTCTAAAAATCTAGTATGCTTTTAATAAATAAATAAAAAATCTCATGAATTATCAAATCAGAAAAAAAAAAGAGTTCCTTGGGTTAAATTAATTATATTGACTATTTTGTCCTCAATAAATTTTCCAATTTTTCAAAAAAAAAAATTTTGCTCCTTCATCATCATCCTTAAACCTTCATTAAAAAAAAAAATTAACCTCCCTTTTTAAGACTTTCTTATAAAACAAGTTCTCTCTTCCTTGTCTTTCTCTATTATCTGATCTCTCTCTAACTTATCCTTGTCTTTCTTTATTCTCTCACTCTCTACGTCTTTAAAATTTCTAAACCCATCAACTTCAATCACATTCCCTACAAAAATATGTCAATTCTGTTTAAAGAACTTGCAATATATTCAAGTAGAACACAAATCTAAATTAAAAAAATGAAAATCAAGATTAAATAATGCAAATTCAACAATTTTGAAGATCTTATGGTTTTCCCGTATTAGTAATAAAAAATTATCTAAATTAATGATTATACAAATATTGCTCATGTAGTGGTTGTGACCCTCTTGCAAATTCACCATAACCGAATAGCATAATTTTGGTACGAGGAGGTTTTAGGATTTTTTTTTTTTGGAACAAAATGTTCATAAACAAAAAATAACAATAAATAAATGTTTTGGAGCAATATAGATCAAGGACAAGATCTATTGTTAACTAGCTTAAATCTTGTGTTAGGTTAAAATAATTCAAACAAAGACAAATAGGGACTCATAACTCCATTTTCTACTTATTTGAAAGACATTAGCATTTCATAAGTTTTTGAATTTTATTAATATTACACTATATTTGAAAACTTATGTGCAAAAAAAACCCAAAATAATAATAAGGCTCAATTAATAAGTTGGAAAAATGTGTAATATATAAGTGTACATAAGTTGAATCTAAGGTCCCACAAACCCTAAAATTACATCTATCTAACCAAAATTTAAATTTCCAAAAAATACAAGATTGTATGATTATCATTTTTTATTCAAATTAACAGAGTGAGAAAAGAATGACCGTCGATCTCCAATACACAATCAAAAAATCAATTCAACCACACAAACTCAAATATGAACTAAAAATAGGAACTTGCGATAGGGTTATGACACGTTGATGAATTTTTCTATTTAGGTCATTGACCTTTTAGACTATCAAGGGATGAGATACATGTAATCCAAAGATGTGTAATTGATGAGTTTGAAAAAAATATGAACTGATGAGTTCCTCTAGGATTTTTGGTAAAAAAATGAAAACTTGTTGTGACATATGTCAAGAACACAGTAAAATATTGAAAAACTTGTTGCCACATTTATAAGTTCTCGCCATATGCATTCTTGCATGTAATGTACCTGAGTCGTTTGTTGGGAACGAAGCACGGAAACCGTTCTCCCAAATCAGAAAGTCCTGCGAGAGAATCGAGCAAAAGCACGCAAACCAAAAACGTCAAACACAATCGCAGACACAGATTTTTGACGTGGAAAACCCTTGTGGGAAAAACCACGGGACGATCGGAGTCCAACCCTGAAGAACCTCCACTAATGGAATAAAGAGAATACACCATCTACAAGCTCCTCCCGATCCAACACGGATCACCACAACTCACTTGAAAGAAAAAAAAATTGATTGCGGACTCCGAAGAACAAGAGATGCCAAAAAAATATTCGAAGCAATCTATCCTTCACAATAGTCCTTAATCCTCTCTCTCCCTCTCAAAGATTGTAAAGCACTCTTGTTTTGAGATAATTTTTCAACTAGCATGCATCACCCTTTTATAAGCCCTTGGTAATCCATAGATGGAAGGCCAATATATATGGAAACTTCCAATATGCATCAATCATATATTTAATGGAAATCCAATCATAATTGGCTTGCCATAATTGGAAGTCCAATTATATGAAAATGTACTATATGAAGGGTCCAATCATAAATATATGATCAAAGTAAATATGGAAACCCAATCATATATTTTCTTACCATATATGTTCCAAAATAGGATCCATGCACTTTCCGAGCTTCTCCGACACACGGATGACGCTCGTCGCTCTCCGGGATATTATCCACATAGGTTGGGAACCCCACACACTCCAACATCGTTGAGTCGAAGAGTTGCGTTGACTCGACATATGTATCGATGCAAAGAGTTACGTTGACCCGAGGAATGCATCGAACAAGATCGATGCAAGTGTTAAATTGGCCCGAGAGACAGCATTGAGTCGGTTCGAATATTTTAAGAAATAGAATCGATGCAAAGTACAAGTCCGATTCAAACGAATATTGAGTTTAGTTGATTTCGTGTGCAGGCTATGCTCTTACGTTGAAATATAAAGAGGTCGATGTTTTGCCTTATTTATAATGGTGTCCGTAAAACCAAAGCATCACCTCGCAACGGACTAAGCCATAGGCACGGTAAGCTAAATCGGTCGGATAATTTAACAAAGCACGAAGTGCATCGAATGGCTAAGTCAGAAGAATTGGTCGTGCAAACGAAGTTATAAAATCGAGCCGCATCGACTTGACGAAACAAGGCGTATCGACTTAAGGTGGGAGAACTTTGACACTTCTTTCCTACTCCTTCATGTCTAAGTAAAATGAACCATTGTATACTAAGTTAACCTATCGAGACCACGAGCATGGCTCGAAGGAAGGAAATCGTAGTACGTGTCGAACACTAGATAGAATAATTGAAATAAAATGTACATCAAATGTACGAGTCGCTATTGAACATCAAAATATTGCAAAGGCGAGCGCCTCGGTGCGTAAGCTATAAGAACATAGAATAACTGTATCGATGAGTGCCTCAGTGCACAAGTCATTCGTGTCCCCGCGCACGAGTTAGAGGGCTAGCACATTAAAGGACTATATCGGCACGAGTGCCTTAGTATACGAGCTATAGAACATTGAATGCCCTATCGAGGCGTGTCTCATTGCACGAGTCGGAGGGAAAGAACATACATCGTGAACACTAAGGCATATATTATGGAAATACTAAATCGGGGAGTGCATCGAATGCACGACTCGAAGGATATTGAATAACTATTGAATGCGACATGATGCCTCGAAATGTTTATGGCCTTCGAGGCATTCGTTGATGAACATTGAGTTGGGACATTGTACCAATAAAAATAGAGATAGGCGAATTGCTTGGTTGTATGAGTTTGACGTGTTGCATGGTCACTGACAACTTGTGCATACGTTTATTTATCTCTCAAACGTGGTAGGCCGGATGCCGGGACCGTTCGGTCTAGAAAGAAATTTGAGATGAGTATTATGTGGGGGTATTTCAATATGTTAGGCTTGTGACCTACCATTGAAATGGAGCGCCACAAATACCAGGCTGAAGTAGTCACCATCGTACCCTTATGTCCGTAATGGTGTTAAAGCCAGTGACCTTCATATAGTTAAGGAATAGTTGTGAGACTCGTCTCATAGTATCGGTATTTATATACAGATACGTATTTATAGAGTATTTTATATTTTATTGATTTTCAGAATGTTTAAAATTTTCTCAACTTATAGATTTTTACCTTGATCGACATACCACCGGTATACCGGTGTATACCGACGGCATACCGCCCGGACAAATTTTCTACACTTTAGATATTTTCGATTTCAGATATTTTGTGAATAGTATTTTCGATATTTTCATGATTAGTGTTTCGGATATTTTCATGAATAGTGTTTCGGATATTTTCATGAATAGTATTTAGATATTTTCGTGAATAGTGTAGATGCACCCTATTATCCAATGGATATTTGGTTTTGTTTAAATGGCCATGATTGACCTAGACCTTGACATGGATCACCATCCGATGGTCAAGATTAATTAATTCCCCATTCTATATATACCATTTTACTTTCTCTCTCCATCCCCTTTTCACCCTTTCTTCCTTCCCTCTTCACTTTTATTTCTCTTCCTCAAGTGCTTAGGAAGGCTTGGCCTTGAGGTCTAGAGTGTGGTTTCGTACCCCTCTTGGTGGTGGAGTAGAAGATTAGGCTTGAAGCTTAACCTAGGCAAGTACATCTTGCCAAATTCTTGAACCATAATATTTGTTTGTCATTTTTGTTTTCCTTGGTATTAAATGCTTAGAATTTTCCTAAACTCATTTTGTTAAAAACATATTTTTCTTGTGATTCTCGTCTATATGCATGTTTCTAAATTTGGTTAGAACTAGTTCTTGATTTTCTGTTAAAATCTAACATTGTCATAGTAGAAAACTCGGTATCAAGAGAAATACTGGTGTTACCATCATAGATCTTGGTCACATATGCATATATGATGCCCTCACCTAGTTTGTATACCATGGATTTTGAGTTTGGTAGGAATCGGAACCCGTTTCGGTATCCCGAGAACCTATTTTTGGAATATTTTGAGATATTGATCTATCAAATATTTTGATTTGTGAAAACTAATACTTCCATGTTGTAGAGAATTCAATTCTATACGATTTTGACTTTTAAAAATCCGAATTTTGATTTAAAATAAAGTTTTTATGGCCGAAACAAGTTTTGACATAAATCTGAATTTTGTTGATGTTTAGAAAGTCGGAATTCCGACGGTATACCGAAGTATACCGACGGTATGCCAATTTTTGCACCAGAAACTTTCTGTCTTTAGGCCGGAATACCGCCGTATACCGCCGGTATGCCGTTTTAGGCTGTTTTTGTCCGTTTTTGCCCGTTTCTGTCCGTTTTTTATATTCCTTCGAGTGTAATGAATTCTTAACATGCTTAGATGACCTTGTATACTTAGAGAATGATTGTAAGTCATCAAAAATTATTTCAACTATATCCATAAGAATTTTAAAGAAACTTTTATAAATTCAAATAAGTCGATCATGATAACAAAATGTAAGTATATGTCCTTGAAAAAAAGTATCAGTTTTGAAAATAAAGCGATCGTAAAATGAACGAAGACGAATTGAATTAATATATAGATAATTGAACCAAGAGTAGGAATTGAAAATAAAATGATCACAAAATAGTTTTTTAAAAATAAAACGAGGTTTAGAGAAGGAGAAAGATAAAATGGCACAAATGATCAAAATTAGGAATTGAATTCTATGAAGGCCAAACTTACCAAACGTATATTCTACCCACCTTGGATCCTACCAACAAGTCAAAACAAAATAACATATTCTCTTAGAAAAATTTCTCGATTTATCCATGCCGAGACTTCAATAAATCATTAGCTAAATCGCATGGCCTATTTATCTATCTTAATTATCCAAGGGTCAAATTGAATAAGGGACTCCTAGTCCTATTCATTCTCCTAAAATCAAATCAATCCTAATTGTGAATGAGCATACTAGTCGCAGACTTGCAGTAGTACGACTAACTTAAGTACTACCACAAGTTCGCAATCTTTTGCGAAAACGACATGCATGGGCCACCATAAAAACTTGTCACGACCCGCATCCGCTTTTCGGATACAAGACGTGTCCAAGCCCAACCTACGCCGCAGTGTCGACGGTAGTACGCTGTCTAGACCGCAATAAACAAAATGCTCATAAATACTAACTGCTCATTCATAACAACTAAATCAACTTTACAAAATTTAGAAGTTTTACATTTGAAGAAAAATATAAGCTTTTACAATTATAAAAAAAAACTACCACACATCTAACTAGTCTTCTATGGTTTGGCCTTCGAGTCTCTATCTCCCCCTCATATGGTCCATAGTGCAAAAGTAGGCACGTCAACCTCACCTATAACAACGATCCAGTCAGGAAAGGAGCAGAGTACAACCATATTGCAATTAATGTTGTTAGTCCAAAATAAGTTAGAACAACGAGAAACCATGATGGCAAAGAGTATATAAAGAACTAGCAAGAGATGAACTAACAGGATATAAACTATCAAGATATGAACTAGCAGAATGTAACTAGCAAGGTATGTACTAACAAGATATGAACTAACAAGATATGAACTAGAACTAGATAAAGGAAAAATAGGAACAACTATGTGTGTGTGAAATACCTTTTAATACGTGAATGGCTGGGCTAATACGGCACATCATACGATGGCTATCCACAATAATAGGGTACAGCTAACTCATACGTGGGGTGTATGACTTAGCTATCCACAATCAAAATATTTAGGTTTGTTCACGTACTTACTGAGTATTTTCCCTCCCGACTCTATAACAATCAACAACGGTCAATGATACACTAAGAAGGATACAATAACTACGGTGTCACAATCGTGTCTCAACAAAATATCAAGCAATGTCTCAACGGGATATCAAACAAGGAAACGATAGAGAAAACGTTATAATGAGCTAAAACATAAATGCAATACTGTACTTGCCTGAATCCTTGCACAAACCGTAGTCCCAAGTCGAGGACAAGGGAGTTGCCAATCTAAAAGCTATCAACCTATAACACATATCGCACCACGAATCGTGCACGAAAACCACAAATCAATTCTAATGTTCTAGTTCTAAATTCATGGAATAGCACTACCAAAATTTATCGTTTTAGCGACGGCTCCATCCGTCGCTAAACCGACGGTAATTACTATTAGCGACCGATAACCGACGTATTTTGGCCAAAAAATTCGTCGGCAATCAGCTCGTCGCTAATAACGGTCCGTCGCTACGTTGTCGTCAAACGACGGAATAGCGACGGATTGTCGACGTCACAATACGAAGCATTAGCGACGCATTTTTGACGGACTGTCGTCCATTTCAACTATTAAGTACTGAACTGTGTAGACAATAGCGACGTTAAATTTCGTCGGTAACCCGTCGTAACAGCGTATCAGAGCGTATCTTTCCGTCGCTCATCCGTCGGTATTCGTCGGTAACGAACGACGGATTAGCGACGGCGTGCTGACGGACTATCCGTCGATCAGTTTCTGGAAATGCTTGGCATTTCCAGCACCATGGCGACGGAAGAGTAGTCGCTAATCCGTCGATATATATCGACGGAGTACTGACGGATGATCCGTCGAGCATAATCTAGAAATTCTTTGTATTTCCAGAACAAGGGCGACGGATAGGTCGTCGCTAGTCCGTCGAACTATATACAATGTCGACGGATATTCCGTCGACCATCCGTCGCTACCTGAAAACATTTTAAATTCTCCAGTTAGCGACGAAAAAGCCGTCGAAAAGTAGTCGGAAACTGGTAGTAACCGTCGCTAAACGGTCACAAGTCCGTCGCTAACTGAGAATATTTTAAAAAAAAATTACAGCACTTTCCCTTTTCGTAAAAATATGCATAAACCAAACCAATATATAATGCACAGCAATTATCCAACAATCACATAGACCAAATATATTATGCACACCAATTATCCAAGAATCACATAGACCAAATATGCACATACGAATTTAATGCACACCAATTATCCAAGAATCATATAGACCAAACCAAATAAATATAAAATAGACATCAATTATCCGGAAGAGTAACCGAATATCTATCGTTATAATCCGATCATAGCACAAATATTCCAAAATTTTCACAAATATTCCAAAACGCATAGGAAAATCGACTTTGGCCTCAACAAAGACCACAAGTCAGACGATGAATCATCACAGCCAGGGATCATAGTTGCATTGAGGCATGTACCAATCTATCAGCCACTTTGTATACGAAGGCTCAATCTGGTTGAGGTCTTCTGTAGGGACAGGAGGGTCGGTCCCGATGCTACTACTCTCTGACGGTGGCTCCTCCTTAACTTCAAGCTTGGGAGCAATCTCTTCCCTGATGGTCATCGGTTCTTCCTTGACCTCGACCTTTGGTAACACCTTCTCCTTAACAGTCACCGGCTCTTGTTTTACGACGGAGACTTCCTCCGTGTCGACCTCCAAGGGTTTCTTGCCTCGACCCTTTCCTCGACTAGCAGCACCACCTCGATGAGTCCTAGGAGCCATCTTTCCGACAACAGGAGGATTATGTCAAAACAAGTAGGATTCATCGTCTGACTTGTGGTCTTTGTTGAGGCCAAAGTCGATTTATGTCAAAACCCACGGCTTCTGATTTTATCCGAAAGATTACTACATAGGAGCCACCTAGCAGTACAAGTACTTGCATTGCCTTCTGATTTTATCCGAGTTATGTCTATCAGCTGATCACACTCTTTATTGCCACTGCGAACTTCGATGATTTAAAACCTCGACGAATTTACGGGTGTCCCACATTTGAGTGCTACACCAAGACTCACCGTCTGTATAGTTCGGTTATTGGCGCTCGATGTCCCTGTGGTAAGGCAATGGATGAGGAGAGAAAAGATACATAATCACAGACGATTTGCATGTAAGGCCATTCTATTCCATGGACTGTCTGCGTTGTCTATTTTTCGAAAGCATGGGATCATAGAATCGAAGACAGTTGAGACCAAGACTGTAAACATTGGCCGCGATGAGGTTAGTGATTTATTTAACCTAATGTAGTAATCTTGTAATTTAAAGTTGGAAGAACATGCAAGTAGCCTTATAGTTTCTGCCTCGCCAGTCGAATGGCTTAATTGCCAAGTATCGGAACGAATGGCTCAGAACACAACCCGAGATTCATTCTAGCATACATTAGTGAGTTCATCTTGATTCTGTTACGTCCTTCAGATACTAGATACGATAAGAACATAGATGATTCACACTAATGTATGCTAGAATGAATCTTGGCTTGTGTTCTGAGTCATCCGTTCTGATCAAGCATCTTCTTTCTCCTCTCCTCCACCATGGCTCTGAACCAATCTGCTCCTCCCTCTACTTCCCTTCTTTTTATTTGACTCTCTCAGCCACATATGACATCCAGCTCAAGTGTAGAGTCGGGGAAGAAGAAGTGGGCAGAAAGAGGAGGGGGAAGCAGCACAGCCGGCGACATGACCCGGAGGAAGTACAGAGGTTTTCTTCAACAGACGTATGAGAACTATAAGGATATATCTTTTCACAACATATCACCTTGTCAAAGACCCTTAATGTGACAACCATGTTACCGCGGTGTCGGAAGACTAACATGTCATAATTTTCTAAGCCGTGTGTTTTGACATAATCCTCCAAACTCTTTCCTGCTATGTAATAATGCAAGATTACTACATAGGAGGAAAGAGTTGGGAAGATTATGTCAAAACACACGGCTTAAAAACTTATGACATGTTAGTCTTCCGACACCGCGGTAACATGATATTCATATGAAGGGTCTTTGACAAGATGATATATTGTGGAAAGATATATCCTTATAGTTCTCCTACGGCTGTTGAAGAAAACCTCTGTACTTCCTCCGGGTCATGTCGCCGGCTGTGTTGCTTTCCCCTCCTCTTCCTGTCCACTTCTTCTTCCCCGACTCTACACTTGAGCTGGATGTCATATGTGGCTGAGAGAGTCAAATAAAAAGAAGAGAAGTAGAGGGAGGAGCAGATTTGTTCAGAGCCATGGTGGAGGAGAGGAGAAGGAAGATGCTTGATCAGAACGGATGGCTCAGAACACAAGCCAAGATTCATTCTAGCATACATTAGTATGAATCATCTATGTTCTGTACATATGGTGTAGTATATGTTCTTATCGTATCTAGTATCTGAAGAACGTAGCAGAATCAAGATGAACTCACTAATGTAATACTAAGACATCATCTACTACTATATAAGATATAGTGATAGGTTGTCGTATCATCATTGCCGAAGGATGAGGGTCGGAGGACAGTCAACTTTATCTAAGGCTACTTGCATAGTTTCTGCCTCGCCAGTCGAATGGCTGCAGGGACTATGTCCTGATCACCATGTCGTACCGTAGACTAATACAAATGGAGCTGGAAATATCCGTCGCTAACCGGTCACTAGTCCGTCGGTAACTGAGAATTTTTTTGAAAAAAAATTGTAGCACTTTCCCTGTTCACAAAAATATGCATAAACCAAACCAATATATAATGCACACCAATTATCCAACAATCACATAGACCAAATATGCACATACGAATTTAATGCACACCAATTATCCAAGAATCATATAAACCAAACCAAATTAATATAAAATAGACATCAATTATCCTGAAGAGTAACCTAATATCCGTCGTTATAATTCGATTTATCTTTTCCCTCCTTTATCTACGGATACATAGTTTCTGCCTCGCCAGTCGAATGGCTGCAGGGACTATGTCCTGATCACCATATCGTACCGTAGATTAATGCAAATGGAGCTGGAGCCAAAATACAGAAACCAAAATACAGAATCAAATCCCTGGGACGGATGGCTCAGAACACAACCCAACCGGAGAGGATACTCTGAGAGATCCATCTGAGTAGGACTTATAATCTGAGAGATCACCTTTACAAGAATGATATCAGTAGTGGGATTGAGTGCTGGAGGGGATATTATCAGAGTATACGTCCTACTCAGATGGGTCTCTCACCGTTACTATTTTTTTTTGACAGCATGGTGGATGTGCTCCGTCAACAGATTCTTGCTCAAAGCCAAAATTTTACCCCGGAGCTCAAGTAGACATTCTTCGTGTAGAGCTCGAGTGAGAGGTTCCTGACAGCATGGTGGTCTCCTTTGTTAAAGTATCCGTGCTCGTCCCACAACTAATATGGGATGAGCACGGATACTTTGACAAAGGAGACCACCATGCTGTCAGGAACCTCTCACTCGAGCTCTACACGAAGGATGTCCACTTGAGCTCCGGGGCAAAGTTTTGGCTCGGAGCAAGAATCTGTTGACGGAGCACATCCACCTTGCTGTCAGAAAAAAATAGTAACGGTGAGAGACCCATCTGAGTAGGACGTACACTCTGATAATATCCCCTCCAGCACTCAATCTCACTACTGATATCATTCTTGTAAAGGTGATCTCTCAGAGTATCCGTCCTACTCAGATGGATCTCTCAGAGTATCCTCTAGTGATAGGTTGTCGTATCATCATTGCCGAGGGATGAGGGTCGGAGGACAGTCAACTTTATCTACGGATACATAGTTTCTGCCTCGCCAGTCGAATGGCTGCAGGGACTATGTCCTGATCACCATGTCGTAGTCCAATACAATCCAGAGATTGACACAGTTCTAGTTCATATATGTAGTCCAATACAAATAGTCTAATACAAAAACAACTCAATACAAATAGTCAAATACAAATAAGTACTAATAGCTAATGAGAACCACGCTGCTCACGCAAATGTTCAGTGATACGATCACGCAACCACCTCGAAAAAGCGAGATTTTTGGCGTGAGGAGAGATGTCGTCCCTTGCAAGGACTGCTTAAAGAGAACTCCCGGTCTCACTAGCTACCGGTGCTGGATGAATAGAACTTCCGGTCTCACTAGCAACTGGTGCCACTTTCTCCTTAACTGTAGGAGGAGCCACCTCAGCATTCACTGTTTTCCTCAAACGACGTGCCGCTCCTCGGGACATGGGTGCCATCTGGTAAGATCGATAGTCACAAATAATATAATTGTAACATAAGCAAGCTAACTAAAGGAACCATCATGTAATTTGAGTACATTTTCGAAAGCCGATAAAGTATAAAAAATTTGATTTTTTGCCAAGTGTGAGAACGGATGGCTCAGAACACAACCCAAGATTCATTCAAGCATACATTAGTGTGAATCATCTATGTTCTGTACATATGGTGTAGTATATGTTCTTATCGTATCTAGTATCTGAAGAATGTAACAGAATCAAGATGAACTCACATAATGTAATACTAAGTCATCATCTACTACTATATAAGATATAGTGATAGGTTGTCGTATCATCATTGCCGAGGGATGAGGGTCGGAAGACAGTCAACTTTATCTACGGCTACATAGTTTCTGCCTCGCCAGTCGAATGGCTGCAGGGACTATGTCCTGATCACCATGTCGTACCGTAGATTAATGCAAATTGAGCTGGAACTGGAGCCAAAATATAGTACTACTTCACCATGTCGTACCATTTTACTCTCTCTCTCTCTCCTCCCCCCCTCCGGCGCTCTCACTCTCTCCGGCGCTCTCACACTACTAATTCCTATGTGTTTTAAGTGTAAGAACGGATGGCTCAGAACACAACCCAAAATTTATTCTAGCATACATTAGTGTGAATCATCTATATTTCGTATACATATCGTGTAGTATATGTTCTTATCGTATCTAGTATCTGAAGGATATAACAGAATCAAGATGAACTCACTTAATGTAATACTAAGACATCATCTACTACTATATAAGATATAGTGATAGGTTGTCGTATCATCATTGCCGAGGGATGAGGGTCGGAAGACAGTCAACTTTATCTACGGCTACATAGTTTCTGCCTCGCCAGTCGAATGGCTGCAGGGACTATGTCCTGATCACCATGTCGTACCGTAGATTAATACAAATGGAGCTGGAAATATCCGTCGCTAACCGGTAACTAGTCCGTCACTAACTGAGATTGTCACATACACATATGTATATCACAGCTAGATGTATAGATATATACATCTATACAGAAGCACACAACTGATAGAACTCGCACTGTCCTTGAGACAGTAAACATATATATACACCATGAATCCAAAACCCATATTCATATTTACTAATCCAAACACCACCAAACTAATGGAACACCCAATATTGATAACACATTATTTAGCCAATATATAAACTCAAATGAATTTGAGAAGCAAAGCCACCCGCCGCCCCCGACCAAAGCCCGCCGCCCCAAGCCCGCCGCCCAGTCCAGTAGTTCGGTTACATATATATATGAAGAGTGCTTATGGCTGTGCGTCGGTTGCAAATAGCCCCGACGCCCCTGCCCCAAGCCAGCCGCCCAGCCTCCGACGCCGCCGCCCCAAGCCCACAGTTCAGCCCCCGACCCAAGCCAGCCGCCCAGCCACCGACGCCCCAAGCCCACCGCCCAGCCCCCGACCCAAGCCAGCCGCCCAGCCCCCGACGCCCTAACCCCAAGCCCGCCTTCCAGACCCCGACGCCCCCGCCCCAAGCCCACCGCCCAGACCCCGCCCCAAGCCAGCCGCCCAGCCCCCGACGCCCCAACCCCAAGCCCGCCTCCCAGACCCCGATGTCCCCGCCCCAAGCCCACCGCCCAGACCCCGCCCCAAGCCAGCCGCTCAGCCCCCGACGCCGCCGCCCCAAGCCCACCGTCCAGGCCCCGACCCAAGCCAGCCGTCCAGCCACCGACGCCCCAGCCCCAAGCCCGCCTCCCAGACCCCGACGCCCCCGCCCCAAGCCCACCGCCCAGCCCCCGACCCAAGCCAGCCATCCAGCCCCCGACGCCCCCGCCCCAAGCCAGCCGCCCAGTCCCCGACGCCGCCGCCCCAAGCCTACCGCCCAGCCCCCGACCCAAGCCAGCCGCCCAGCCCCCGATGCCACAACCCCAAGCCCGCCTCCCAGACCCCGAGAGAGAGAGAGAGATCGAGAGAGAGAGAGAGGGGGTTACCTTCGGAAGAGAGAGAGGAGAGGACGCCGACGACGATGACGACACCGACGCCGATCACCGAAGTCGACACCAGCGAGAGAGAGGAGAGAGAGTGAATTTGGAGGGAATGTGAAAAGTTCCCTCCGTCGTTTTATTTAAAGTCTGGTACGTATATATAGCGACCGAATAGCGACGGAAGAAAACCCGTCGCCACGTAGTCGCCCTGTTTGATACGTGCCGACTGAATATCCGTCGCTACGTAGTCGAAGATATGTCCCGCCAATTCTCTACACAATTCCTGCCAAATAATCGACTACGTAGCGACGACTGGAGATCCGTCGCTATAATTCCGACAGCCTAGCGACGGATGTACGACCTTTCCTCCCCCTAAAATTAAAATAAAAATGACAAAGGCGTGTAGTCGGTAATCAGTCACTGAGCGGCCACGAAGTCGTCGTTATCATCGATGGAAAAATTCCGTCGCTAAATATCCGTCGCTAATTGAGTGTATTTTGGTAGTGTAGTGGCTAGTTGGGTTACTAATCAAATAATAATTAATTCTAGAATAAATTACTTAAAAACATCATTTAACCTAATAATAATCTAAATATAATCTAAACATGCAAGTTTGGTTATCAAAAGTCAAGTTTCTAATTTTTGGAAACCATGACACATAAATCGAGGCGTACCGTTGACTATCTAGTCAAATGCTGTGAACTCTAGATTTTAAAAGTTCACCTTGGTAGATTTTAGTGCCATGAGTGCACTGGAATAAACTGTGCCACTAAATCACGCATTAGTCAAAAGATATCGCCGTTATGGCTAATCGTGACCAAAACGGTGATCAACAGATCAATTCTGAGTTCAACAGAATAACTAAAATACTAGATGAAGAAATAATTTCTGAGAAAAATATATGTTGTAGAGCTCTATGTTAGCTTTTCAAAACTTTAAATGGTTCATGATTTCGATTTCTGGTTCTCCCGAAATCTCGAAAACATCGAAACCGTGTCAAGTTTCGGGCAACTAATATACTCTACGAATTATCCAGAAATTTAGGAACAAACTATACGAAAATAAATTACATATTCAAAAAGTTTACCTCGAGACGAATCCAATAAAAAAACGGTACGCTAAAATCACGTCGGGGTTGACGGCAATCACCTCGGGAAGTCGAGATCTCTACAAGAACTCTCTCTCAAAAAGGCGGCTGAAATTTCTAGGTTTTCGTGAATTAATAACATATATATAGGAGAGAGAGAGAGAGGCGGTGCTGACTCATTCTGGCACCGACAGGTGGGCCAGGGGGCGCTGACTGGATGCTGATTGGCCTGCTGACTGGGTATATGCTGATTTAAATTCAGAAAATGATTTAAAAATCATTTGAGAGCTAAATAAACTCAAATAAAATTCTAAAAATTCCAGAAAAATTCTAAAAAATTCTAGAAAATATATTTAATCTTCTAGAATATAAATAAAATACTTTTCCTCATATTAGTTCCAAATAGCCTCATAATATATATTGGAAGCCTTTAAAAATATATAAACCTTAATAAATAAATACTTAAATACTCTCAAAAATTATGGAAAAATTCTAGAAAATATAAAATAGCATAATGAACCCTAGAAAATATTTGGGGTCAATATTTGCTCTTAGGCTAGCACAATAAATTTCAGAAGTCCTAGAAAATAGATTTTTCCTATATTTTATTATCAAAGTAATTCCAAAAAATACCAAAAAAATCCAAAAAAATTAGAAAATAGTTTTTGAGGTTCTAGAACCTAAATAAAATACTGGGTCCCAAAAATAACCCAAAATGGCCATATGGTAAATCATAATCAAATAATAATTAAAAATTTGGGAAGTGGGCTTACACCGACTTACTTTGAGATTTGACCCTTATCTATTTTTGGAGTCAGTGTACGCCAGCGAGGACGATTCCTACTCAACTGACTCAGGAGACATATTTATTCATATGCCTCCAGCCCTTCTTGATTGTGGTTGTGTTATTGCTTACACATTTACTTATATTACTGTTGTCTTTATCTTACCAACATGCCATGCTTTGTTTTGATTGTCATAATTTTTTTCAGCTTTTTGGTTTGGTTTTCATTCTTGACTAGCTTTAGGAAATTCTGAGGACGAAATTTTTCTAAGGATGGGAGAGTTATGAGACTCGTCTCACAGTATCGGTATTTATATACAGATACGTATTTGTAGAGTATTTCATATTTTATTGATTTTCAGAATGCTTTAAATTTTTCTCAACTTATAGATTTTTTTCTTGATCGGCATACCGCTGGTATACCGGTGTATACCGACGGCATACCGTCAGGACAAATTTTCTACACTTTAAATATTTTTGATTTCAGATATTTTGTGAATAGTATTTTTGATATTTTCATGAATAGTGTTTCGGATATTTTTATGAATAATATTTCGGATATTTTCGTGAATAGTATTTAGATATTTTCGTGAATAGTGTAGATGCACCCTATTATCCAATGGATATTTGGTTTTGTTTGATTGGCCATGATTGACCTAGACCTTGACATGGATCACCATCCGATGGTCAAGATTAATTCCCCATTCTATATATACCATTTTACTTTCTCTCTCCATCCCCTTTTCATCCTTTTTTCTTTCCCTCTTCACTTTCATTTCTCTTCCTCAATTGCTTAGGAAGGCTTTGTCTTGAGGTCTAGAGTGTGGTTTCGTACCCCTCTTGGTGTTGGAGTAGAAGATTAGGCTTGAAGCTTAACCTAGGCAAGTACATCTTGCCAAATTCTTGAACCATAATATTTGTTTGTCATTTTTGTTTTCTTTGGTATTAAATGCTTAGAATTGTCCTAAACTCATTTTGTTAAAAAAATATTTTTCTTGTGATTCTCGTCTATATGCATGTTTCTAAATTTAGAACCAGTTCTTGATTTTCTGTTAAAATCTAACATTAACATAGTAAAAAACTTAGTATCAAGAGAGATACTGGTGTTACCATCATGAATCTTGGTCACATATGCATATATGATGCCCTCACCTAGTTTGTATACCATGGATTTTGAGTTTGGTGGAAAACGGAACCCGTTTCGGTATCCCAAGAACCTATTTTTGGAGTATTTTGAGATATTGATCTATCAAATATTTTGATTTGTGAAAACTAATACTTTCATGTTGTAGAGAATTCAATTCTATACGATTTTGACTTTTGAAAATCCGAATTTCGATTTAAAATAAAGTTTTATGGCCGAAACAAGTTTTGACATAAATCTGAATTTTGTTGCTGTTTAGAAAGTCGAAATTCCGACGGTATACCGAAGTATACCGACGGTATGCCGATTTTTGCACCAGAAATTTTCTGTATTTAGGTTGAAACCCCGTCGGTATGTCGTTTTAGGCTGTTTTTGTATGTTTTTGTCCGTTTTTGTCCGTTTTTGTCCGTTTTTTATATTCCTTCGAGTGTAATGAATTCTTAACATGATTAGATGACCTTGTATACTTAGAGAATAATTGTACACCCTATATATCCTTGACACTAGCTTATGTTTATATGTTCTTTTTATACTCACTATGTATTGATATGCTCTTCCAGATTTATTGTACCTTACAGTCTATGTCATGTCCAGTACCTACTTGATAGTGACCCGTTGTGGTGTACTCTTGAACATGTCTTTTTCCTAGCTTGCTTGATAGTGACCTGTCATGGCGCACTCTTGATTCTAGTACATGTCTAGCTCCTTGATAGTGGCTCGTCGTAGCGTACTCTTGTCTTGATATTGTCATATCTTGTTGTGGCTTGTTGTAGTGCACAATCTTGCTTGTCTTATCCAGTCTTGCATGTCTCATGTCTAGGATGGATTCTGCGGAATGCCACACCTAGAATCCAACAAAAAAAATGTTAAAGACTAAACAACTCGCTTGATTACCTACATCATTGGAGACTTTTCCGGTTACCTGTTGCCCCTTTGGTCTTGGTCTTATATATATATATATATATATATATATATATATATATATATATATAATATATATATATTATATATATATATATATATATATATATATATATATATATATATATATATATATATATATATATACATGGGATTTGGAGCTATCTGTCATGATGAGCACTCTTCTAGCACACCGTCGAGTGGGGCACTTCTCTAGGACACATGTATCTTACTACAGTGTGTCTGCTATACTTGTTTTTCTTTTGGCTTGGATCATTCAGGTAGCAGCAGGCAGGTAACTGGAATTGAATTTCTCAAACTTGCATGTGTTATTAGTTAGGATTGTGGCAACCCTAGTTAGCTAAAGTATCAAGCCGTACTCATTGCTTGGCCGTGATTGATGGATGGAGTCCATTCCTGTCTAGTCTAGTCTTACTCTAATTTATCTTATTGTAGTACTTAGCTTCCTGTCATTCCTTACATGCTATTCTTTCTACTACATGCTCGGCTATACCACATGCTTATATGTCCAGTTTACTCTATGTATTCACTTGCTATCCTTCTTACATGATCCAGTTTCCTTTCGTAAACACTGTGGTACCAATTTACTATTCTAGTCTCGTTTACTGCTTTATCTTAGAGATGTTATAAATTATATGCTGGTTTTAGTTCATAGTTTGGCTTCCTTTGTGGTACTTGCTATTGGGGGTCTGACCCCACTGGTTTTGCATTGACCAGATTTACTTGAGGAGCCCGAGGATCTTCCGGACCTTCCACTCGATGGTGACCACCCGGAGCACCAGGGGACTTGAGTGGGTGTTCTTTCTCTTATCCACTCTTTTTCTATACATATTCTTTTAAGGCGTTTAGCCACCGAGCACGTGTTTAGCTCGTGTTTTGGACTTGACATTTGGCCTACGGACTTAGACATGATGTTATATTTCTAGACTGCACCTAAAACTGATCATGTATTACTTAGTCTTGCTAGTTCTTGTCCCGATCCGCACCCACTGAGGGTACGAGTACGTAACAGCGCCCAGCCTATGCGCGCAATGTCGACGATAGAACATTGTTCTAGGTCACTATCTAATCAATCAACTCACGCAATTATATAATGTACTTGTCAAAATCTCAACTCCGAACGGAGGACAAGTATAGATATAATGAAGTCTCAATCACAGTCTAAGCACGATATGATAACACAGAAGTTTATAACTTAGACTAAATAATAACAAAACCAACTACCAAATAATATAATAATCTCAAAACAATCTCAAAACAAAACATATCTCAACTTATTTACAATTCAAGTTCTAAAACATGAAACTAAATCAAGTCAACTAGCTAGTCTCCCGATCACTCTGAGTGTCGAGGCCAAAGGTAGCTAAACCATCTCCTGGTCCATAGTAAGTAGGGCAAGTGTCCTCAGGACAATCATCTGTAAAATTTTTAACAGGTCCAGTCAGGACAGGAACGAGCACAATCTCATCTAGAAAACCCAAGTAAATGACAGAGAACTATAAAGCAGTTATAGACAGTTGTATTGATGAATATGTCAGTTTATATTTAGGTGATGATATAGAGAACAGTTGAGATACAAGGAAAGTATAGTAACTAAACAAGAGAAGAATCATGACGATGAAGACTGTAAATAGAAACTAGCTGAACTAGAGTAACATGATATAAGTCCAAACAGTAAATGTAAACAAGTGTAAAACCCAAGTAAGTCCAGACAACATAAATCTGATACCAGGTGATTCCAGTACAAGATGAGTCCAGTATAAGATGATTCCAGTCAGTGATCAAAGATTCCAAGGTGAGTCCCGACTATATTCTAATAGTGTGTTTTAAAATACCGAGATCGACATGTAAACGTCTATAGGTAATCTGGCACATCACACACTCGGCCGGGTGTGAGATGGCTATCATTCCAGTTTGATTCCAGCATGTGGGGTGATTCCAGAATTAGGGTATGTCTACATGTCTTACTCAAGTATTTCCCCTCCCAGCAAGTACAAGTGAATTCAGAATACGACACGAGAATCGAGATGAGTCTAGCCAAATATGATGATACCAGCAATGATTCCAGTAATAGAAGCCAGACATGATGATACCAACAATGATTCCAGTAATAGAGGTCAGACAATATGGTATGTGTGTCGCATACATGAATTCAGAAATATCCATACGTGTTGTAACAGAGAATCGCATACAACTAACTAGAACTGAAGTACATTAATTGACAAGTAAATGAGAAAACTATCAGAGAATGTACTCGCCCGCTACTCTGAAAAGAGTAATGTAATATCAGATGTCTGTAACAGAGTCACAATGTCCTAAACAGAGGAATATAGGTTATGACATGTCCAGAATGCTAAATAAGAACATACAATGCAATCAACATGATTTCTAGGCTAATCTAGGTTAAAGTCAAACTTTGGTCAACCTTGGTCAATTATACTAGTCAACTAGGTCAATCCTAGTCCAGTCAAGTCTCATTAGGCCTAACCAAGCCTAGGCTAGCAAACACACACCATCACAAGTCATAGAGAACACATATTACATATATATACATGCTTACATTACATTCACATATTTGAACTTGCATTCATTCAATCATAGGCATATTTACATAGATGCTTGCATTTCTACATTCATTCATGCATTCATTTCTTAACATATATACATTACATTTGATTATTAGTTCATGGCATTTATGCATACATATATATCTATCACATATGTTATCTAAACATGCATAATACATTCATCCATTCTATTCTTTATACATATGCATTACATGATTACATGCAAACTTACATTACCTTCATTACATTTATTCATGGCAGTCTATATACATACATGCATATTTACATACTTTCATACAAAGATGCATAGGCACTTACTTGTATACATTTACATATATATACATGGATGCATATTCATTGTTTTCATCATCTTGCATTATACATTGCATTACATCACATCATTCTTGCATATATTCATTCATTCTACTCATAACATATATTGCCTACATTGCATATATCATGGCATACCTACACTTATTCATTCATGCATTCATTATACATATGTTGCATATATACACTATATATATAGAGAGGGAGGGCAAGGAAGGGGGCATAAAGAGGGGTGTGTTGTGTGTGCAATGTAAGGGTGTGTGTAGATGTGTGTGTTAACAGTTAAGGGGTTTTGCATTGTCATACATACATTATATGCCTACATTACAAGATATATATTTATTCATTAGTTAGGACACTACAACATATCATTTATGAGAAAAAATAAAAGGAAAGGGAAGGGGAAAAACCGAATGGGAAGGGAGGAAGTATGAGAAATAACATTCACTACAACAAAAAGACCTATTAATGACGCTTGATAAGTGGATTTCATGACGGCTGATAAACAAGCGTTATCAAAGTTCGAAATACCTTTTTTCTATGACGGTTTAGGCTAATTCTGGGCTTTTTATAATGTTTATAAAACAAAGCGTTATTAATAATTTAGAGCGGTGGCAAACTTGTAATATTTTTTAAGTTTAATTGTTGGCAAAATCCTTGCTATAGCCCGCCTCTCCCCCAAAACATTCTGGTCTTCTCCTTCTCCTCCTTTCTTCTCCCTCCTCTCCCCCAACTCCAAAACCCTAACCCTAGATCCAAAATCTTCGAGGAGGGTCTCACGCTCCTCGTCGCCCTCCAGGACAAGCTCGAGGCCGCCACGCACGCGATCGACAAGAACGCGAAGGATGAGCGTTAGGGTTCTGCTCGTCCTCTTCTCCGCGCTCTCCCTCTCCCCCATTCTTGTGCTTCTTTCCGACCCCTCTTCGTCCTCTCCCTCCCAATGGCGGCTCGACGGCTTAAGAAGTACCTCCAGAGGTCCCTGTCCTCTTCCATCACCATCTCCTTGAGTACCACCGCCACCAACATCACCACCTCCAAGCCCTACTCCCCTCCCATCTCCCCTAAGCTGAAACCCGGTAAGCGGGGCAACGATCCCAACAGCCTCAACTCCAGCACCGAAAAGCTCGCCACGCCGAAGAAGTCCGCCCCGCCTATCGTGAGGAAGAAGTCGAAGAAGTCGTTGACCGAGCTCCAAATTTTTTTGGTCAGCCGCCCAAATTTTTGGTTCTCTCCAAAGCCGCCCAATTTTTATCTATATTCCTCCAAGATCTTCAGCTCTAGAATAAAGCTGTCTAAATTTTTTTCCTCTCCAAAGGGAACCATGAGCTCGACAGTGTGCCCCCATGGACTCCTGGAGGTCTTTCGCACCATTTGGATCGCCCTCGTCGCTCTGAAGGTGCAGAAGAGGGTGCAATATCAGAGGCGGCCATGGACGAGATCAAGATCCTGATGCAGATCGACGAAGGCGATCCCGACGACACCCGCTGCATCGTGAAGCTCCGACATCGAGGGGGCCCTCCTTCAGAAGATCTGGTACTGACCGCACATCCGACTCGGTGGGTCCAAAGATCCCTCCTTCAGAAGCACACAAGGTGTTTGATAAATTGTTTTGTGGTACTCTCTCTTTTTCGCACAACTACCTAACTTTAACATCATACTCAAAACGTTGCTTCAAGACATGGAACCGTATGACTCAACTGAACGAGTATGACTCAGCGAGGCTCTACAAAGAGAGGTGAATGTCTTGAAACAAATCTTGATATGGATTTCTACTAGTATTGTGATTTTCAACAGTTAATTTGCGAGAACTGTAACTTGGAAGAGTTGAGAATCCTGAAATTAGAAGCAGGAGCTAGCCAATATGGTCTATATCGGATCGCAATCGTCAACTCAACATGGATAACCAGTAGTGAATGAGGGAGCTAGCCAATATGGACTGTGGGACAATTCTTCAAGGTGGTATAGGCCAAATTCCTCTTATTTACTCCTTTTTTCGAAATTTAAGATCATACAATTTCTATTGTCATAAGAACATGAGATCAGTCTAATTAAGTGTCAACAATTTTTTTTCATATATGCACTAGTTTGGAAATATGCTCAAATTTTAGGAAGTTCCACTAACAGTGAAAGAATAGTGTAACCATTAATCGATCATATGTCACAGAGTATGTAGAGTTCATGATAGTATAGTCAAATGGTTGAAAGAAGAAAATTGTATTTTCAGGCATTTGTATTTGCATTTTTATTTTCAGGCATTTGCATTTACATTTTCATTTTCAGGCATTTGTTTTGATATGTGAATGATATGATTATTGTGAATATTAAGGTGTGACATTTGCATTTTTAGGCCAAGTTTCTCCAAGCAGCTGTTGACTGGAAGAAGAAAATTGGATTCAAAGGTATAAGTTCACTTTTAATTATTAAGAGAACATGAATTAGAAAACATGCATTTACAAGTGTTTGCTATTTTACTGGGTATTTTAGCATGCTTGTGAAGATGTATCAAAATTTATTATATGGAAGTTAACTCCTGTTTCTTACATAAATTCAGGGCATGATGTTTTTACTTCCAATCAGTAGCTTTTAATGTGAAAGTCCTAGGTGTCTTTTTATTTTGAGTTTTAGATCCGTAGAATACTCGCCTGTGTCTATGGAAATGGCAATTCAAATAATTAAATGATGCTGGTTTTGTTTTTTCAGGGACTCTACTGATAGAACCTAAACCTCAAAAACCTACTAAGCACCAGTAATGTGTCACAAGTTGATTTATTTTAATTTTTAAAGTATGATTTTATTTTTTTATTTATTTGATGTGATCTACTTATGTTAGGTATGATTGGGATGCTGCTACTACATTCTCATTTCTCCAGAAGTATGGCCTTGCAGGTAATTCCTCATGCCATCACACTCGTACGAAAAGCATTACCTCAATGTAGGCATTCTGTATGTTAACTCCTTTCTCATGAAGAATTTATGCAGTTCAGCATTTGGATATTAAATATGTATTATGAATTTGAATTGTTCCCAATAAGTATCAGGCTTTTGCTACTTGTGTAGTTGGAAGTATTATAATCTTGGGAGCTAATTCCTTATATTTACTTAGGTGCCTGAACTGTTGTAGTTGGAAGTATTATAATCTTGGGAGCTAATTCCTTATATTTGCTTAGGTGCCTGAACTGTTCCCAATGTTAACATAGGAAGTATGCATTCGTAGTATGTTGCACTAACAAAAACTTGGCAAGACGACGATTGCCAAAACTTTACAAGACAACATGGCACCAAATTTGTTATGTCTGTGTCTTGTCCTTGCCAAAACTTTACAAGACAAATGGCATCAAATTTGTTATGTCTCTGTCTTGTCCTAAATGTGTCCGTCACAGAAATGACATTGATTTTGTAGTGTGAATACTGTACATGTTTCCTAGGGGTGCACAATTGTCCCTTTAAAAGTTTCTTTTTATCTAAAGATTGAAATTGTATGTTTTCAAATATTATATGTGCTGCCTTTCTCTGGGCTGCATGTAGACTGTCAGCAAAATCTCTAGGTATTCCAGTCAATGGTTGCTGTGACTTGGATCATTGATCATCGTGCTCTTTGACCCACATGTACTTGCTACGAGTAATCCAAAAATTAGTCCAATGTGTACAAGTCCTTCGTTTCTTGCAATTTTCACATTACATTACAAAGTATATTGAACCTTGTTTTTATCTTTTTCAGGATTTTGCTACATGTTCTGTGGACAGTTTTGATGTGGCCAAGTTTTGATGTGGACAATTTTGGTAGTTGTAAATATATATATGTATTTGGATATTCAATGTAATGAAGATGTTGATATGTACTCTATTTTGAGAAATGTAATAAAGATGGTGATATATAATGTTAAGTTTTTAGAATGTAATATATACTGTGCAGTATAGAGCATTATAAATATGCTAATTTGAATAGTATAAAGTGTTATAAATGTGTTGCATTGAGCCTATACATATTATCTATTCATGACGTTTTAAAATTGTTCTGAATTGTGCACTATATATTAACTATTCATAACGCTTTTATAGAAACTATTCATGACGGTTTTTTTATGACGCTTTTAAAAAATATTTATAACACCCGTTTACATAACGGTTGCTTTGAAAGAAAAAAAAACGTCATGGTTTGTCATTAATGACGCTTTTTAGCCGTCATTAAAAGAGTTTTTTGTTGTAGTGATTACTCATTCATTCAATTTAACATACATGCATTCATGGCATCAATCTCAGTTTTGTAGTGTGTAGATGTGTGTGTGTGTCTAGATAGTTGAAAACAATGTGTGTGACAGTTAACAATTTATTTAAAACCCTGCTACTAAGTCCTATTCACATTCAGTTAGCTATCTACTGCATCTGTTTCCTAAACTGAACAATATATAGGGATCTAAGGTGGTTTATGACTTATACTAGTGTCACATGGACACTAGCTTACTGCAGTGCAGTGCCTAGATAGGCCCTGTCTGCTAAGCCAAGGTAATTCCAACCAAGGCATAGGGGATCCTTACCTTCCCGATCTCAAATGTGCAGGGCCAAATGCCCCTGCCCTATCCTTAACTGTTACTCAAACTTCCTGTATGAAATGATACATACTAAGGTCTGACACAATACAATTGATTGAAATAAATAGGTAATGCTATTTCCTTCTGTTAAACTCTAATACTAAGAATAACACACTCCCTAGACACTCTCAAACCCCACTCCTATACATTTCAAGTCTGCTATATTTATATATAATAGCTACAAAGCCTACATATAAGTATATATTTTATGAACCCACACTTATCCTCACACACACTCATCTAAACACCCTAGTTACTGTCACATGCACCCTTCACTCCTATCTCTCAAAACTGACATATGAACTACACTCTACTAATTCCTAATGCACTTGACACCTACATGACACCAGCACTCACTCATATCCTAAGATACTCAAAACACACACACACACGCACACACACACACACACACACACACACACACACACACACACACACACACACACAGTATCCTGACTAATCTCAGGAACATACATGTATACATAGGTTTCAGGTTTCAGGAAACTAGAAAATACGAACACTATGCAACACCCAACTCTAGCCAACCTAACACATGAACTATATAGCCTAACATTATATTCAGTTTAACCATTTACATATTGAAACCTGGAAATTGAACTGCACATTGGAATTTAATAAAGAAATGTAAACATGGCACAGTTTTCAGGGAAACAGAGAGGTGTAGTAGCAGTTCACTAATTGACAGTTCAAAATACAATTTCAAAAGCCAAAACCCATGCTAATATGAACCCTAATATGTAGGTCAATCTCTGATACATATAGCTGAACAAAACATCCCAATTAATCGATCAAACAGTTTAAATCATACATCAAAATCTCAGAAAATAGAGTTCAGCCTAGGTATCAGAAAAATATAGGTTCGAACCCAAAATCTTTATTCAAATTACATTAATACATCAAATTAAAGGCCAAGGTAGTGTCGTATATGTGTAAGGGTACTCCACAGGTCGTGTCGTATCCAAATGAGTGGACACGACGTGTCAAAACATTCATGAACACTGTGTATCAGCAATGTGCAGCAGGCAGCCTCGTGCAGCGAGGACACGGCCTCGTGCACGCGACACAGGGCACGACACGACTTGTGCTCGTGCCCACGTATTCTTTCCATATAGGGCTACACTCGTGTCGCCCTGCACTGTGTCAATGTGTCCCTGTGTCGTGTCAAATGGCGCGTATCAGAGAAGGATTTTCATGCGTGCAGTGACAGTGTAAAATCAGTACGGGCTTGATTTCTCAGTGCACACTGAACGAGGACCCATGAAATTTTGTGGGAGTGACGTCAGTGGGTGCCCCCATGTGTCCATGAAGTTTTATGGCATGTGGTGCCGTGTCGTGTCCGCTAGGACACTCGAACAGCATGGGAGCCGCAAGAGGTCTGTGCGCGATGTCGTGCATGAGGTGCGTGTCCATTTTGGACACAAAAATCCCCCAAAATTGTGCTAAGTCTTCAACATAATTAATCTACACATTAAGAGCTTCAAAAACATGTAATTAGTTTTGGAAAATACGAAAATCCATTTCTATGAGGCATTTCAACAAACACTTGCACATACACATAGACACGTGTCCGATACGGACATCAAACGGACACGATTTCAATCCAAACTTTAGGGACAGCTAGGGGACACCTAGATCTAGCCTAATATGCAAAGAAAATAGAATATTAGCACAATTTGAGAAGTTTTACCTATAGATGTAAATAACAAGAAAAAGCTTCAAATGGGGGGTTCCTCCTTGCTAGCCAAATGCTCCAAATTGACCCAAAGATGGGATTACTCTCCACAAACAGAAAATAGGAGAGTATTAGGTTCTAATGCAAGAAACTAGAGTGAAAAATAATTTAAAATAAAGAATCTATGGATTGGGGAAGAATGGACATACCCTTCTTTTTCCTATGTGTTGGAATGATACAAAAGAGGCAAGAACTAATGAAGAGATTATTTATAGGGAAGGGAAATGACCTAGTTGCTGGTCATAAAGGAAAGAATTAGGGTTAGGGTTTAGTCTAGTGGGCTTTGGGCCTAGTTGCACTAGCTAACTAGCTCAAGTCCTTAGCCTTTGGTCCAATACAAAATCCTCCTACTCTCTTCATGAAACTTAGCCAACTTAAGTCAACCAAGACCAACTTAAGTTAGATTAGGGTCCATACCATGTTAACTAAGTCACAAAGTCAAGGTCAAAGTCTAGGACAGTCTCTTAAGTCACAGCTAGCAAAAGTCAAAATTAACAATCACTAATGCAATAAATCATAAAATAATTCAAAGAGGCCAAATGACCAAAATACCCTCATGCTCAAAAGTAAAAATAAATCATCCTAATGACATGGTTAGACTCTAGGTCATGCAGTCTCTAGGGTTACACTAGTAAACATCAAAATCACAAGTCATTGATCAAAATGGTTTTTAAATTAATTTTTAAAATCACCAAAAATTATAATGTGATTTAAATGCAATAAATAATGATTATAAATACAAAATTTCAAAAATACTCTCATTTCAGAAACTGGGTGTTACAGTTCTTCATTTTGTATTACTAGCTTCATGATCATCTATATATTATAGTTTGGGACACTTTACTGTCTTATATGCATGATGATTATATTCTTGTACCTTACTTCTGGTCTGAGACTGAGATATCTAGGATTATGTGATCTAGGATTGACTGTTGGTTTGTAGCAGTGACCCCCATCTATACAGCTTATACGTTGTTTTGGAGTACTGGAGTACTTTGGTATACGTAGCTGGCATGGTCCGTCCCTACTTGCCAGTATTCTGGTTCTGAGGCATGACATGAATGATCGTTGAAAGTGCAGGCATACAGATATCATGCACAAAGATCACTTATAACATGATAGAGAAAGATGGTAGGTGTATTTACCTTTTGTCGGACAAGAGTGAGTACGTCGATGTTTATAAGAAGTCACGAAACAATCCAAGATTGCTGAATGTTGCCTGCTTGCTTATGCGAATTGAAATAACATGTTTGCTATGATAACATGCTTTACTGCTTTCAAATATGCCATGAAACTGATCCTAAGGCAAAGCTAGAAAGAACACTAAATTGCATGCTGCCTGATTCAATATATATATCTACTTAATGTTAGTTTAGTAAAGTGGGTCAATATCAGTACGCGAGAGGATTAGTACCGATCCCCCCACCAGATTGCTTGCAGGATGCAGGTAATGGATTGCTCGCGGCGGAGCTTCGCTTGAATGCACTGAGGCATGGAATGCCATAGCGTATTGAGGTGTGCGACGACATTGACGCTCGAACTTACAACTGGATGATGCGGTCGAGATATGGAAGACATGATGTATAGAACGATGAAATCCTTTGTGGGCAAGAGAGAACTTGAGTGTTGTAAGCCAATCTGGCATGATTCATTTGGGCTATTAAAAACCTTTGTAATTCTGCTGTTTATCGAATAAAAAGAATTGTTTTATATACTTTGTGTTCTTTTGCTGCTAATACATAAATCAAAGATAACCATTTGAGAACTTGTCATCTTGCCTTGTACGAGTGCAACTCCAGATTCGTACGACATCACGTCCCAGCGAGGACGATGATTCGGATAAATCGATGCGAGGGCGAGCGATTCTTTTTTGGGTCGGGGCGTCATATTGCACCGCCACAACAATGTCACTACAAAAAAAGTGACCTTTTGGGACAACAAAAAAATGTCATAATAAATAGGTTTACCGTCCCAACTACTATTTGGAGTTGCACTCGTACATCACGTCGAATCTTTCCTCCAATTGTGGGAACCCTATAGGGGGGGGTGAATAGGGTCAAGCTAACTAATCAAGAACTTAGCACAAGCTAATTGGCAATTTAAAAATATAAGTGCAAGAGAAGAAGCAAACACAATACCGACACCCGATATATCCTGGTATCCTCCTAAGAGGCAGTCCAGTCCCGGAACTCTCTCCGGCTTTAATCCACTATTTGAGCAAATAGTTACACACGAGTTTGGATCCGAAGAACTCGCCAACTTCTTACACAAGAGCTTTAATCCGAAGGGCTCTCCGACTTCAACCGAGAGTTTGGATACGAAGACTCCCCAACTTCAACCTTTCACAATAGGTTTTGATCTCCTTATACAATAGGATGAAGATCTCACTTTTCAACTCAATAACTCTAACACAATTTGTGAATGGCAAATGAAAGCTTTGTAGAGTTGTTTGTGGATAGGCTTTGGTGGTTTAGAAATTTTTAGGCTCAAAGCATCATCCTTGAATGAAGGGGTTCAAGGCTATTTATAACCAAAGCATTGAAAAGAGATCAAGGCAACTTTTCAGTCCACGAACCGGCATACCGCCGGTATGATCCGGCATACCGGCGGTATACCGATCTGGGATTGCAACGGCTCGAAATATAGCCGTTGGGATCATTTAATGCTGAAAATCCGACCGTTGGAATTTCATCGTTACTGAATCGGTATACCGTCGGTATGATCCGGTATACCGTCGGTATGCCGATTTTGTGGACAGAAACTTTCTGTGAACAAAATCGGTATACCGCCGGTATGTACCGGTATACCGTCGGTATGCCAATTTTCAGCCAAAAATGATCCTGGGCTAGTTTCTGCCCTAGCTTTCGATTTTGCCATCCATTTCTTGTGTTTACAATTATTCCTAAGACTCATTACAGACTCCAGATATACTATAGCAGGTGCAGGCTTCTTCAGAGTCTTGAAATGATGATGGCATGGCTTGGCTTCTTCCTTTGATAGGTGCTGGCTTTTTCCCTTGGCGGCAGCTGACCAAAGATATCCAGTTTGTAAAAACTGAATACCTTTCGGGGGCTTCGCCCCCGAACCCCCGACGAGGGGCGCTGCCCCCTCGACCCCCGTCCGCTGACCGGGCAGCGGAACCCCCGGTGCGTGGCTCCAGAGATGTCGTCGGGTGGTTCAGAGAAATCTTGTGGGATCCGTCGTCTTTGGCCCACCATGATTTCTTCATTGCATATGTCCACATTGATCTTGCTTATTATTTTTTTTGCATGTACATGTTAGACGAACAAAGCAATATACATAGTAACAAGTATGATAAATTAAAGCACATTAGGACTATGCGAAGTTTAAGTATAAGTGCTAAGGTGATGGCATAAATGTTAGTGATATCATAATGATTAAACTTAATTGAATGACCACAATCAAAAACATAATTTTGATTTTGGCAACCCAATTAAATTTAAGATAGATAAGCTCATATCACTAAGATGTAAACCAATGGGCACATATCACCAAAGATATAAGTATAAGTAGAAATGCTATAGTGATAGTATGAAGATTAGTGATAATGAAATGCTAAACTTAACATATTAACCATATTCAAAAATATGATACAATCATTGGGCCAACACTTGTCATCTTGCCTTGTACGAGTGCAACTCCAGATTCGTACGACATCACGTCCCAGCGAGGACGATGATTCGGATAAATCGATGCGAGGGCGAGCGATTCTTTTTTGGGTCGGGGCGTCATATTGCACCGCCACAACAATGTCACTACAAAAAAAGTGACCTTTTGGGACAACAAAAAAATGTCATAATAAATAGGTTTACCGTCCCAACTACTATTTGGGACGGTCTTTAGGACGGCAATGGGTGGTCTTATTAGGGTGGCGTGGCAAAAAGTTAAATGACGGATATCTGCCGTCCCAAATACATATAAAGGACTGTTAAACTCCCGTCCCAAAAGGTTTCAAAATTACAAATTCTGCAGGACAGTTTATAAATCTGTCCCAAAAAATACGTCCCAAAAACTTAATCCTCCTCCTATTTATATATGAAATATACAATTAAATTTTATATAGAACAAAAATCACACAGAACTATTTAATCACAAATGCATTATGGTAGCTGCAACATTAAGACAAGAAATTTTTATAAAACATTTAAAAGTCATATCCAACTGTTTACAAAATAAAACAAAAGTTCACATCACGTCGAATCTTTCCCCCATAACATAAAATTCATATCCCATTGTTTACAAAATGAAAGTTTACATCACGTCGATAGCCGCATATGCATGTCAAATGCACCATCTGCAGCCTTCTTTGGAGCAGCCTTCTGTGAAGGAGTTACACGACAGCAGATGGCTGTCCTCGAGAGAATCGCTAATTCAGTGAAAGCCTCCTTATATCTCTTCAGAACAATTTCTAAAGCAACACCATCCACAACAAATGCCAAGTCCTGTGGAAACAAAGAAATAAGGGCAAAGTTCTTCATGGGAGTAAAAGATTCAGCTGAAGTATGACTTGATAGTTTTGAGAGAAACTACAGATGCAAAAGGGCATGCCAAATTGAGAAAAGCGAACCAGCATACATGACCATGGGTAATGTGAACACAATGAAATTTTGAACACCTAAACATTTAATAGATACACTGATAAAAAATAAAAGGCTGTCACACATTTAAAAAAAAAGAACTGCTAAACATGAAGTTGATAAAACAACAATGACAGTTTTAAGTGTACAATCAAAGAGCTACAATCACCTGAATTTTCTCTCTTTCTGTCAGCTCTCGCTGAGGAGGTTTTTCAATGTATAATGCTTTGGAAGTGGATCTAGGATTATGATGTGACTTCTTTTCAGAGAGGTCCTTTTATGTAAAATGCTTTGGAAGTTTTAGTCATGGAAATGGAAATCCTCAGCTTCACGGTACCTTTCTTAAAATGCTTTGGAAGACCAAAACACTATTAGTTGAGCATGAGTCCTGTCAGACCTATGAGACTAAACTTGGGTATAGAATTCTCCCTTTTTCTAGATGTGTGGGCCTCAAGCATAGTATAATGCTTGAACATGAATAGGTTTAAATAGTGCTGGGAACAAAATTAGGGATCTAAATAGTCGATATGCACTGTGGCATATCATGAAATTGAATATTCACATCCATCATAATTTAGGTCTATGTTTGGCACATGAAGGTGCTACTGTGCTTATATCGTTAAGGCTTCCTTCTATATGCAGTCATGGAAAGTAGAACAAGTGGCTTTATCTTTGCTACATACATTTATAAAACCCGAAATATCTTTTGTACAAGATTGTTACTTTTCTAATGTAACCTTTATTATTATTATTTCTCATGTTCATATTTGGAAGTGTATCTATTTTTATTATATCAGTCTTATGTATCAACTGTCCTATCTATCCAACATTAATTGAGTTAGCTATGCTACTAAGAGTAAATTTCTTCTATGCAAACTAGTAGATGACTTGAACAAGCTTATTCTAACCTTAATAGCCAAATAAAAAGTTCTGATACCAAACTTATCTAATGACTTCGAAGTTACTTAGCTGTGGATGCATTCCTGTTTGTTTCATTATATATATGTAATTTTGCACTAGCAACCTTCTTGTCTACCTTGCCCCTCCATAGTCGTCTGGACAATTACCTATGATAGGATATCTTACAAAATAATACCAGAACTGACTCCTACAAATAATAAGTTCCTATCTGAACAATAGGACTAACATCTAACAAACTCTTAACAATTGATGAACAGAACAAGGATTCCTATTTTGGACATTCCTAACTCGAGTTCAAAGACTCCCTACTAGCCTGGACAAGGAATAGTGGTCTAAACCAAAGTAGTGAATGATCACATAAAGGTTAAACTAAATCTAAGGATACCCTAATGGCCAATGCGTATGGCACTACCCAAGAATGACGCCCAAAGTGAGAATTGATACTTCATTATTTGGATTGAACAAGGATGCAGGCCTCTATGAACTAAACATATGAGAGATGGCCATAAAGGACTAACCCACAATATCTGAGATTAATCTAAGGATAAATATGATTCCTCTCTACTCACTAACACATCACCCTATAACTATCTATTTGCATTCGCACATATATGGCAATGTGTAAAGGATACTCACTCCCTCACCTGTTTCACATCTAACCCTCATAATACACACCATTCTAATACATAAAAATCACTAACACATAAGGATTTATACACAGTGCATGCAGGACACTCTCAACTGGACACTAACACTAGGATATGTAACTAATAGCTCACCAATATCTAACGCATCTACTGACACATACAATGGTTCACCCTCTAACACTCTAGGATACATTGCCAACTGTCTAACATTCACATAAACTATCTAACCCCCTCCTTCTAACATGACTAATACATTAATATATCATATATTAACACTCTCTGCTACTAGCAAGTCCTAATATACTAACAATACTCTAACACTCAAATTCCTAAATACCATTCCTAGGTATCCTAATCTGGACACTAAGATACTACCCTAAGATACACTATAGGATTCCCTACTAACATTCTATTCAACAAGATATGGCCAACTGCCTCTGGCCCCTGTTGCTGCTACAAGGCTCACTTTCTGACACTCTAACTACTACAAAACCAAACCTTCCTACCTGCACAAAGTAGGAACTACCATGGCTAAGTCCGTGCTACCACTGCTGCCTCTTAGCAGTGTGGCTCTAGCTCTCTGCAGGAGCCTCAAGTGGCCCTGTCCCTTTCTCTGCTGCTACTGCTAATGCAAGGTTGGCCAAGGCAAGCCACTACCATTCTTCTGATACACAAGTGAGTATCACAATAAAACTCTTTTACAAAGCACTAACACTCTCATCTCTTAAGCATTCACCTCACTAACATTAAACTCTACTCCCAGTCCTAACTCAACCCTCTAAACACCCACACACACTCAATATCCTTGACCTCGACCCAGGCATTAAGCAACATATACTAAGTTTTTTGAACAATCAAATGAACAATGGGGCTTAAACCTATACATTTGATCCCCCTCTCCTGAACTCTTCCAAGGGACACACATCACATATATATACACACCCTCACCATCCCTTTACCTATACTCACATACACACAAACACTTCTTTCATCTCTCACTCTCTCCTAAACTCTAAGGACACAACATTGGATACCCTAACTAAACTAACTTAACATTAACTCAACCAAGATACTAACATATACATATCTAATATTCTATCTGAGGCTAACTGAACCAACACACTAAGATACATCATTATTTATCTTAACTCATAATCACTCATCTGATAAAAGGAAGGATGAAACCCCCCCCCCCATGGAGATAGCCTACTTCTAAGGGCCAACTCCTACATGCCCTGCTACTGCTAATGGTTCAGTGGCCAGATGGCCTAGCAACACTCGAGCCAAGTGCGCTACTGCACACAGCAGTGCAGCCAAGCCAAGGTCCCCCCTCCTGCTGCTAATGCTCTGTAAGCTAAGTCCCAACTCTAAATCTGATACTTACATCAAGATAAATATCTGATACAAGGATTACTAAGGTTTGAACAATCAAATGAAATGGGACTGAACATAAGCTAGGGTGCAGGACAAGGCAGATACTAAATAAGGCTACCATAACTTAGTGGACAGACCAAAAGGAATGTCCATTCATAGAAAGATAATTTCCCAGGTAAACTAAGGTATTGACTAAATCTAAAGATATGGACATTAATATCTAAAGCAGGCAACATAAACAAGGGGACTGAATCTATTATGGACTTGCCATATTCCCAAATTACTGACTGAACACATAACCCCTCTTCGAATTAGACTGCACACATGCAAGGGGTCTGAACTCTGATGCATGGGTGTGTGAAGAGCAAAGCAAGTGTGTGCAGACATGTAAAGGAAGAGTGCAATGAAGTAAGAGTGAAGTGTCAAGTGAAATGTGCACAACAATGGGGGCTTCGACTGCACAGAACAAGGTCTGCAGGCCATGGTACAGCACGAACAGGCCATGGCTTGAATCCCCATGCCTTGGTCTACATGTCAGTCACTAGACTCATCCACATGTGCTTAGGTGGTGAAACCAAGGTGTGTCAAAAGAGAACAAAATATCAATTATATATTTAGTTGGGTCTTATATATATTTTACTTCAGCTTAAGAAGGATAATTCATGACCATAAGGTGGTTAACACTTACTCTTCACAAAATAACACTAAAACCTGAAGGTTACTTCATCTTTAAATGCCTAATTTCAAAATATCAAGCTGAAGTTGAAATGTCACTTAAGAAGCCATGCTCGAAAAGGGACTGATTCAATCCAGATAAGCTCAAGCTCAGTCACATCCATAAATCAGAAATCAATTATGAATTATGCATGAATCATATTTCTTGTCAAGAAATAAGGATGGAGATATACCTATCAATCACATCCTGACGCCGCATGGTGGTGAGCAACTGCCTAGTGCGCATTAGCAAAGACCGATGTCCCTTATACTCAGTTTTAGCCTTCTTCAAGACACCAGTTGATTCCTCTGAACAATAAAGTATGATCACATTATAACATCAACAAATTACAGGTCCTACACCTAGTCATATATGGACCTAAGCTGATGCATTATACAACTCATAACTGATGGTGCAGACATGTAAACTGAAAAGACTATATCGATTAGCTAGCACAGTCAAAATAATTTACATGTGAAGCATATTGTATGCATAGTTGTTTACCGTGCAAAGAAACAATCAGTCAAAACTAGGGCACGTTCCATATATATATATATATATATATATATATATATATATATATATATATATATATATATATATATATATATATTGTTTTTTTTGCACGATCCATATATATAATATATATGGTGTTAAGAAGCCTGTTCCAATGCAATGCACACCAACCACAAGGCAGGCAACAGGCAATCAAGCAAGGATCATGTTACAATAGTGTTCTAATAAGTCTCTGATTTGGAAAAATGGCACCTTACCAATGAGAGAGAATAATTGGTGCCTGTAAGTAGAACGACATTGGTGGTAAAGCAAACTCTCAGCTAACTGAGGTAACACATTGCAGCTAATGCATAGAATCTCAATTGCACTGGTGCATAAGTGTCTAGAGAAACCTCTCTTAGATATTTACTTCTACAAGTCATTCATGTTAGAACTGTCACAACCTTTGATAATAACTGATCTAAGTACAGAACTTTCTTACGAGGAAAAAGCCTCTTGATTGGAAAAAGCCTACTTTAGGAGACTGCCATCTTTGAGATTTCCTTAGCAGATATCTAGATTCAGCTGAGTAGTCTACTGGTGCTTGTGCCCTGGCAGTTATCCTCTGCCTCTTCTCACCCATGTATTCTGTCTGAGCAACAGATACTCGGAACATATGGGGAACCCATGTTGCCTCTTTCAACTTGGGCTGGAATTTATCCTCCCCTTCCTCAGATTTTATTCGGTCGAGCTCATCAGCACTGCATCCTATGATTTGCTCAGCATGCTCATTGAAAGTCAAAACCCAAGCTTCACCAGTTGGATCTGAAACCTTCACTACCATTATGTATCTTAAAGAGCAATTTTCATTACTCTTTGAACATCCTTCACACCAGTAACCAGATATGCTTTCTGTCACTTTCTTGTTGCAAGGCTTGCATGCACGGTACCACATAGTCTGGTCATGCTTGATGAAATTTATGTAAACTTGTATGCTGAAGAAGGCAGGCAATGGCCTCGACACAAGCTTCCAACAACTTAGAATGCCCTCCCTTTTGAAGTCGTGCTCCCTTTAATAACTGATGATGATCGATCTTGACCATAAGAAGCTGACTGGACATATTAAAACTTAAAAGTTCATACAGTATAACAATATTAGCAAATTTTGCATGTCTAATCACTACATTAACAAAGTAACCTCATGTTTGCAAGGAAGTCCTAATGTAATAAAGATAATAACTCACTATGGTCATCGAGTACCATACAACAATAATAGCAAATTGATTTCCCCCACAGACAAAGGATTTCAAGATGTTGACAATTATGGTATAGACCATCAGTTGGAAAATTCCCCTACATACAACACTTCTTTCTTTTTTTCCAGGAAATCATCTTTATTCACATTAATAAACTTGCCAAACTCCTAAGAGAATCTACCAATAATCATGTTATGCTACGAAGGTAGAATAAAGGTTGAAAGTAGCCATATTTTTCTACATTATCTAGCAAAGCTTTTGATTTTGAATGTTAAGTGCTTTTACAGAAATAAGTATAATAACTAGATATCGTATTCCAGTAGATAAATCCTAGAATCCACCAAGTAAACCCTACTGAAACTCCCCTAAAAAATTTTATTCTAGAAAATGAATGGTTTCGTAATCCTTTTCTTCATCAACTAAACTTCTACTTAAAAGTAGGACGTGCCAAATTTATTCTTCTCTCTTCCAAATTTAGATTGAAAATAATACAACAATAGAATCAAACAATTCCTTCCGCACGTACCAGATTTTCGACCACGAAAACCTCCTCCTCAGGGACCTCGTCAGTGTGACCTCGGGGTCGATCTGTTCCTCCTCCTCCTCGACAATCGGATCAGGTGACTGGTACCTCAGTGTCTCGAACTCCTCATTCTCCTCCAATAAATATTTAACAATAAATGTCCAAAATATAAAATTTTACAAAACCCTAACAAATTAATAGAAAATTTCACAAAGGAAAATCTTCAGTAAAACTTTGAGGAATTGGGAATTACAATCGCAAAAAACCTTCAGAAAATAGATCTCACAATTGAGAAGTAATTAAAGAATAAGAAAAGGAGTTTAGAAGCTGACCTAAAAATGAGAGGAATTGGAAAAATCAGTTGAGCTTTGAGGCTGGAGAAGCTCGAATGAAATTGAGGTAAGAGAGAGGGCTGGAGGAAGCTCCATGGAGGGAAAATGAAATCGAGCGAGAAGGGAAGGAGAGAGAAAATGAAAATGAGTGCGGGAGAGTTGGGAAAGAATATTTCAGGATGTGGGTTGGTTTGATACTAAGGGCTTGGCCCAATAGCTAAGTTCAATTTAAGTGGGTTAAATTTAATAGTCCAAGGATCTAATTAAATACATACAAATGCACCATCCAATAAATACAACCAACCAATAATTAAATAATAAATTAACTATAATATTTGTATTATAATTTATGCCAAGTAAAATACTAAACTAAAATCCAAATACTGACTTATAATCCAATAGTTAATCCTAAATTCAAAATTTGACCAAAAAATTACCCGGGTGTTTTTTCATTTTCCGCCAAACTATTTGGGACAGGCTGAAATTCTATTTGGGACGGACAGAAAGTTCAGTCCAAAATAAGTAAATATTATCAGGGTCGAAAAACAATGCGTCCTAAATGATATTACTTTGTGTCCCAAATAATATTATTTAGGACTCATAAAAATTGTGTATCAAATAATGTCGTCCCAAAAGGTCACTTTTTTTGTAGTGGTCCATAAATTTTATACAAGGTTTTCTATGTACCGATCCCATCTTTCATATAATTGATTCCCCTTTTTTGAATGTACAAGAATTTGTGGAGCTCATCATGTATGGAAGTAAGGGAAAAGGTTCTTTAGCTGATATTAGTACCAATATTCGATACTGGGTCATTCATATCATTAGTATACCTTCCATATTCATTACGGGTTGGTTATTTGTTAGTGTGGGTTTAGCTTATGCGTTTGGAAGTCCTTAGCCAAATAAGTATTTCACAGAGAGTTGACAAGGGATTCCATTAATAACTGACCGTTTTGATCCTTCAGAACAACTCGATGATTTTAATAGATCCTTTTAGGAGGCCACCAACGACCACATATCGAACCTACCCATTTTTTTACAGTGAGATGATTGACTGTTTACGGACTAGCTATACCTACTGTTTTTTTTTGTCAATATCGACAATGCAGTTCATCCATCAATAAACCTAATTCGAATTATAGATCTATGACACAATCAAATCCGAATGAACAAAATGTTGAATTGAATTGTACCAGTCTAAACTGGGGTTTATTACTCATTTTTGTACTTGATATTTTATTGGCTAAATTTCAACTTGATACCCTCAACTATCCATGTTTTGCAACTTGATACCCTAAACTTTCAAAATAGCCAACTTGATAACCTGAAAAATATATTTCCCAAAATGCCCTCCCCCCTCTCTCTATTTCCCAAAACCCCCCCTCCCTCTCCGGCCGCCGCTGCTGCGCGCCGCCCCGCCGCCCCGCTGCCGCTACTGCTGCTCCGGCCGTCGCTGCTGCTCCGGCCGCCGCTGCTGCTGCGCGCCGCCCCGCCGTCCCGCTGCTGCTGCTGTTGCACGCGCCGCCGCTGCTGCTGCGCGCCGCCCCGCCGGGGGAGAGAGGGGGGGGACGCCGGAGGGGGGGGAACGCCGGAGAGGGAGGGGGGGGGGAACGCCGGAGAGGGAGGGAGGGGGAGGGAAGGGTATTTTTGGAAATTTTTGAATTTTAGGGTATGAAGTTAAAAATATTCAATAGTTGATGGTATTAAGTTAACTATTTTAAAAGTTTAGGGTATCAAGTTACAAAACATGGATAGTTGAGGGTATCAAGTTGAAATTTAGCCTATTTTTTTATTTTACAATTATTTCTTCAATTGAGAGCAAGAAGAAGAGTAGTAGGAATTCTCCTATCCCATTCGAAAGGATACTGTCCTCATGATTATCCGCCACTGTTTTTGTGTATAGCATGACCACTTGATGAAATGTGGAGGAAAGTGAGGGAAATGACTGTACTACTGGAAGGATTTCTTTTTGGTTGATAGGTACTGTAGCTGGTATTCCTTTGATCAGTTTAGTACGTTTTTTCTTTTACGATTCATATTCCAGGTTGGATTCATCTATATAGGAACCATAATGTAGATATAAAAATTAAGAACTCAGCGGGACCCTACTTTCTCTCTAATTGAACAAAGGGTTAAGGTCCCGCCGAGTTCTTACTCTTAGAACGAGACTTTCAACAAATTAGAAAGTTACCAGTCAACATAAGAAAAAAATTTGATCAGTAGAAATGAGAAAACAAATCTTTTGCTTTGATGTCTCAAATCACCCTATTTTTTTTTTCTTATGGTGTTGCTGAAAAATAGAATTTAATCCGCTTTTCAAACAAAATAGTAAAAGTCCAATTATTTGAATATTTGTTTTATAAGTTATAAGTTGAAGTTAATTGGATATGAATAATAGAAAAAGTTCTAATTTTTCAATGAATTATTTCTCTGTAACCTTTGTCCAGTGCTACTTATGAATCTAACCAAAAGAATTCTATAGACTCAAAAAAGAAGAAATAATAATCTTTTGATAAACATGATCAAAATTATTATTATTTCTAGGGTGAAGATTAGGGGACGGGACAAAATTATTGATAAAATTTTAAATTACCAAGGTATTACATCGAAAACATTAATATTTTGATACAAATTGTTAATACAGTTGAAAAATGTCCATAGTTGGAGGTATCAAATGCAAACTAAACAAGTAAAACTCAAGAAACGAACAAGACGTGTATTAATCAAAACAGTAGAAATAAATCTCGTGTCCCCCAAATCGTAAAGACTACATCCCTCCCAACCCAACCACCCCCAAAAAAATGTCGACCAGTACGCTGTAAGCTGAACTGATCGGAGCAGTCCGAAAAAAAGAGAGCAGAAATGTTTCGTAACAGGCGCTCTCTCTCCCATCTCCACCACCTCCTCCTCCGTTCCCAAACCCTAATCCCCGCCGCCACCGCCACTCGCGTCCTCTCCACTTCCTCCGCCGCCACTTCCGCCACCGCTTCCTCCGCCGAGATCCGGAAGTACGCCGGCTACTTCGCCCTCATCCTGGGATGCGGCGCCGCCACCTACTACTCCTTCCCCTTCCCGGCCAACGCCAAGCACAAGAAGGCCCAGCTCTTCCGCTACGCCCCCCTCCCCGACGACCTCCACACCGTCTCCAACTGGAGCGGCACCCACGAGGTCCACACCCGCACCTTCCTCCAGCCGGAGACCCTCTCCCAGCTCGAGGACGTCGTGAAGGACGCCCACGAGAAGCGGAGGAAGATCCGGCCGGTGGGGTCGGGCCTGTCGCCGAACGGCATCGGGCTCCACCGCGGCGGCATGGTGAACCTGGCGCTGATGGATAGGATTCTGGAGGTGGACACGGAGAGGAAGAGGGTCAGGGTGGAGGCCGGTGCGCGGGTCTCGCAGCTCGTCGAGGGGATCAAGGAGCACGGCCTGACGCTGCAGAACTTCGCCTCCATCAGGGAGCAGCAAGTCGGGGGAATCCTTCAGGTCAAACTTAGGGTTTTTTTTTCCCCTTCCTTCTTCCTTTCCTTCTTGTTTTAGAATTATGTTGCAATCATTAATTACTTCAACCTTTGTATAAATATAGTAATAATCATCATCGTCTTAATCATTTATAAAGTTCGAGACACTCAACCAAACACCGATAGCTTTTGTGGGCACTCCAAAAAAATTACTGCCCAGTCATGTTGGACACGTATCTGACACATGTTGGACACATCCCACTCAGTCCAAAATAGACTTGGACACATAGTTGGTGAGATCTGACTGTTATATTCCACCTTCATAATATAACGTTGTATTTGCAAGCATAATTTCCCTCAGTATGTTGGTTTTGATTGATTTATTATCGGCATTGTGTGAAAATTTCCGAACTATCTATTATTTGTGTAAGTCAATAATATGACAAGCTTCTTATCACTTCAGCATATACGTCTCCTAATTAAGCTTTGCATAATCACATTTTTATTTCAAAAGTTTCCCAATGTTTTGAAATATTACCGGACTTGGACTATCACGGCTGCAGATAATGCCTTTCTTATTGAAAGGAATGTGCTATCATATCTATATCCAAATTGACTTTAACTTTGATAAGTCGTTAACATTACTGCAGTTCATATTATTCACTGAAATATAGGATTTCGATTTTTGAGAAACCAGACCAGGTATCAACAAAAACCTTGCAAAGTAGAGACAAGGTGAATAATTAGCTGCTTCAAGCTATTATATGTAATTTTTTTTACTTTGGTATTTGGATGTTTCACATGTTGGCTATTTTGGTGTTGTTTAGGTAGTCTCATGAATACTTTAGTATTTCAGTCGAACCTGTTTGACTTTTGTTATGCTGTGGAGGAGGTTACGGAGCACTGCACTTAATTACACCAAAAAGTAAATCAGTCTGACATATTTTTAATCTACTTCATTTTGGAGCAGTTTACTTCACATTGCTCATTTGATGAGTAAATCATGTAAACATTACAAAGTAATCACCATTACTTCAATTTTTTTGAAGTAATGTGTATAAACAAGTCATAATGTTGGTACTGATGCTCAATTTCTAGACATTCAAAGTTCTCATTACCATATATTTGATACGAGTAATATTATGTTTTTGTACTTGTGTTGCTTATCAGACATGTTTTTGCTTTTATAAACAAGTTACAACTAGATACGTCAAACATGTTTATCGTTTATAAAAACTGAAAATAATTTTTTTATAAAAACGATTTCAGCAAACTTACCATACCATATGTATCCCAAATTTATTTATTGTCTTTTCCTGTTTTTTGTTTATGAAAACATGGCAAACAACCTTTTTTTTTTCTTTTCGTTTTCACTATTTTTAAACTTTTATTTTTAGTTTCCAAAAACAAAAAAAAAAAAAACAGAAATGCACTTACCAACATGTTTTTGTACAAAATAGATTTTTTTTGTTTTTTTTAAACACTAAACAAAAATGATACCAAACGGGCCCTTAGCCACCTCAAAGGGCCTTGTGTCCTTGCAACAACATTAAGATCCAAAATTCCATGCATGTTTGTTAAGAGCCAACTGCATTTGGAGCTTGAAATTTCCATACAACTCCCAGAATTTTCTCCGAGGAAGCTTTACGTTCCATCCAATCCAAGCCTACCAGATCACATCTGCAACCAACAAGATCCACATTCATCAGATCCATACCGACTTTCTAATCTTGTGATTAATCCCCACACAACACAGTCCAACTTGTCAAATTGCGCATCGTTGCAGGCCCGACCATCTTGACACATCCACTGCGCTCGGCCCATGTGACATGTCTTAAATTTTGGTTCCACCTCCACTTCTAGACTCCGTCTTCACAGCAACTCGGTGTTCACTGTACACACCACCATATTCAACCTTATCTTTGAGAATTTGTACCCAACCTGTGGGATTAACATATCCATAGCTCCAGCCAAACTGACAACCTGCAAGGAAACCATCACTTCCACCAACTCAGGTGCAAATCCATACCCTCATTGACCCCAATACTCAAGCAGGCCAGGACACCTTGTTTCGTACTCGTAGAAACCTGCTCTCAGAGAAGCCCTTGCATTGGATATGTTAGTTCATGTTATACTAGAGAGGTTGACCACATAAGACCTGCAATTTTTGTCTCCAACTAAGCTTTCATAGTGGATCGGTTTCCAAAGCTACAGAGAGTTTCTTGATGTGGGAATTAATTAATTGGAAATTATGGATAGACATTGCTCTTGGGTAATGACGGGCCTCCTTATTTCGTTGGTTTATTTTCCTTCTTTCTCTTTATAGCGAGGCTAACAAGCATCTACTTCTCACTTGTTGCAAATATTTAAGAAATTTATATAAGGTTCTGTCTCTTTCTTCAATTGTGCAACAGCTGTTTGATATTGACATTCATTCGTCTCTAGGTTGGTGCACATGGTACTGGTGCAAGATTACCTCCCATTGATGAACAGATTATTAGCATGAAACTGGTGACCCCTACGAAAGGAACAATAGAGGTTTCGGAAGAGAAAGATCCTGAACTATTCTATCTAGCACGCTGTGGTCTGGGTGGCCTTGGCGTGGTTGCAGAAGTCACTATTCAGTGTGTTGACCGTCACGAACTCGTTGAGCACACATTTGTGTCAAATATGGATGAGATCAGGAAAAATCACAAGTAATTCCTCCTTAGTTAACATATCATTTCTTAAATTTGCTCGGCAATTTTTACCCCTCAAAGTTGCATCCTACATATTATATACTATATCTGATTATTATATTCCTCCATTTTCAGGAAATGGCTTACTGAAAACAGGCATGTGAAGTACTTGTGGATTCCTTATACTGACACAGTCGTAGTTGTCCATTGCAATCCACTTTCAAAGTGGAAAAATCCAAAGTTCAAGTCGAAGTATGGGAAGGATGAAGCATTGCAGCATGTTCGTGATCTGTACCGTGATTCACTCAAAAAGTACAGGTAAGTCTACTCCCTAAGCTGTCCACATGCCACAAATACTTGCATCTTGGGTCAGCTAGTCAAGGTTTAGCTGTAACTACCCTTCTGTAGATGTTTACAGAACTGAAGAGAGCAGCGAGGAGTCAGATATAAACCAGTTCTCATTTACAGAGTTAAGGGATAAGCTTCTTGCCCTCGACCCCCTTAACAAAGAACATGTCATTAAAATTAACCAAGCAGAAGCTGAGTACTGGAAGAAGTCAGAGGGATATCGTGTAGGGTGGAGTGATGAAATACTGGGCTTCGATTGTGGTGGGCAGCAGTGGGTTTCTGAGAACTGTTTCCCAGCGGGCACCCTTGCAAACCCCAGCATGAAGGATTTGGACTTCATGAAAGAGTTGAAGAAGCTCATAGAGAGTGAAGGAATTCCTGCACCAGCTCCTATAGAACAGCGGTGGACAGCTCGCAGCAAAAGCCTAATGAGTCCAGCATCAAGCTCAGGGGAAGAGGATATATTCTCATGGGTATTATTTTTGCACATTGTGCTCTCTAATATCTTAGCTGCATTTGCTTTCTCTCTTCCTTTGGCTCAGGTTGCATATTCTTCATGAATCTCTATTCAGTTGTGATTTTATCAACCCAATGACATATTGGCTCGCATACTTCAAACAAATTATCGAGGCATATTTTTGTCTCATTTATTTGTTTTTGAGATGTACTTATTTGTTGCTTCCTGTTCTGTTTCTTAGGTAGGTATCATTATGTACCTTCCAACCATGGATGCTCGTCAGAGGAAGGAGATAACAGAAGAGTTCTTCGATTATAGACATCTGACACAAAGCAGACTGTGGGATGAATATTCTGCCTATGAGCATTGGGCTAAAATCGAGGTATCAGCCGTTAACTGGATACGCAAAACTCCGTTATCTTAATAGTATCCTGTCCTATAAGAATGAAATTCTCATTATTTGATGCTGTTTTGAATCTGACTTCCCTGCAGTGACATTCTAGTGAATTGTTTTCCGCGTGCCAAAATATTAGGAATGTTCATGTTGTTGCACTTCCACTTCAATAATTTTCTAGGCGAGTAAATTGTGTAATATTGGAAGTTAGCAGATTATTTCATAAGTTCTTTTCTACTCCATTATGTAATGGCAGTTAATCATATGGAAGTTTGTGCTAATCCCTCCTAACATAATTTTGAAAGCGTGTTATGAAGAAATGTTGTCATTTATGAGGTCATGCTTAGTTTCTTCAGGTCGCCACCATTAGCATTAAAATCTATGTAGGGACAAGGTTTCAATTTTTATTTGCTTTCATCTCATTTTTTTTCCCCTGTGTTCATCCTTTATCCTGCTGCAGGTTCCAAAGGACAAGGAAGAGCTTGCTTCACTTCAAGAAAGACTAAGGAAGCGGTTTCCGGTTGATGCTTACAACAAAGCACGGAGGGAGCTGGACCCTAACAGGATTTTCTCAAATGCTAAGCTGGAGAAAATGTTTCCGTTACCGGAGACTGCTCGTTGAACGATTTGAGATGCTAGATTCTTAGTGTGTTTTGGTTTTCTTGATTGCCGCAAAATGGGTAAAATTGTGCTGTGGAACTCCGTGTTTTTTGTGTGGGTGGATCCCTTGTTCTATGCGAGGTGCTCAAAATAAATGCTAGGCATTTTTACTATATATATATATATATATATATATATATATATATATATATATATATATATTTGGAGAAATATGTTCTTCTTCTTGAGCTTTATGGGAACAGCAATGCTTCAGTTGAGTCTACAACTATGAATATTTCTCGGTTCTTGTATGAACTTAAGTTTATAAGTTAACAAGCTTTGCAGCAGCAGGTGTTAATGAAACTATAGTGAAATATTATATTTGGGTTAAGCTAAGAATTAAGAGGCATGGTTAAAATGACAGGGTCGTGCGGGATTGTCTGGGAGTATTTTCAACGACTGGCGTGCACACGTCAATTCGATTCTTAGTAAGCTGCTAAAATTATCTTTTTATTATTCATGATATATACTAAAATTTTCTTTGTGGGGAAGGTGTGTCTGGAAACCATTGAAGTGAAAGTGATGAAACAACCATTTTCTTGCACTTCCATCACTTTTGCTTCTGGATACAGGTAAGTAGCTGTTGATTTTTTTATTTTTTTTCATTCTTATTTACGACATGAGTCTTTCCACCTATTGATCTTACCGTATTTGAAATGATGGACACTGAACTGACGAAATGATGGAAGTGACATTTTCAAGGAAATATATATTTTGTAATAATCAAGATATCTCAAAAATTCACTTAAGCTGAAGGTTTTTTCATTTACATCTCATGCACTGTATGGCACAAATGATGCGGGACGTGCAGGACGAGCAGCGAGCAGTACCAGCGCCTCAGCATCATCCCCGAGCTCTTTTTGGAGAATCTCATCCATGGCCGGGGATGAAGTCACAGATGGCTTCCCCTGGGTTCACGGACTGTCTTTGCGGTGCGGTGGTCAATACCAAGTCCCCCAATCTCCTGCAGAGGGTTGTGTTGAGGTGATGTTTTGTTTTGTCAAAAAAAGAAGTCAATTCTGTTATATTTGTTTTGAGGGGTTGTCATGTCTTTTACTTATTCTGCAGGTTGCGGTGTTGCTTGAAGACTTTTCTCCTCAGAGGTCTCTGTGGTGAGTTATTTTTCTTTTCCTTTCAAAAGCCAATATTTGGTGGGGGTAATGCTATGATTACAACCCCATACAACCATTTTTTTACGACCGCATAGATGACGGTTGTTAATTGGATCCCTCTCCCCATGTGGGGTAGGAGGGGGAGACGGGATCCAATTAACAACCGCCACAGACGGTTGTAAGGAGATGGTTGTATAAACTTAGCATTATTCATATTTCGTGCTAAGCCTTTGGTCCTTTGTGTATCTTACAAGGTATATCCGATGCAATACTCACCATAACTGATACCGGCCAATACATTGTGGCTCTCTTCCGTGGTGTCTTCAGCAGAGAAGAGAAAAAAAGAAGCAATGTTGAAGTTCAACATGCTTTTCTCGATACAATTTCTTATCGACACAATGTAACCATTACCATTTCTTGAAGTTGTATACCACAAATTTACAACATTCATACATCTTAATATTATTTTCATCTAAAATTATCCATTGTTGGTGTCCTTTGTCTAAAAGCAACATAATAAATAAAAATATCTATTGTGGGTGGATAATTGAATTCATCAACTTGAGTGTTACTCCATTCAACACTAACGGAAAACAATAAGCAATGCACAAAATTATGCATAAAAGTATCAAATGCTTGTCTATTCTTTAATGATATATTTATCACTTTTTGTCTTTCCAAAACCAAGAACTCTGATCCAAAATTGCTGAAACTGCCAAAACCTCCTATACTGATAATGTGAACCTTGGTATCTTTAGCATAATAAGTCGGTCACGCTAATCCTTTGGTATATGTATTATTATGCTTGCTGCTATTATAGCAGACAGTTTACTGTAGTATGGACCTTACTAGAATGTGTACCCCACTACGCTCATGTTTGGTCAGCTTTCATGTGTTGATAATGTTAGTATAGTGGAATGTAGCTGTATATGCAGGGTACTTTGTACTACCATAAAAAGTATGCAGCATTCCAATATAACTTTTATTAAATCATTCAATATAGCTAGGTTAATTTAATTGCATTATAATGACATGTTGTCTTTAACCTGATATAAAGTCTGCTTTGGGAATTTATATTTCACTGCCTTACTATTGTGCTGAAAGCATAAGAGATTTCTAGGTTATCTGTTATTGACCATTGTTTTTTTATTTACTTTCTGAAGTAGCAACTAAACTTCGGTTGGAACAAAAAAATTCTGTGGGTTTTCATCCTGTAGATTACAATGTTTATTCATCATCCAATGATATTGGTGAAGGACCCATAAAGATGGCCACATATAAATGGGAGAATATAGATGTTGTAATTATGTGGAATGGTTGACATTATTTTCTCTTACTAATGTTCCGACATGAATCTTATTGTACCATGGTTCAATTGCTGTCATCCTGAGCTTTATGTTTATATTAAATTTTCATGCCATCTGCAAGAATCAATTGCCCTTTTTGTCAAACCATATGGAAAAAAAAAACTACTTTATTCCCAGTTAGATACTTCCTTTGTTCAGGTGAGATAAATTGTTATATAGTTTGAGAACAATTTCCAGTTATTTTGTGAGCTTGAGAACCAGATGCAAGCAATTGGCCTCTCCGGTCTACCCTATAGATATATTTGGGGGCTGTCGTGCTATACTTCATGAGAGAGAAATAGATAAACTTGTTCAATTCGATTGAAGGTCTTTTTGCAATAAGAAAAGCCAAGTTTCATGTATGGTATAGTTTCAGGTATGGTGATACTTATAGACGCAGTTAGTATATCTGGATACCATTACATGTATCTCTGACTTATTTTCTGCAAATCAATATGTATCCTTGTTATATATCTCGACCTCACGTTATTCATTATTCATGGATGATACATGATACAATACATGATAGCATACTTACATCTTAAAAGTCCAGTTGACATGCATTGTTCTTAATAAGCTATCTTGTCGATTGAAGGATTATTTGGAAAACAATACAAAATACTTTTTGTAGTGCTAATAATGTAATTGAAATTATGTATGTTGTTTATATTGAAGGATTTGGCTTCTAGTTTAATTGCTCATAGACATACCGTGGAATTGTGATGAATTTTGCAATAAATAGTTTGGAAATCCACATCCTTGGGGTGTAAATGGAGCAAATAATTCTATTATTATAGTTGTATTTGATTTTGTTTTGTTGTCATGGACACAAATATGAATGGGATATTGAAAAGATACTAAAATTGATATTCGTATTTGGTTAAAAACGTATGCAAATACGGATCATATATAGAAGACCATAAATGATGTTGATCGGATACAAATACGACTCTGATACGCTTGAAAATGGCTTCAATTTTAAGAATGATTATATCATTTTATTAGTATATCTTGTTTAGTGTATTACATAAGCTAATCCTACGAAATAACTTTTTACTACAGCAAAAGTAGACTAATTGTTATTATGAACTATGATATTATTTAGTGTTTGACATTTTTGGGTAGTCTATCTGATAGAGACAATTGTTGTCTTGCTTTTGGAGAAAATGAAAAAGAAAATCATTGAAGAATAAGAAGTCAAAGTCAAAACTTGGTATAGTACACAAAGTTTACCATCTTTTGTAAAGAAAGACAGGTACTATAAGTGAAGAATAGAAAGCATATTATGAAACTTGAAAAATAAACATAAATAGGATGGCTGAAACTTCTCTTTTTCCTTAAAACAAAAATTGGAAAAACCATTGCCCACGCCATCACACACAAAGAAATACAGAGAGGCGTGTTTCTTCTTAAGACAAAAGACTACATTGTGGATAACAAAAAATGCCCAGCGAGGCATGATTAGGATGTTGAGGAGGTGTGAGCTCTCATAAACTTGGGGCATCAGTATGCCCACAGTATTGTTTATTACTAATCTGATTATTCTGATCCACTATCTGTTTTCAGCATAGTAAATTTTATCTCGAGCTGTACCCAACTGTAATTTGTATTGGATATTGGTTTGGAACTGGAGTATCCGAGTTTGGTTTTAGAGGGATATGAACGCAAACATTAGAGCTGACTGTCCCAATCCATTTATACCCTTACATTTACCTATAAATATGCACTTTCATGTCAAAAAGATTCTTTTTTAATTAATTTGTGCGCTTGCCTATATGCATGGGTGAGTGACCTCACACATTGCTTAATTTCATATTATGCATTAATGCTAATATGATGGAACACTTTAATTACTCAATTTACCATTTATATGTTCTTTTTTGCTTATATTTTGGGAAATTGCTAATTTACCATTTGGTACATTTTACAAGAGATGATAGGACAATACAGTCCGGAGATAGAAAGAGGACTCATGATACTTATCTCGATTTCACTAGTATGCTTGTAGGTGGTGGACTTAAAAACTGCATGAATTGTACTATACTTATACCTTTGTTCAAAGCATAAAGTGAGATAACTCGGCTCCATAATGATTTACAGGGATTCCCTGCTATCCGACCAGAAATGGATACAAGAAGAGCAGTTTACCCATGAGATATCCTTCGAAGATGAGACAGGCCCCAAGACGAGTCTTGGTATATTAGAGACTGTTTCTACTTCTCCCATTTTGTTTTGATGTCCTCCTAATAATATTTTTCCTGTTTTTCCATTTGTTTTCTTGACAAAGCAGATGTTTTTAACCAAATCCACGATACCTGTAGGATGAGAAAGCTTATGAAGATCTCAAGAGAGGTATCTTGGAGAAGAGTCATCTGAGGATGAAGAAGGATCCGATGCAGCTTCAGAAGATGAGCATGAAGAAGATTCTGGATAAGAGGACGAGGAAACCATGAAGATAAAAGACGAAATCATGTCAATTTCAGGCGAACGATTAATTTGACCATTATGTCATGTGTTGATTTTGAAGAGGATGGTCATAAGTTGCTAAAATCAAACTGGAACCTGGTCAGGAGGTATGTAATATCATTCATCTGCATGAACTACCTTTCTTTAGGTTGTTAAAGAATTAACAGATAATTTGGAGCTGCGAGGAGTTTGTTTTTATGGTTTGTTGTAGAATAATTGTTCAGTTGATTATGCAACTATGCATTGTGCATTATGCTACCAGTTAACTATGATTGATCAATGCTGTAGATGTATGTTTTCGTTCTTCAAGTTTAATTATTTAGTCTTGAACCTTTGCTTTCATTGAAGTGATTTAACTGCAGGGCGGTCTTGAATTTACTGTAGTTTAAAAGTCAACAAAGATCATCTTGGACTGCATGATCTCCAGGTGAAGTACTGTTTACATCTTAGGAAATTAGCTTTTTGATGCCATTATTTCAAAGCTACACTGAATAAACAGGCATATAGTTTGATACACATGATCTTCCCTACAATGAAAATAGGGCTTAGCCTTGAACAGATGCTATTTCAGAATTTATTTTATCGTAATTGGTGATATATTATGTCTGATTGCATATTAGTGATATAGTTGTAGTGCAAATTCGGGTATTTCATTGATGTGTATAGTTTATTTAGCATCATACTATTGGTTTTGTCAAATCTTCATTTCCAAAAGTAAAAAAAGTCCCATTCTATCTTAGGATATCAAGCCTCTCTATATTGATTACATCTAGCTCTTTAGTGCTTGTCCTGAAAGTGTATCTTTTACTAGTATTAAATGAGTTATTGATAACACAAATATCGATTGGACAGTTGTGATTGGTAAGAGGTTCAAATGACGGTTCACTGCCTAATACAGGTTTATTCAAGCCTAAACCTAGATCCTGTAGCTCCTTTGACTAGTATCCAATCACTTCTAGTTTGTGCTATTCGTCTCCTACGACCATGTCCAGACCATCTTAGACAGTTTTTTTTTACCTCTCCTCAGTTGACCTCCACATCCTCCAAAAGGACTCATTGTTTAACATGTCCTTTGGGCCTGTTTGGTAACTTAGAAATGGAAATGGAAGTGGAAAGTAAAAAAATTCCTTGTGGTATTAGGGAAGAAATTCAGAATTTGTAAATTCTTCAAACTTGTTTGGTAATACATGTATTTTGCTTGGAGTTACTCATTTTTTCCCAGTTCCTTGTTTGGATCCTTTTCTGTTTTTGGCAATGGAAAGTGTAATTTTTCTACTTTCACTGTTTGGCTAGCCAACATGAAAGTGGATAACTTGACCACCATATGGTTATGGTAAGCTTACTTGCCTATGGCATGTAAGCAATAATAACTCAAAAAGCTATAGAAAGCTTTGAAAATTTTAGCAACAAACATTGAGCATACTTGGCAACCTTCTCATTGATATAGAAATTACACATTTGAATATTTTCCTCAACATACCTTAAAAAACAACTAATCAAGAAGCTGCAACCAGGGAGCCAAAGTTATCCAAGTAGCAAGTAATTCTCCAACCATATCAAGAATGCATCTCCAATCATAATCTTGGTCTTTGATGAAGGTTGTTGTGGCCAACTAGTTTGTTTCAAACTGGTATTAACTATTAAAGCTAGAATTACTATATATAATCTTCAACACTAAACCACTCATGTGAAAGGATTGATCAGTTTTTTTTATTCATCCAATGGGCGGCCGCTTCTCCTGAGTTAGGGTTCCTTCTATGTACTATATGTCTCTCATATTATTTATTTTACTTTCTTTAGTGATTTCCATTAGGGCTAATTAGCCTTTAGATCCTGGATTTTATACCATCTTAGAGTTTAAGCCCTAACATGTCCAATTGAAAAGATTGAAACCTAGATTTTTATTTTTGGTTTACTTTTTATTATTATATCCTCATTTTCAACCCGTATTGGTTGTTGCACTTGTCATGTTGAGGGTAAAATGGAAAAAATAAACCAAAAATAAAAACCCATGGTCCAAACTTTTCAATTGGACATGTCAGGGCTTAAACTCTAAGCTGGTATAAAATCCAGGGTCTAAATGCTAATTAGCCCTTCCCACTACTTCATTGTTATTGCGGATGATTTCCATTACTGTGTACAATAAAAAAAAAAAATTTCACCCTTCGATTTTCTTGAGTTCGGCTAACACATTAAAATGCAGGAACTATCTGAACATCTTGGCATACGTCTACTAAATGAACGGCTAAATGATCCCTGAATGCAGGATTCATTCGAATCCATATTTCCCAAGGACAATCCAAAGAACACGAGATTCTCCATGAACTTCTTCACATCTATTGGTCTTGGTGGTATTACTGAAAACTTGGTAAGAATACTTAAAAGAATATGCCTTGCCTCATAATGCAACAGCAAAAGCCCGTTTCAGAGTCGGATGATGAATCTGGAAGTCTGATTCAGGTCTGGATGAGATTCACCATCAGTGTCCGAATCAGATGAAACTCTGAAAGTGACAGACGCAGTAAGAGGAGGCGTGTCGACTTTCTTTCTCTCTTGAGAGAGAAAATTGTGTTCCTGAAAACTTGCTTAATTTAACGTGTCCGGTGTGACTTGAGTTTCGTTTAACATTCTTTTAGTTGCTCTTAAAATTTTGTTGATCTTCTTGTAGAGATGATGGGTAAGTTTGATCAGAGATTGACAGAGATGGTCACTGGTTGCTATTATTGCAGATCTACATCATTGAAGAGATGGTTACCACTGGCTTGTTACACTTTGTTGCTATTTGAGGTCTACATCAACAAGGAGGTTGGGTGGTTTGTTCAGTGTTGCTGGTCATTTTTGGTTGATTAATGGCAGTCTAGTGCTTTTCTTCTTAGGCCACGTTTAGTTCGCGGAATTTAAGCGTTGGTAAAGGAAAGTGATTCATTTCTTTTGTTTGGATGCCAAAAAAAATGAGAAAGAAAATAATTTCGTTCCCAAGAGGAAGGAAAATAAAAGGAAAAGTGGTTCCTCCCACCAGTACAAGGATTCATTTTTCTACTCTAAGGATTCAATTCCTTTCGAATTTACTTGAGTTTTTTCAAACACCAGAAAAAATTGATTGGAATAATTTTCTAAAGAACGAAAATGTTAAAGAATCGACTTACTTTCCTTTCTGCGAACCAAACGAGGCCTTAATGGTGCTGTCATGTGTGGTGTGAGTCGTGACCTTACTTTCTCTCAAGGAAGGGAAGGAGTCCATTAATGCTGACAGTGTCAGGACTCAGGATTGTTCGCGACCTATAGGAACTGGAACTATATTTGGATCGTCTCTCTCAGCATTTTTATGTTACGCTTTTGTAGTTAGCACTTACGGCTGCGATAGCGTGTATTTGGTTTTTTACATTGGAAAAAGCTATTTTGTTCACCAGCAGGCCAGCTCGTCTGTCTGCATGGCATTGGCACTTCTCCATTGTCCCCTCCCCCTGCATTAACGTGAGACCCATGTTGGCGACCTGCCAATGGAGGCGTGCCACGTGGTGGGCTGGCCTGCCCACGGGCCAAATAGCATAATTGTTTCACATTGTACTCCAATTTTCTTGTTATTATTTTGGAGTTGAGGTGTTGGCTGAGGATTGAGGATTGGTTGGTGGCGATGAAGTGATCTCGATGTTTTTGTTTTTATTTTTTTTATTTTTGTGGGATGAAACAACTACTTGCCAGATTTCTATACAACTGCAGAACTATAAGCTAATTAACATCGTATTATTTTGTGTATGTTTTTTTTCTCTTCCTTTTTGGGAAAGTGGCTTCGATGAGAGCTTAATTCAGAAGGCATAGGCTAATTCTAAACGCACTATAAGTTTTACTTGGGACTAGTTTAATTTTTTTTTTTTAAAATTACAAGTTTGTCACTCTTATTTGTTACTTAAAGTTGTAGTCCAATTTTTTTCAAGACTACCAAAATTATTGGCAGTCCTATATCCAAACATAGTTTAGATAGGACTGCCAACAAACCTGGCAGTCCGATTTTATGTTAGGACTGCTAACAAAGTTGGCAATTATATTCATGTTAGGGTAGTCCTCGTTCGCGCTCCCGCCGGTGTCCGATTTTATGTTAGGACTGCTAACAAAGTTGGCAATTATATTCATTTTCTGAATCTTCTAGGACCTTATTTTTACTAGAGCCATTCATGTCCAACCACTTTAGCACATCCATATAGTAGAGACATTCCATACACTGTTACACATACTGCAAATTATAGAAGATTGTGTAAATTATAAACTTTTGGAGGGTCTCCTTGATATTGGCACACAACGGTAAACTACAAACAGATATTTTAAATTAACCTCATCTTTTTTTTCTTCTTTCCTGTTTGGTAAGATTTGTCTCCTTTTTTTTTTTTTGTAATTTTCTTCCTTGTTTGTTAAGAACAGTTAATTTTGGTGGATCGAGTTAGGACACGTTTTAAATATGGAGCGTCTTCTAGTGAAGGCTAAATTTTAGATATGGACAAGTGTCCACTGCAATTTTTGAGAGCTATAAAATTTGAATATAGTTAAAATATGACACTTGAAAGCTCTCTCACTGTTGATGCTATTGGACTTCAGAATCTTGGAAAAGGAAGAGGAAGAAGGCTTCCCGGTGAAGGCTAAACTGGATACTTGTTGCTGCTTTTCATCACTCGGTTGCTCGAAGATGCACGCTAGAAAACGACGTAAGGAGCAGATGCTATTATATAATGCATATGTTGTTGTTGTTGTTGTTATGCTTTTCTGATCACACTTGCAATAATCATCTTTGACAGGAGTGTATGACAACACATGCTGCATGTCATGGGTTCAGAAAGAAAGAAAGTAGTCGTGCCAGTGGAGGCCACACGAGCACATATTCTCTCAATCCATCCCAAAGTCTCACTGGATTAAGAATTCTTTTTCTATGATAATTTATGTTCTTAATTATTTCCAGAGAACCACTAATAGAAATGGAACATCTTCCACTAGATATAATGAGACTTCAAAACGGCTCAAAAGTGGGCCGTCTAAATCGTCATTATATCACAGTCTATTTTATTTTTAAAAAATAAATTATGTAAAAAATTGTTAAAAAAAATAAAATTTTGTCAAAATGGAGAATCAAATTCAACCAAACAAGAAAAATACCTTGCACCTTAACCAAATGAGTTAGAAGCGTATTTAACTATAATTGAATAAAAAATTTATTATACGTTATTATACGTACAAAGTATGTACATTTACTAGTATATATAAAGAGAGAGAGGAGTTTATCCCCCTGCAAATACTCGTGCAATCCATGATAGAGGGTCTATACGGGTGGGTTTTATATAATTGCTTATTTGTACGAGGCTCTTTGTATTAAATAATATAAATGTTTGACCCTTAAATTTCATTATTAGTTGTCACAATTCTAGAATTTTCTGTGCAGTAGGTAGCAAAATTTTAACATTTTAGGTAAAATTATACCACAATGTGAATCCAATTATGTGCATAAAATGGCCTTCTGTTCAGCTATGTTCCTAATTTTGGATTTGAATCGCGGAATGTATTGGGACAACCCTCGTGGCGACGCTTTCGATAGGAATGACTTCATAGATATCGTGTATCGTAAGATATTTTTCGTCCCGATCGCATTGTTGAATGCTTGCTTGCAACTCAAGGGCCCCAAAAGATTGTATGACTGCTGAGATAAATAATACAAACAAGCAAAGTGTCACAAGTCTCATTTTTATTGGTCAAGAAAAAACAAAATAAGCTAAGAGATACAATCTTCATTATGCAAAACTAAATAAGTCAAATCACATAACCTTCACGTATTTTCGTGTACTTTTATATTTCGAATAGTATTCAAAATATACGTTCATGTCTCCATTTTTGGACGATCAGTCTAACTCAACCGTTAGAACGAGACTAAAATTATCTTCTGGACAATATGGACACTCAGTGGTGGAATCACATATAGGCTCGGGTGGACTCTAGTCCACCCCAATCTTTTCTTTCTCCTATATAGATATTTATTTATTTATATGAGTCAGTCTACATCTAGTCCATCTTTATTTAGTCCACTCTAGTTCACCGAACTCGAATTTCTAATTCGAGTTCTTGCACGCACAAATTTTCAATATTTTAACTAAAACTAAATAGCCCTTTTTATTATAACGTGATTCTGAGCCAGAGAACCAACACACTCAATCTTTTATTAGGGCAGACCAAAACATGGAAGAGTGGTGATATACTGAGACACATGAATTGAGCTTTGGGACATGCATGATCGGTCCTGGGGTAGACCGGATAAGACTTGGGACTTGGACAACCTCTCTCTCCTAGAACAATTTCTCGGGCTCAATATGATCTTACCGAAGGTCATGATCCCGGATGACCATCAAGACTAGCTGACAATAAAGATTAGAAGGCAACTAAAATTAGCTCTATTTAATCCTCTGGGTCGGCCTGGGAACATGCATGATCTACATTGTCCAAAAGCTGTGAAAATTGATAGAGGTGAGAGAAGAGGAGGGGAGGGGGCATGCAGCAGAGGAGAGGGTGGACAAACGTACGGTTGCAAGAGAGGCTGAGCAATAGTGGCAGTAGTAAGGAGTAAGGAGAGGGGAATGAGTAGTCAAGTTCAAGTCACTTCAATCTCTCCAAATCATAAGACGGTCAGTGATGCGTCAATCAAATAGATCTTGGTCTCCAAGCACTGCTGGCTGCTGCTCTGCCAGTGCCTCTTTCCTTCTATGATGCACACCAAACCATGATGTACTTACTGTTAAGAGGAGAGAGAGAGAGAGAGAGAGAGAGAGAGAGAGAGCTGGAAATGAAGTGCAAGTAGTAAGTACTACTAGTTTGCATGGCCCCCTCTCCTTTCTTTTGTGCCAGCAGCAGCAGCAGCACGAGTCCCCGTAACTGTACTGAAGAGAGAGAGAGAGAGACATTAAAAATAGCTTCAGAGGTGCACAAATAACGATGTTCGATTGATTGCCGATGACAGGAGGAAAACAAAATTCGAGAGAGAAACAATCCTTTTTTGAAATTTTGGGAAATATTTTCCTTTTTTGAAATTTTGGGAAATATTTCATGTCTGCGTAAACTAAGGCTATGTTTCGCCTTAGCAAGGAGAAGTAAAAAAAAAAAAAAAAAATCATTCCAAACAACAAATTTGGAATTTCTAAAAATCACACACCCAATGATTCCTAAAATCCCATATCTTTATTTAAATCATTCCAAAGAACAAATTTATAAAATCTCATAACACCATTTACATGCAACCAAATAATAAATTTACACATCACTACGACAACAAATGCTATATTTAACATGTATTGTATGAAATTTCTATTTAGGAGCAACCAAATTAATAGCTCAAGCTTGATAAAAAAAATTATTTTAGAGCTTGAGCTTGGCTCGAGCTTGTCTATATTAAGCTTGAGCTTGGCTTGGCTTGATAAGCAAGCTTGATTCAAGCTTGATAAACAAGCTTGATAAGCTCAAAATCAAGCTCGTTAAGCTTGATTTCAAGCTTGTTAAACTTTATTTCAAGCTCGTTAAGCTTGTTAAGCTTGTTAAACTTTATTTCAAGCTCGTTAAGCTTGATTTCAAGCTTGTTAAACTTTATTTCAAGCTCGTTAAGCTTGATTTCGAGCTTAATGAGCTTGATTTCAATGTGGTTAGGCTTGGATTCAAATATCTGTAATATTAATAATTTATTTATAAAAATTAAATTAAAAAAGTTCCTTAATATCAATTATTAAGGACATAAATATACAACGCACACAACCATATTATTATACGAATATACATAAAATTAGAATTCAACAAACAAACGAGCTCCTAAACGAGCTTCTAAACGAGTCAGCTCACAAGCTCATAAACGAGTCCGCTTGCGAGCTCAAACGAGCCGAGTACTTCTAAGCTTGAGCTTGGCTCGTTTACTAAACGAGCTCGAAAATGAAGCTTGAGCTCAGCTTGTTTACTAAACGAACCGAGCTCGAAGGAGCTTTTATCGAGCCGAGCTTCGAGCAACTCGCGAACGGCTTGGCTCATTGGCAGCCCTACACAAGACCATAACTGGATGAAGAAAGATGATCAGTGGATTGAGTCACGGGAACATATTATTCCTATCATTTATAAAATTGGTGGAAATTTGAGACAATGGACCTAAATAACACATAACGTAACATGTAAAAAGTTTTGTACATATCGTGAGACATCTCTCCAAAAAAATCATAAAGAATTATCCATGACTTTGAAGCCCCAAAGAAAGTGTAACAAGTTGGAACGTTTTCAAGCCACATGGTGGGGCATCTAAATTAATGATTAGCACCTTTCAACATGACAAAGACAAATGAATTTATGTAGGTCAATAGTTATTAATTTCATAGACTCTTCTTCAGGGTAAATTATTCCAGGCATCGGACTTACCATGTGACAGTGATGACTAATAGTAAAACAACACATAAACATTAATTTTGTCGTTCTCGGTATATATGGAGCATGAAAGAGGTAAAGTGTACACACCAAGATATAACAAGTAGTAATAAAGAAAAGATAATCATTAATTAGAAAGATGTGTCATTATACCATTGGATTCGCTCATCATTCACTATTGTCACGTGAACCGACCCATTGAATAATTTATCCTTTATATTTTTTTAATATATATATATATATATATATATATATATATATATATATATATATATATATATATATATATATATATATATGGCCTAGTTATCAATTAGGGTTATTAGTCGTTGAAGGTGTAGTCCATTGGGTACATCGGAAGAGGTCCCGTGGGAATGAACATGGTTAAAATTCCTCTTTAACATTGCTCGCCGTCCGGAGAAAAGGAAACCTCAAACAAAATATAGGGTTATTACATAGTTGTAGGTAAATGGTATAATAATGATGTGTGTAAACTACAACACAACCAAATACATTATCCGACACAGCCAAATATGCATTATCACATGGCTTTCCAGAGTCGAGTCATTATAATCCCTTATAACTTTGAAAAAGTAACACAATCTACTTCGCTTCTAACTAAATAAATATTCTCACAAGCTTGTATGATCGAGAAAAATATATATACATTGACAGTTTTCTTCCATTTGTTGAATAATTTTACTATACCTTGCAAATGTCAAGTATGTCTTAGTAATTCCCTCGAGCAATGCTATTGCTCATGGCGGATCCAGAAACATTAACTAGGATAGGGTAGACTAGATTAGGATGGATTAAAATTAAGGCTTGGGTTTCGAAAATGATCTGCGTTAGGATTTGAATCTCCAAATCACTTTTTATTTGCCTACGTAAATAATGATTTGGTGACCCAAATCCTAATGTCGGTCATTTCGAGACGAAAATTATAATATCCACTACTATATAAGCCCTGATTACTAAATAACCCAAAAAACAATTTGGGGTGGGCTCTCCAACCCAACCCACTAGTAATCTGGATCTGCCCCTGCTATTACTCTATCTAGGACTGTTTTTTACACTCTAAGATTTATGTACAAATACTAAAAAAAATTGATTTTTTACCAAAAAAAAAAGGTACTGTTTGACATTCAAATGACTATGCTACTGTAGTTTTTAGAAAAATAGAAAAGCCTCAATTAAAAAATAAAGATTTCACATTATTTAAAGACTAATTTTTTTTGGATCTTTCGATATCTGGCCCTTTGTGATTGCGTAACTTGTACATGCTTAGAAACAGTCCTGACTCTACCAGGCCGGACTATTTTTCTCCTACTACCATAATTAACACTTGGAAGAATGAAGTATGGTGGGGCACATGGAACTTTGAGTGTCTTTTCTTTTATGCTTTCTTTTATATTTGCACATCTAAATCGAAATCTAGCCAACCATCGAGAGAATATATATATATATATATATATATATATATATATATATATATATATATATATATATATATATTGTGGAACAGGAAATTGCGGTTTGAAGGCCTACAAATTCGGTCTAAAGGTCCGCACTCATACTTGCATCTGTTAGTCCTGGAACGTGATTTTTCGATGGAAAACTGATTTTGTGCAACACTTCGAAGAATGTGCACGACAGAGATCTCGGAAGATTCTGAGAAACGAAATCAAATGTAATACTTCGAAAAAGGCACAAAAGATTTCGTAGTAGCAGCGATGAAAATATCCTAACAGTATCTGATTAGATCAGAATTGTACACATTCAGAACGAGTTGCAAGTGGATGAATAGAAGAATAAAATGGACGGAATAAGAGAACGGCTTGCTGGGGTGAATGATCACCGTCGCTCAAAGCTAAATTCGCCCCACACGATCAGCTTCCATGAAGCAACAAGTTCGACGAAGAACTTCGGAACACTCTGCTCTTCTGACTCCTCGGACGGACTGAAATGACGCACAGTTCTCTCTTCTCTGCTCTCTAAAAAATTCGTAAGGAATTTGTGTTGGAATCTACTTTACTGAATGAGAGAGATGAGAGCAACTTATATAAACGCACGCAGTAACCGTCCAGTATGCAAAACACCATATTATGCCTCATGAGCCTGAGTCCGAGTCGCTATGGGGCTTAGCTGCATTGGAATAAATTTCAAGAGCATTACAAAAAAACATTAATGCTTCCATGTTGATTTAGCCTTTTTTCCACTAGAAAAATACACCCACATGGCACCCATGTGCCTCTCCACAACCACATGTGCATCCCTCAACAAGCAAAGCTTATATAAAGAGATACCAACCATTTGGCGTAGGCAATGTGGGACTATGTTTTTTGTGCTAAAGACCAAAACAACAACAATATCTCACTGCATCAGGTTCGACCTGACCGCATGCGGCCCGCACTCAAATTTATTTCTCCACATGAAATTAAATGTGCTTCTCTTGTTACTCGAACCTGCAACCTTTTGGGAGGATGTGCCTTACTCTAATGATCACTTGGTATATATATATATATATATATATATATATATATATATATATATATATATGCACATCGAGTCGTGGTGTACTGGTAACACCACCGTTGTCACGTCCCAGAACCAGAATACTAGAGAGCGGGGGAGTGACTCAGCCAGCTACGTATTACGGGTAGATGAATACCGTATAATACGATCAATGCTGTCTAACCAGACGAGGGGGTGCATACTACATGAGAGTCTCACTAGGGTTACTTCACGTCTATTGTCTCAATCATTCAAACAAGGAACAGAAATAGAGAACATGTAAGATAAAGTAGTAAGGCGTCTCAAACGCTCTGTCAAAATGTTCTTGATATCTGACTTTACAAAATATAGCCAGATTGATGTAGCAAAAGTATACACAATTGTTATCAGCTGCAGCCTGACTTAGTTACAATTATGTAAAAATAAGTGCAAGACAATCCGACTAACATGTCGGTGCCAAACGGTAAAGTATAAAGTAAATAACAAAACGAGTGGGGAAGCAAGGAACCCACTCGAGTCCTTCTGCGATCATTCCTCTAGTATTGACCATCTTGGAGGTAGAAGTAAGCTGGATCCTCGGGGACCGATTCTAAATCTGGCCATGCAAAACCAGAGAGGTTAGACCTCTAATAGCAAGTACCGCAAGGAAGCACGATATGAAGGATGAAACCAGTAAATAAGAGGATATAATAATAGATCTCTGCTTGCCATTGGGATTCACATAACGTCACGACACTTCGAACCAACCTCTCAACCAAACAAGGACAGAAGTTGGTCCGTCATGTCCTGACATTCTGATCATCTCAGTTAGGTAACAGAGTAGATACAGTACACAAACAAATCAATTTTTAACGGCCATTCAACTACTACGGCTTGCTACTGTGATTCTAAGTTATCCTGAAATTATGCAATAAAAGATTCCTCAGTTCTTACTATGTACAAGCAAGGCTAGTTTACCCAGTCAATCAATTGCGCCAATCATGAATTAGACGAGACCCAGCGGGACGTCCGTCATCATTATACAATATACAATAGATAATATAACCAGATACCGCTCCCTGTCCGTGTGACAGATTTGCAGTATCTGTGGGGACCAACCGGCCTGTCGGGCACTACTAGTCCCAAGAGGGCTGCCATGTAAGAACTCGAAAATCCATTCTCTCCATGCAATCATTATTTTTATTTAACTTAATAGTCTCTACGTTGAGTAAAATCCCATGCCGTGGATCATGGTCATTCGGAATGAGTACTTTCGTACGGGGTACGATATGCACAACTCTACAACGATGTCCATGCGGTTAGGTTGTAGGTCTTATATAGCGTAATGCAACAATCCAAACTAACCACGGAATAATTATGTCTTGACCATAAAGTACACATGCTTCTTTTGTAGAAAATAAATAAATAAATAAATTGAAGCCTGCATGTGTGCCTGTATGTCAATATTTGGGATCGGCCAATCGATTATAATAGTTCATACTTAATATGAACGTGTCTCATTCATTCATTTCAATAAGACGACTAGCCAGCCTCTTAGTTCCAACTAGGAACGCATGATCAATTATTAATCGAGATAACCAATAATGTTATTTTAATATTCAGATAATAATCACCGTTAATAAATGCTAAGGCAGTCAATCAATGTTAATAGATGTCAATCAATGTCAATCAATGCCATTTTGGAACAAGAATCAGCCAAAAAAGCATTTAGAATCAGAGTTCATGCGACCTGGAAATTATGCGGCCAAGGAAATTTAAACTCATGTGGCCGGACAAGGATGATTCCATGCGGCCGGAAATGAATAGTCCCATGCGACCAAAATCTGCAAGCCTTAGGCGACTAGCACTAAAAGGGTTTCATGCGGCTATGGTTAAAATGAGACCATGCGGCCAGGGAAAATTCCATGCGGCTGGGAAATAGTAATCCCCATACGGCTCAAAAATGACATGCGCCCATGCGGCTCGAAATGACATGCGCCCATGCGGCTGAACATGGGACAAGCCTATATGCGGCTAAGGAAAACCAAATTCATGCGGCTAAGAATAAGTGCAACCCTATAAGCGGCTGAGAGGTCATGCAGCGTCATGCGGCCGAGAATGATCAGCGCCATGCGGCTGCGGGACTGAATGCATATGCGGCTAGCTAAGAACTCATGCGGCAGATAAGTCTCATACGGCCGACTAAGCCCATGCGACTGGGATTGGAATCAGTCTCATGCGGTTCAAACGAATGAACTCCTGCGGCTGAAATTGCCCATGCCCATGCGGCTAGAATGCCCATGCGGCTAGAGTGCCCATACGGCCAGGGGACTTGCCGCATGAAGACTCATGCGGTCAAGCTTGCTACGTGGCCAGAACTGTTCTTCTTCTCCGAATTCCTAAGGACAGAACCTTGGAAACCATTGTTTCCAAGCTATCTAAATCCTTCATTCTAAGCCCAAATCTGAACTTCCATAGGTCAAAATGGGGTAGAACGAAATTCTCTACAATATAGAACCATCAAAACTTGAAGATAACAAAGTCTACTAGATCAAAACCTAAGAAATTCGAAAATGCATCAAACTTAGATCTACAGCAAATAAGCCATGAAAATTGAAAATGCCAAGTACTAAAGAGACTTAAATCAAATAAGAAAGATGATGGAACAATAAAAATGGGGATCCATCAAGAAGCAAGTTGGCACTTGCCTAGCTCTCCTAGGTTGGTGGAAGAGTTTAAGAGGAAGAAGAAGGAGAGTTATGGTGAAGTAATGGAGAGAGAGAAAAGGGGATGGGCTTTAAATAGAAGGGGTGGTGGTAGGTGGGGGTTTGGTTCGGTTCATAATGAACCACACAAATAAACCAATCTAAGCCGATCTTAAAGCAAAGCTAAAGCAGAGTGTAGAAATAGGGAGTAAAATACAGAAATAAAATTGCCGAAAATTAATTTTTTTCAGAAAATTAAAGAAATTTAAATACAGAGCAATACATGATAAATATTTAAATAAATACACTTAAATAGCACATGGATTTAAAATACGTATTCTGGGAACGGGAAGTGACATCTCTACCCTCCTTAAAAAAAATTTCGTCCTCGAAATTCAAATCCGAGCAGGATAGAAACATTAGAGCTAAACTAATCTAAGCATAAGCAATTGAGTAAGCAATCATTTCACAATGCCAATAGTAAGTAACATATCTATGTTTAACTATTGACGACACCAAGCAATTCTTCTCATAAGGTGACAAGCATGAAGAGTTTTAAGACGATCAAGGTATACAGAAAGAAATATACCTTGTGAGTCAAATAGGTGCGGATACCGTGATCGGATGTCATCCTCACGTACCCACGTTGACTCCCCTAAAAAGTGATGACCCCAAGCAACCCGGATAAGGCTAATTGTTCGGTTCTTGAGTACCTTCTCTCGCCGGTCCAAAATGGACACAGGCTGCTCCTCGTAAGACAAGTTGGTACCAACAACCAGCTCAGAATGATCAAGAATATGGCTTGGGTCTGATACATACCTTTGTAACTGGGATACATGAAATACGTCATGCACCTCTCGTAACGAAGGTGGAAGGGATAAACGATAAGCAACATCGCCTATCCTATCAAGGATAACAAATGGGCCCACGTACCGCTGACTCAACTTCCCGCGAACGCCAAATATAATGATCCCACGAGTAGGTGAGATCCGCAGGAACACGTGGTCCCCAACAGAAAACTCTAGCGGCCTACGATGCTGGTCCGCCCAATGACGATGCCGATCCTTCGCAACTCGAAGTCGCTCTCTAATTCCCTTAACCACTTCTACTGTCTGAACAATCATTTTTGGGCCTAGCATCTTCCTCTCCCCGATATCGTCCCATGCTAGTGGCGACCTACACTTCTTACCGTATAGTGCTTCAAATGGCGCCATCTGGATACTAGCTTGATAACTGTTGTTGTATGAGAACTCGACTAAGTGCAGGTGGCTCTCCCAAGATCCTCCAAAATCCAGAGTGCAAGTTCGCAACATGTCTTCCAAAGTCTGGATTGTTCTTTCTGATTGCCCGTCCGTCTGTGGATGGTAGGCCGTGCTGAACCTTAACTTGGTACCCAGACTATGATGTAAACTCTTCCAGAAATATGATGTAAAACGAGTATCTCTGTCTGACACAATACTGACAGGGACTCCATGCTGTCTGACTATCTGTTGCATATATAACTCCGCCAACTTCTCTGTAGATTGCCCTACTCTGAAAGAAAGAAAGTGTGCTACCTTTGTAAGCCGATCTACTATCACCCAAATAGTATCTTTACCACTTGGTGATCTCGGTAAACCGGTCACAAAGTCCATTGTAATATGCTCCCATTTCCATTCCGGGATAGGAAGCGGTTGCAATAACCCTGCTGGCCTCTGCTGTTCTGCCTTCACTTGCTGACATACTAAGCAACGGGAAACAAATCTAGCTATCTTCCTCTTCATCCCGTTCCACCAGAAGTGCTGCTTGATATCTTAGTACATCTTGGTCCCTGCAGGGTGTATGGAATACTGAGAGCTGTGAGCTTCTGCCATAACCTCCTGTCTGATATCTCCACTAGGTACACATAGACGTGACCCAAACCTAAGTGTACCATCTTCATGAATTTGCATCTCCTTTCTGAGTCACCCTGTATAGGGGCACGAGAAGTGGTTACGTCCAGCCTACGCCGCAGTGTCGGCGGTAGTAAGCTGTTCTAGGTTGCTAACTAATCTCATGCAGTGAATATAAAAAGTACTTGTCCAGATATCAGTTCCGAATGGAGGACAAGTAAAGGGTATGATCTACTCAAACACAGTCTAAGCACGAAAAGATAACACAGAAGTTATACCTAAGGAATTAAAGACAACAACAACTAACTGCTAAAATAATACTCCAATATCTCAAACCAACTTAATACAGACTCAATATCTTAACTTTAATACATCAAGCCAAAACATGAAAGCTAAAGTAGTCTACTAGCTAATCTCCTGAATCACTCCTGAGAGTCAGAACCAAAGGTAGCTAATCCCTCGCCAGGTCCATGGTAAGCAGGGCATGTGTCCACAGGATTATCATCTGTAATATTTTCAACAGGTCCAATCAGGACGAAAACGAGCACAACTCATCAAGAAAAACCCAAGTAAATGACAAAGAACTATAAAGCAGTTATAGACAGTTTTATTGATGAGCATGGCAGTTCTATGCAGGTAATGATGGCACAGAGACACAGTAAGACACAAGAAAAGAAAGGTAACTAAAACAAGAGAAGAATCATGGCAATGAAGACTGTAATAAAAGCTAACTGAACTAGAATATCATGTGTGAGTCCAGACAGTACGATATAAGTCTAATAAAATCCCAGTGTGAGTCCAGTCCATATAATCTGATACCAGATAATTTCCAGTACAAGATGAGTCCAACAGTGATCAATGAAACCAGGGTGAGTCCAACTATGATCTAACAGTGTGTTTTAAAATATCGAGGTCGACATGCAAACGGCTGTAGGTATCAGGCACATCTCTCACTGATCGGGCAAGAGATGGCTATGCTTCCGGTAGATTCCAGTAGGAGATTCCGGATTTGGGGTATGTCTACATGTCTTACTCAATATTTCCCCGTCCAGCAAGTGAATCCAAAATCGACAAAAGAATCGAGATGAGTCTGGCCAATACGTGATGATTCCAGAAATGATTCCGGAATGATACTAATGACTCCAGTAATAGAGGCCAGCAAGTAAGGTATGTGTCGATACATGAATCCAGAAATATCCATACGTGTTGATACAGAGAATCACATAGAACTAACTAGAACTGAAATACAGTAATCGACAAATAAATGAGAGAATTATCAGATAATGTACTCGCCTGTTACTCTGAAAAGAGTAGTGTAATATCAGATGTCTGTACCAGGGTCACAATGTCCTAAAATAAAGCAATACAGTTATGACATGTCCAAAATAAAGGTAAATAAAATCTACAATGCAATCTATATAAATTCTAAGCCAATCTAGGTCAAAGTCAAACTTGGTCAACTCTACAGTCAATCTAAGTCAAATCAAATCATATTAGGTCACAGGGAATCAAACTAAGTCATACAAGGTCAAACAAGGTCAAACAAGTCTAATCTAGGTTAAAGTCAACTCCTGGTCAACACTCTAATCAAACTAGTCAAATACTAGTCAACATGATCAATCTGGGTCAAGTCTAAGTCAAACTTAGACCAACTAAGGTATTGGTCAAACAAAGACTAGTCAGTCAGGTAATTAGGTTAATCTTGACTAATGGTCAACATCCAGTCAAACCCTATAAGGCTAACTCAAAACCAAACATAGGCTAACCTGTCTTAGGATACCTAAGATACTATACTACAATTTCCTATACAAAGTATACCACACATAAATACATATAGTACAATACCAAACTTAACCCTATAATCAAGCAAATCCATACTCTAACTCGAATCAAGACTCAACTCCTATTATCTCACTTAACCCCATACATATCTTCATCTACATGGGACTACCCATATAACTCAAGTTACAATAATACCCTTATATAGGTCAAAACCCTAACCAACTAGTTTACAATCTAGGGTTTAGTCAAACCTTAGTCACCAAGTCATTTAGAGTCCATCTAAGTCCATTCTAGGTCAATTAGGTCAAGGTTTGACCTATAGTTGACTTTGGTCAACCATGGTCAACAATGGTCAACCTATAGTCAACTAGACCTGTTGGTCATTTCTAGACTCATAGGTCATGGGCCATAGGCCATAGGCTATGATATCTAGACACTAACACACATATATATATATATATATACAGCTACCTATATAATGCATATATATATACTCTCATATATACATCAATGTATATAATATAGATATATATATCCCTATTTACATATACCCTCTATGTATACATACATATATATCCAACCTATATATAATACCACATATATATATCATATATATATATACATATATATATATATAAAACTTACATATAGTGAGGGAAGAAACTATATATATATATATATTACATATATATATAGAGAGAAAGTGAGAGAGAGAAACATAGAGTAAGCGAGAGAGAGAATGAATAGAGGGAGAGGGACACTGACACACATGAAGGGAAGGGGGGTGGTTCCTGGAACCAAATCCAGCCCTCAACACACACATACACAGTAACATATATACATACATATGTATATATATATAACTCCACCTATACTCTACCAAATACCCCCAAATTTCACCCACACTCACATATACATATATACTACGTATTTATACACTGAAAATACATATATACATGCATTAATCATATCAAAATAGGTTTTGAATTTCATTTCTGAAAAATTGGGATTAATCCCAAAATCAGGAAATAAGTGCACTGTGCACTCGAACTAGGTAATCCCAAATTCGTGCACTAAACCGAGCTATGGCTCGACACTAATGGTTGGTAATCGAGCCCCTAGGTGTACACGTGTCATGTGTGTCCCTAGGTGTCCACCACGACATGACACAACGTGTCCAGGAGTCAAAATACCCAATCGGTAAATTCAGACACCACAGTGTCACAGCGTCGTGCACGAGTTCATGTCGTTCGTGTGCACGACACGACACAACACAACCCACGTGGTTGTGTCCCAGTGTCGACCTAGTGTAGGGCTAGGGTTAGGACACCCTGACACGTGTCCACGTCGCCTGTGCGAGACACGGGACACGCGTATCAGTACCCAAATTCGACAGTCGCGCGCACAGTGCATTCCCCGTGCGCGCGCTCGTGCGTGTCCGACTCGACACGTGGGCGCATGAAACTTCATGGGTAGGTTGTCAGAGGGTGCCCCTACCCTCGTGCCAAGTGGCACGTGTCCACGTGTCACGTGCAGCGAGTACGAGATGTGCAGCAGCAGGGGAGCCGCGCGCACTGTCGTGCTGCGTCGTGCACCCGTGTCGACCAGTCTAGGGCCACGTGTGTGCAACTTATGGTGTCATGGTCGTTTTCTAGGATAAGTGAGGTGTTAGGATATGTGTCTAGGTCACTGTATTGTGTCCACGACTCATGTGGACACGATAGGAAGTGTCGAACAGTGGGGTTTAAACAGTGTGCAGTGTAGTGTTTAACATTGTGTTCGTGTCCAATTTGGACACGGACACGATACGATTTTGTGCTCAGTGATGGGGTTCTGTGATCTACACCTATAGGGCTAGAAAATTGTTCAAATAGTTTTCGAAATCATTAACATTTCATTCACTGAGGCAAATCATCAAACACTTCATTAAAAACCTAGATACGTGTCCGATACGGACACCAAACCAACTCTAAATCCTACCAAACTTGACACACAGAACCCTAGTACCTAGATGCATGCAAATATGAAGAGAAAACACAAATTTAACAAAGTTTATGGGCATTTACCTATGAGTGCAAAACTCAAGGAAAATAAGGTTTTGGGGGGGGGTGTCCTCTTCAACTTGGGGATGCCCAAAGCTCACAAAATCCTCGATAGCAGGCCCTAACTAGTACCCTCTAGTGTAGGGGAGTCCAATGCAAGAAGCTATAGGTGATTTAGATCAAAATTGATCAAGTTATCAAGGTTTGAAGAAATGGGATTTTCTAGGTTTTAATTTCATGTAAAATGATCATGAATGAATGTGGGGGGTTATATAGGAAGGGGGGGGGGTAGTGTTGGGCTGCCATGGGGGGGTAGGGGTAGGCTATAGGGCCCCTTTCCACCTTGCAAAGCTTAGCCCCTAAGTCTTTGACTAAGGGGTTAGATATTTAGGTTCTAAATATCTAAAAAAAAAAGAATATCTAGATATTTATCATAAAGATAATATCTAACATTTGTCTTCTAGGTTAGTGGCTAACCTCTAGATTAGTGCTAAACTAGGTTAGAAGCTAACATGACACTAATCCACTAATTAAATAATAATAAACTACATAAATCCAAATAAATTCTAATAAATTCTAATAAATTACCAAAATACCCTTTATGCTAAAAAGCCCTAATTTGATGTTCTAAACCTATGGCTAGGCTCACATGATCATGGTTAGTTTCTAGGTTATGAAATCTCTAGGGTTTACACTAGGGTTACACTAGTAAAATCACAAAGTCATAAGCCATGACTTAGAAAATAATTTTAAATTAACTAAAATCACCAAAAATCATATCATGACTAAAACACCATTAATAAATAATAAAAATAATAATTTTCAAAAAATCCCAATTTCAGAAAACTGGGTCTTACAAGTCTACCCTCCTTAGAAAAATTTCGTCCTCGAAATTAAGATAGTCGTACTCCTCCTAGGTCAAACCCCCAGTCAATCAGAGTCAAAAGATAACATGCAATCATAGTCCTACTGGTCGTGATTCCACAGTCTCGAACAGGGTAACTACACTATCTAGCATATCACAAGCATATCCTGACAGGTACTAGTGGAATCATACAACAAGATGGGAAAGGAAGGACAGAAAGACAAACCTGCTAACCCGTCACCTGCAGCGTTGGTCTCCTCGACCGTCATCGCAAAAGCTCCACCCCTCTGGTGCTGAGCTACAGGTGGCCTAGCCCCCATATAAGGAGGTGCAATAGGACAATCCATCTTCTGGTGAGTATCAGACCCACAGGTATAGCAAACCTTCAGCCTCTTCCTACACTGCTTCCTGATGTGTCCCTGCTTCCTGCAGTATGAATAACTGATCGTCTTTGGGTTCTGACCTCGATACTGATGCTGCCTGGGTCCCGGGGCTCTAACTGGCGGGGTCGAATGATGTGGTGTGGGAGGATGATATGTCTGCTATTGTAGCGTCGGCACTTTCTGCTGGAAAGCCTGACGCTTGGAGGGTCCCTCAATGTGTACAGAAGCCGGCCTCTTGCAAGATAGAAGACGCTCCTCGATACTCCGGGCTAACTCTAAGCTCTGGTAGTAGTCAGTCATACCGTTCGCCACTATAAGAAAGCCAATATCTGAAACTAGACCACGGCAAAACCTACGCGTCATCTCCTCAGGGTCAGCAACTAGGCTAGGAGCGAAACGGCTCAGACGACTAAACTCTGCCGCATACTCGTCAACAGAACGGTTCCCCTGCTGGATGTTCTGGAATCGTAGCCCCATGGCTACTCTAGCAGTGGTTGAGAAGAATTTCTTCTTGAACTGGGTCTTGAACTGATCCCAAGTGGCTGTCCCTCTCGCGAATAACGGCTCATTCCGGAACCAAACTCCTGCCAAGTCTATCAGCAAAAATCCCGCTGCCTCGACCTGGAGGTCATCCGGCATCCTAACTCCAATGAGCTTCCTCTCTACCGAGTCTAACCAGTCATCTGCTACTACTATGCCCTCAGTCCCTAAGAACTCCTTGGGATTCAGACCCATGAAGTCCTTGATCGTCCCTGCTCTCTGCCGCGGCTCTACAGGTGGTGGGACCATGGTACGTCCCTCAGAATGCTCCATGCTCTGGCGGAGTAGGGTGGTCTGCTCCTGATGGGTTGCTAGGAACCCCTGGATCAGAATGAGCAGTTGGTTCCCGTCGAGTGTGACGGAAGCCTGGGTAGGTACAGTGATAGGGGGTGGTGGAAGTATTGGGTCGTGCTGGGCCTGTGATGTGGAAGGTGGTTGTGGTATCTGGGTTTGTGGATCTGTGGAGTGGAGGAATGTGGTAGGTGGAGGTGTATCAGTCAACTGATCAGCTAACTGGATGGGGAGTGTGTCATTCTCAGGTGAGACATACCGGGATGAACGAGTAAGCACCATCTAATTACAATAAAAAGACTTATAAGGACTCTTTAAAGCAAAACAATCATAGACAAGAAAATCAAATTATAATAGCAAGCATGGGATGTATTTCCTATGTTGCAATCCTAGTATTCTTCTAGGTGTTCTAAGCGTCATTCCTAAAGTTGTCTAATTACCTTAAGTTCCTAATTGCAGGCATGCTTGGTACAATAACGTAACCAAACAATTTAGTCGACAGACCTGCATGGGCCACCACTAAAAACGTGTCACGACCCGCACCCTGTATAGGGGCACGAGAAGTGGTTACGTCCAGCCTACGCCGCAGTGTCGGCGGTAGTAAGCTGTTCTAGGTTGCTAACTAATCTCATGCAGTGAATATAAAAAGTACTTGTCCAGATATCAGTTCCGAATGGAGGGCAAGTAAAGGGTATGATCTACTCAAACACAGTCTAAGCACGAAAAGATAACACAGAAGTTATACCTAAGGAATTAAAGACAACAACAACTAACTGCTAAAATAATACTCCAATATCTCAAACCAACTTAATACAGACTCAATATCTTAACTTTAATACATCAAGCCAAAACATGAAAGCTAAAGTAGTCTACTAGCTAATCTCCTGAATCACTCCTGAGAGTCAGAACCAAAGGTAGCTAATCCCTCGCCAGGTCCATGGTAAGCAGGGCATGTGTCCACAGGATTATCATCTGTAATATTTTCAACAGGTCCAATCAGGACGGGAACGAGCACAACTCATCAAGAAAAACCCAAGTAAATGACAAAGAACTATAAAGCAGTTATAGACAGTTTTATTAATGAGCATGGCAGTTCTATGCAGGTAATGATGGCACAGAGACACAGTAAGACACAAGAAAAGAAAGGTAACTAAAACAAGAGAAGAATCATGGCAATGAAGACTGTAATAAAAGCTAACTGAACTAGAATATCATGTGTGAGTCCAGACAGTACGATATAAGTCTAATATAATCCCAGTGTGAGTCCAGTCCATATAATCTGATACCAGATAATTTCCAGTACAAGATGAGTCCAACAGTGATCAATGAAACCAGGGTGAGTCCAACTATGATCTAACAGTGTGTTTTAAAATATCGAGGTCGACATGCAAACGGCTGTAGGTATCAGGCACATCTCTCACTGATCGGGCAAGAGATGGCTATGCTTCCGGTAGATTCCAGTAGGAGATTCCAGATTTGGGGTATGTCTACATGTCTTACTCAATATTTCCCCGCCCAGCAAGTGAATCCAAAATCGACAAAAGAATCGAGATGAGTCTGGCCAATACGTGATGATTCCAGAAATGATTTCGGAATGATACTAATGACTCCAGTAATAGAGGCCAGCAAGTAAGGTATGTGTCGATACATGAATCCAGAAATATCCATACGTGTTGATACAGAGAATCACATAGAACTAACTAGAACTAAAATACAGTAATCGACAAATAAATAAGAGAATTATCAGAGAATGTACTCGCCTGTTACTCTGAAAAGAGTAGTGTAATATCAGATGTCTGTACCAGGGTCACAATGTCCTAAAATAAAGCAATACAGTTATGACATGTCCAAAATGAAGGTAAATGAAATCTACAATGCAATCTATATGAATTCTAAGCCAATCTAGGTCAAAGTCAAACTTGGTCAACTCTACAGTCAATCTAAGTCAAATCAAATCATATTAGGTCACAGGGAATCAAACTAAGTCATACAAGGTCAAACAAGGTCAAACAAGTCTAATCTAGGTTAAAGTCAACTCCTGGTCAACACTCTAATCAAACTAGTCAAATACTAGTCAACATGATCAATCTGGGTCAAGTCTAAGTCAAACTTAGACCAACTAAGGTATTGGTCAAACAAAGACTAGTCAGTCAGGTAATTAGGTTAATCTTGACTAATGGTCAACATCCAGTCAAACCCTATAAGGCTAACTCAAAACCAAACATAGGCTAACCTGTCTTAGGATACCTAAGATACTATACTACAATTTCCTATACAAAGTATACCACACATAAATACATATAGTACAATACCAAACTTAACCCTATAATCAAGCAAATCCATACTCTAACTCGAATCAAGACTCAACTCCTATTATCTCACTTAACCCCATACATATCTTCATCTACATGGGACTACCCATATAACTCAAGTTACAATAATACCCTTATATAGGTCAAAACCCTAACCAACTAGTTTACAGTCTAGGGTTTAGTCAAACCTTAGTCACCAAGTCATTTAGAGTCCATCTAAGTCCATTCTAGGTCAATTAGGTCAAGGTTTGACCTATAGTTGACTTTGGTCAACCATGGTCAACAATGGTCAACCTATAGTCAACTAGACCTGTTGGTCATTTCTAGACTCATAGGTCATGGGCCATAGGCCATAGGCTATGATATCTAGACACTAACACACATATATATATATATATACAGCTACCTATATAATGCATATATATATACTCTCATATATACATCAATGTATATAATATAGATATATATATCCCTATTTACATATACCCTCTATGTATACATACATATATATCCAACCTATATATAATACCACATATATATATCATATATATATATACATATATATATATATAAAACTTACATATAGTGAGGGAAGAAACTATATATATATATATATTACATATATATATAGAGAGAAAGTGAGAGAGAGAAACATAGAGTAAGCGAGAGAGAGAATGAATAGAGGGAGAGGGACACTGACACACATGAAGGGAAGGGGGGTGGTTCCTGGAACCAAATCCAGCCCTCAACACACACATACACAGTAACATATATACATACATATGTATATATATATAACTCCACCTATACTCTACCAAATACCCCCAAATTTCACCCACACTCACATATACATATATACTACGTATTTATACACTGAAAATACATATATACATGCATTAATCATATCAAAATAGGTTTTGAATTTCATTTCTGAAAAACTGGGATTAATCCCAAAATCAGGAAATAAGTGCACTGTGCACTCGAACTAGGTAATCCCAAATTCGTGCACTAAACCGAGCTATGGCTCGACACTAATGGTTGGTAATCGAGCCCCTAGGTGTACACGTGTCATGTGTGTCCCTAGGTGTCCACCACGACACGACACAACGTGTCCAGGAGTCAAAATACCCAATCGGGTAAATTCAGACACCACAGTGTCACAGCGTCGTGTACGAGTTCATGTCGTTCGTGTGCACGACACGACACAACACAACCCACGTGGTTGTGTCCCAGTGTCGACCTAGTGTAGGGCTAGGGTTAGGACACCCTGACACGTGTCCACGTCGCGTGTGCGAGACACGGGACACGCGTATCAGTGCCCAAATTCGACAGCCGCGCGCACAGTGCATTCCCCGTGCGCGCGCTCGTGCGTGTCCGACTCGACACGTGGGCGCATGAAACTTCATGGGTAGGTTGTCAGAGGGTGCCCCTACCCTCGTGCCAAGTGGCACGTGTCCACGTGTCACGTGCAGCGAGTACGAGATGTGCAGCAGCAGGGGAGCCGCGCGCACTGTCGTGCTGCGTCGTGCACGCGTGTCGACCAGTCTAGGGCCACGTGTGTGCAACTTATGGTATCGTGGTCGTGTCCTAGGATAGGTGAGGTGTTAGGATATGTGTCTAGGTCACTGTATTGTGTCCACGACTCATGTGGACACGATAGGAAGTGTCGAACAGTGGGGTTTAAACAGTGTGCAGTGTAGTGTTTAACAGTGTGTTCGTGTCCAATTTGGACACGGACACGATACGATTTTGTGCTCAGTGATGGGGTTCTGTGATCTACACCTATAGGGCTAGAAAATTGTTCAAATATTTTCGAAATCATTAATATTTCATTCACTGAGGCAAATCATCAAACACTTCATTAAAAACCTAGATACGTGTCCGATACGGACACCAAACCAACTCTAAATCCTACCAAACTTGACACACAGTACCCTAGTACCTAGATGCATGCAAATATGAAGAGAAAACACAAATTTAACAAAGTTTATGGGCATTTACCTATGAGTGCAAAACTCAAGGAAAACAAGGTTTTGGGGGGGGTGTCCTCTTCAACTTGGGGATGCCCAAAGCTCACGAAATCCTCGATAGCAGGCCCTAACTAGTACCCTCTAGTGTAGGGGAGTCCAATGCAAGAAACTAGAGGTGATTTAGATCAAAATTGATCAAGTTATCAAGGTTTGAAGAAATGGGATTTTCTAGGTTTTAATTTCATGTAAAATGATCATAAATGAATGTGGGGGGTTATATAGGAAGGGGGGTAGTGTTGGACTGCCATGGGGGGGTAGGGGTAGGCTATAGGGCCCCTTTCCACCTTGCAAAGCTTAGCCCCTAAGTCTTTGACTAAGGGGTTAGATATTTAGGTTCTAAATATCTAAAAAAAAAGAATATCTAGATATTTATCATAAAGATAATATCTAACATTTGTCTTCTAGGTTAGTGGCTAACCTCTAGATTAGTGCTAAACTAGGTTAGAAGCTAACATGACACTAATCCACTAATTAAATAATAATAAACTACATAAATTCAAATAAATTCTAATAAATTCTAATAAATTACCAAAATACCCTTTATGCTAAAAAGCCCTAATTTGATGTTCTAAACCTATGGCTAGGCTCACATGATCATGGTTAGTTTCTAGGTTATGAAATCTCTAGGGTTTACACTAGGGTTACACTAGTAAAATCACAAAGTCATAAGCCATGACTTAGAAAATAATTTTAAATTAACTAAAATCTCCAAAAATCATATCATGACTAAAACACCATTAATAAATAATAAAAATAATAATTTTCAAAAAATCCCAATTTCAGAAAACTGGGTCTTACACTCTTCCAGAAATGTGATATAAAACGAGTATCTCTGTCTGACACAATACTGACAGGGACTCCATGCTGTCTGACTATCTGTTGCATATATAACTCTGCCAACTTCTCTGTAGATTGCCCTACTCTGAAAGAAAGAAAGTGTGCTACCTTTGTAAGCCGATCTACTATCATCCAAATAGTATCTTTACCACTTGGTGATCTCGGTAAACCGGTCACAAAGTCCATTGTAATATGCTCCCATTTCCATTCCGGGATAGGAAGCGGTTGCAATAACCCTGCTGGCCTCTGCTGTTCTGCCTTCACTTGTTGACATACTAAGCAACGGAAAACAAATCTAGCTATCTTCCTCTTCATCCCGTTCCACCAGAAGTGCTGCTTGATATCTTAGTACATCTTGGTCCCTCCAGGGTGTATGGAATACTGAGAGCTGTGAGCTTCTGCCATAACCTCCTGTCTGATATCTCCACTAGGTACACATAGACGTGACCCAAACCTAAGTGTACCATCTTCATGAATTTGCATCTCCTTTCTGAGTCCTGACTTACATTCTGCCCTAAGCTTCTGAATCCTTGGGTCATGTGCCTGAGCTGCCTTGATCCTGTCTACCAAGTCGGATTGAACTTGTAGACTTGCTAGAACTCCTACATCACTAGGAAGTATAACTTCGATACCCATCTCCTGAAGGTCTTCTAAGATATGCCTCTGTGTTGTCAACATAAATGCGCCTCCTGTAACACCCCTGAATTTTTAAAAATACTTTTTTTATTATTTAAATTGCCTTAAATAGGATTTTATGGAATTTATTAGTATTTTTATTATTCATATTGAATATCACTACTAAAATATGATCTATTAGCGACGTAATTTAGCGACGGCGTAAAATTACGTCGCTATATATGGAAGTCAGCGACTCCTTTATATAAACATCGCAAAACGTCGCTGAATAGCGACGTTCAGCGACAGGTATAAATTTACGTCACTGAATAGCGACGTTACGTCGCTGGATTATTAAAATATGTCGCCAGTTTACGACGTTTAGCGACGTCCTCATGTGACGTCGCTAATATTTTTACTTAGGGCACAGCGTTTCGTTTTTCCCACTCACTCGAAATTTCCAATTTTTCCCACTACTCCTTCCTCCCCTCCGGCGATTCCTTCGGCGACCCCTTCCCCCCCCCGGCGACTCCCTCCCCCCCGGCGACTCCTTCCCTCTCCGGCGACCCGTACCCCCCCGTCGAGCTCCTCCTCCTCGAGCTCAGGTAAACCCTAACCTAACTCCTCCTCCTCCTCCTCCTCTTCCTCCTCCTCCTCCTCTCCCACGGACACACACACACACGGACACACACGCACACACACACAGACACACACACACACACACGGACACACACGTACACACACACAGAGACACACACACACACACATGGATCACATGGACACACACACAGATGGACACACACACACATACTGGACACACTGTGTCATATTGTGGTGGACACGAGACACTATGTTGGACACGTACACATAGCCTAGATCCTTTACCAACCATTTATTTTCCATTTTAACATGTTTTTATATATCAATTTCTAAATACCCTATGTTGACTGATACCTTGTTAATTTATTGTATTTTCTAATTTTGAAAACCCAGTTTTGACAACCATTTTAACCTAGTTTAATGCTTTAATTTAGATGTTTAAAACCCTAGTGTAGTGTATCTATATGTGTGCTGACTGAGTTTCAAGTTTGGGGTGATTTGGTTAGAGTTTTGGTTCTCGATTTGGATTTGAGGTAAATGGGTCTGAAATATGTTATAGGAGTATGTAATGTTGTGTGAAATGAACTGATTTCCTTTCTTTTCCTTTCCTATTTGACTAAACACAGTAAATCCCCTTACTATCCAGATTGGACTGACCTATAGTTCATATCACTCACTCACTCACTCACTCTTGCCTAGGTACACACACGCATATAGCATAATACAAGCATGTTAGCCTCCCTCATATACACGTATATGTGACTGTCACATGTAACAGTCAACACACTCACCCCCCATTCACATGTGCATGTACACACACCACCCACTCTCTACTTCTCTCTCTCTATATATATATGTTTGATAGATGGTATTGTATACATATATACATAACTATATCATGTAACTCATATGTGATATAGGCATATAGCCTATGTTAGAGTGTCTAAATATATGAATGCATGAAAGTTGCCTTGTCTTGTAATATAGGCATATAGTATATACATATTATATGTATATATCTATATAGATATTACTTGTGTGTATGAGATAGCTTGAGTTGACTTTGGTCATTATTGGTACTTGAATTGATCGGAACAAAGACCCCCAATGTCGGTATCGGTCAATATTTGGTATCGGTCGGTATCAGATCGAAACATGCCAAACCGTGTCGGCATCGGCCGTATCGGATCGGTATCGGCCGATACTTTAAAATTATATGAAATAGTAGTCACCCCCAAGGTTGACTATTTTTACTGAAAGTCAAAGTAGAGTAAACATCTGACCTAGATTGGACTAAGAGTTGACAAAGTCAACTATAGGTCAACCCTTGACCTAGTTTGACCTTGTTTGACTTTGTTTGACTTAGCTTGACCTTGTTTGACTTTGTTGTCTTCATGTTTGTTAAATGACACCCAGATACTAGTTTTAGTTGTTTAAATGACACCCAGATACTAGTTTTAGTTTCAGTTTGCTTTGGTAATTCACTATTGCTCATTACTTGGTACTAGTTTTAGTTGATTGTGTTTTTTTAAGACTAAACAAATGACACCCAGATATTACTTGTGTGTATGAGATAGCTTGAGTTGACTCTGGTCATTATTGGTACTTGAATTATAGGTTAGGCTTGTATAGCCTTGAATGGTGTGTGCTAGCTAGTATTGGGATACCAATAGCGATAAGGTAAAGGGTACCTTGGTAGGTCATGACTAGAAATAGGATATTTGACTTAGATTTGACCTTGTTTGACCAAGGTTGACTATTTGACCTTGTCTGACCTTGTTTGACTTTGTTTGACTTAGCTTGACCTTGTTTGACTTAGTACAACCTAGTTTGACCTAGTTTGACCTAGTTTGACCTTGTTTGACTTTGTTTGACTTTGTTTGACTTAGCTTGACCTTGTTTGACTTAGTACAACCTAGTTTGACCTAGATTGCATATCATTGTTATTAGTAACTGTCCGCTACTAATGTGTGTCCCATAATAAGACATAATATACGAATTTGTGCCTGTTGGATAATGTGTGTCCATCTTTGCAGAATTATTTCCAAATGGATATGAATTACTACTTGCGGAATTGTTCATGGATGTACAATCGTCATCCTGATGATATGTGTGGTGTGCGGGATGAATACATAGCGGGAGTAGAGCAGTTCCTGCAGTTTGCTAAGGCGTTCCCTCAGTACATGGACGGCACCAAAATTAAGTGTCCGTGTGTGAAATGTCATAACGTGAAATATTATCCAGAAGTGGAAGTGACATATCATTTGTACTCGAGGGATTTCACGCCTAATTACTATCAGTGGACCGCACACGGAAAACTTGTGTCTTTAGCATCAGAGCCGGAGCCTTATGTTGAGCCGTATATGCATGCGGGACCTAATTTTGTTTCAGATAATCATGCATACGACGACGGGTGCGTGAACATGGTTTTCGACGCTGCGAGGCCTAGTTTCGTTCATGATGCACCTGAGGAGGCACCGAATGCCGATGCTGCACAGTTCATGGAGTTATTGGAGAATGCAAGGACTCCATTGTATCCTGGTTGTGAGGATCATTCACCGTTGGAGGTGGTTACAAGACTGTTGAGCATTAAGTCAGATTTTAACATGTTGCAAGAATGCTACAACCAAGTGTTGGAGTTGATTATAGAGATCTTGCCGGCGGGTGCTAAGTTACCTAAAGACTTCTACCGGTCTAAGAAGATGGTGAGATCGCTCTGGATGGGATACGAGAAAATTGATTCCTGTTGCAATGGGTGCATGCTGTACTACAAAGACGACAAGGACGCAGATGTGTGCAGATTTTGTGGTGCTGATCGCTATAAGACAACTAGTACAGGAAGGTCTACCGGTGCAAGAAGACCGACCGATTCAATGCACTACTTGCCTTTAACGCCGCGGTTGCAAAGATTATTTATGGTGAAAGAGACGGCCGAAAATATGAGTTGGCACATGCGAGAACAGATTGAAGGAGTGTTGGATCACCCATCCGATGGAGAAGCGTGGAAGCACTTTAATCGAGTGTATCCAAATTTTGCTTCAGATCCGCGAAATGTCAGGTGTGATTGGTTCGATCCGATTGAAGGTCAAGGTTGGAAAGTAGACAAGCACGGTCTTGTTGATATAAACTATCGGCGTCGATATCAAGCCTATGAACCATTTGTCCTATCAAGTCAGGCTCAGCTCGTGTACTTCACAAGTTATCCTAAACGGGAAACAACAACAAGGTCGGACTGGTGGGCAGTATGCAAGACCAAAGCTAGAAATACCTTTGAGGTTGACGATATAGCTTATCAACAGGATGAACTACCTCTTGTAACAAATATTATAGAAGTGGACACGACGTAAGTTCCCTATTACACATCTAATTGTGTAGAAGAAGTAGAATTATCTAAAGAGGAAGATGCAGATGAAAGTGAAGAAGAAGAAGAGAAGAAGAAGAAGAAGAAGAAGAAGAAGAAGAAGAAGAAGAAGAAGAAGTAGATGAGCTAAACGAACTAGATGAATTTTCAGAAGAGGATTAAATCTGTACGTTTGTTTTATCATCATATTTGACACTTTAGTGACACTTCTATCATATAAATCTGTGACACTTCAGTGACACTTTATTGACACTTTTATTGACACTTCAGTGACACTTTTTGACTATGATATTTTTTAAAAATCTGTGATGTCTATCATATAAATATATTTTTTTGTTTTATTGTCATATGTTTTATTGTCAGGTATGACTAGACCATCTGGACGACGCGGAGGATTATATATTAGGCAGTCCCGTCAGCCTCGGGCTGGGGATGGAGAGGGCAGTTCCGTACCCTCATCCTCATCTCTGAGTACGCCAGTATACTGTTCTGTTCCCGGTCCATTACCGGGACAGGGCAGTTCTAGCAGGTTGGCGACTCCTCCCTCGTCGTCCAGCCTTCCTGATCCCGCGTCCAGCATCCCTGATCCCCCGTCCAGCATTCCTACTGTCGACGGCTCTATGGAGGGAGCCCACGCCGATCATATGGAGGACGGCGATCAGACTGATCCTGCCCAGGCAGGAGGTGAGAGCGACCCTCCATGCGCTCCCCCGGGCGAGACGCGTATGGAGATTTGGACGGACGGGCCTACGAAGTAAGTTAATTAATTATTATATATTTCTCAAATGATTATATGTACATATATATTCATGAAAAATTATTATTGTATAGATATCGGCCTTCTGCAGTACAGAGACAGCTGGGGACATTTGTGAGGCAGAACTATGGTGGGCCTTGGCTCAACTACTCAGATGCTCCCGCAGATAGGAAGGCCTTTTGGTTCGCCCACTTCAAGGTAAAAAATTTGTTTATTTTTAAATTTTAATAATCATTTGTGTATATTATACAACTTTTGTATTTTACTTCTTGTAGAGGACCTATTTCTATCCACCACACCGGGCGGCGAGGATCGAGGGCCAATTTTCTGCCGTCATAGCCAAGCTCATCCGTGATGCGATCGACGACCAGAAGCGTCGTGATCGCTCCGGACAGCCGATCCAGGGTTGGATTACGCCAGAGCAGTGGACTGCGATAAAGGCTAGATTTAGCGAGCCCAAGTACCAAGAGCGGTCTGAGAAGGCCAAGGTGGCACGATCGAGCGCCGGTAAGTGGTGTGGTGGCTCCATTCCGATGATGGAGCATTTTCGTCGTCTGGTACGTTTCCTATGACGGACATTAATTTATATATAGTTCGATATAATGTTTAATACTAATAATAGATAATATATTAACAGGTAAAGAAGGGTGAGGACCCGAACATGGTGACCGTCATCCTGGTCACCCATCGGAGGGCTGGAGACTTCATTGACGAGAGGGCGATGCAGGCATATGCACGTTCTATTCTTTATATTAACTGACTATAATTTAGAAAACAGGAAAATAGATATCAATATAGACTTTAGTAAACACTTACACGTTAGCAAACATGTTCTAGGCCGAGTTTGTTCGGCTACAGAAGGAGGCGGCTGATGCTGCTGCTGCTGCTAGTGCGCAAGCAGAGGGAGGGGCTGGTACTTCCTCCCAGCCGCCTGCAGAGCCATCGCCGGACGAGCTCTGGATGACCGCCGTTGGCGGTCTTCAGAAGGGTACGTACTACGGTACGGGATCCTATGACACGTATTTGGCTTCGGAGTCATCCCGGGCCCCCTCTGTCAGTATGCAGTCTCCGGCTACGCAGGCGTCGTCACGAGCTGAGGATGTTCATCGTCAGATCGAGGAGCTGCATCGTGAGTTGCAGCAGCAGATTTCTGATGCGGTCGAGCGACGATCCGACCCTCCGATCGTCACCGGACGATTTGATGCGGTCGAGCATAGTATACAGGACCTGATGAGTCTGCATCAGGCTGCAGCTGCCAACTTGCAGACGCTCACCGAGTCTACGCAGCGCACAGAGCGTAGACAGGTCGAGCTGGAGGGATCGCAGAGGAGCCTATCTGCCTCACTCGCTCAGTATACTGAGAAGGTGGTGAGTACCCTTGCTGCGCATGGTGAGCGACTGCGAGAGCTGGAGCAGGTACGTCCTCTGGGTCCATCGACGGTGCCGACTCCAGATACTGCACTGCCTCCGGCGCCGACTCCAGACATTGTACTGCCTCCTACTGTCCCTACGGTACAGCTCACCCATGAGCAGTATGACTACATTCTATCCCAGTTGCGCGGCAGGGGTCCGCAGTGATTTTATTGGGTTTTTTATGACTTGTATGTATTGCCCCTATGGGCAAATTATTTATTCATACACTGTTGTTTATACACTTGGTGGAAGACTTTTTATCATCTTTCATTTTTATTTGACTCTATTGGATGTTTGTGAGGATTTGTGTCTGTAATATTTACTTTGTACTGCCTCCTATTTTTATTATGATATTTACTTTGTGATATCTGCGACGGGATGACAAATATACCTACGCTGGGTTATAAGCGATGATCTGATATACAAAGGAGGTGCTGCCGAAATTTTAAAAAAAAATATTATGTATTTTTGTTATGATGTGTGTCTGTGTTTACAGTGAATGTGAAATGCAGTGTTCGGAACCATCGACAGTTTCGATTACTGTTGTATGTTTTATCTTGGATAGAAATAGCAACAGTTCAGGGTGCACTTCTGAGAGCTTCATTTTCACGTCCTTCACTTTTTCGGACGTCGTAAAGGTTTCCGAGAAGGTGAAGGACGTGAAGAGGAAGCTCTGAGAAGTGCACCCTGAACTGTTGCTCTTTCTATCCAAGATAAAACATAGAACAGTAAGCGAAACTGTCGATGGTTCGAACACTGCACTTCACACACACTGTAAACACAGAAACACAGCATAACAAAAATATCAATTATATTTTTTTAAATTTTTTTTTAACATTAGCGACGTATAGCGACGTTCTGCGACGTACTGCGACGGCAAATAGACGTCGCTATACGTCGCTAACTAGCGACGTTACGTCGCTCGACGTCGCTAATATACGTCGCTAAGTTGCCCACGTGGCCACGTGGATGCCATGCCTCGTCATCATTTATAAACTTTTGAAGCGTCGCTAGTGGTCGTTTTACGTCGCAATGTTGGCGACGTACTGATATGTCGCTCTCTGTCGCTCATTTGGCGACGTCTAGCGACAATGGACGCCGCGTCACAAATAGCGATGTTCGGCGACGAAAGTATCATCTGCGACTTGCCTATAAGCGACGTACGTTTTTCGTAGCTAAATACGTCGCAAATCATATTTAGCGACGTATTTTCTGTATTTAGCGACGTCTCCTGACGTCGCTAATCTGGGTTATTTTAGTAGTGTATGACCTTAGCCATTGTTGAGTTTTGGAGCACAAGACGTCTAGAAATTGTGGCACAGATGATGTAGCAGTGAGCCTTGACTAGTGTATTAGCCATGCTAAGTGAGGTCTAGCCATAGTGATGCCCGAACTAGAAAAACCAGACCAAGTTGTGAAAAGACTCATTTAAATTATTTAATTAGTTATTATCTAATATACTGATTTTTAGATGACCCGGTTGTACCCAGTCAGCCCGAACCGGACTCAAACCAATTCCAAGCCCACGTAGGCATGTAGTGGACCAAAGACGACCATGAAGGCATATTTTATGTGTGCAAATATTTCTTAAAATTATTTTAGAATTTGATATTGTATTTCTAATTATTAAATATTGTACAATATTGGTATTAATATTATTAAATAGGTGTTTGACAATATTTGTAAGATTTTCCGGAGCCAAATGAGGAGTGCGTAGGTTATGTTCACCCAACACTACCAATAGTCTATTTTTAGTATTATTAAGATTATCATTATCATTATTATTATTGTGTTGTTGTTAATATTAAATAAAATCAGTGTTTATTGGTTGTTTTAATGTATCATTATTTAAGAAATATACCTATATAAATATTTCCATAAATAGGCCTGCACTAGGAATAGATATAATTAAGATTTTTTTTGTTATTATATTTGATTTATTATACATATTAAGAATATATATGTTTATGTGGTTATCTATATAAATATACTTATAAATGGTTATAATAAAAAAAAAGTTTTTAAACCTGTGAACAGTGCTCGGCACTGTTCACTCTCCCCTCCCCAGCGCCTGTGTTCAGCTGACAGTTTTTTTTAAGTTTTTTTTTATTTGATTTGATTCAATCTCAATCAAATATCGATCTTTTTAATTCAAATTTTCACCTACCTATTCTAAACTAGATTCTCTTCTACCTAATCAAAAACCTACTCGAATTTAGGTTAAAAATCAATTCAAAATAGGATTTAAAAACTGGAAGTATATATATATATATACAAGTTCGAAGTCAAAAGTTCGGGAAAACCTACGAAAATCTCTACCTAAATGCTCGACCCCTCGACCCAGACTCCGCCCCCTTCCAGCGTGCGCGTCTGACCGCCTATACTGCCGCGCAAGGCATCGGAGATCGCCGGAGTTCGCGCGCGAAAACAGGGGATAACGGCAGCAGTTCGAGAACAAACTGTCGCAGGTACCTACTTTCGTACTCTGATTTCTCCCTTGTTACTCAATCAAATCTCAATCTACTTGATTTTTTTAGAAGCCTACCTAACCAACTAGAACCCCTACAAACTACTTTGGGTTCGATCGATCTGACCGCGACGAATAATTTGGTCGAAGTCGGAGAAAAATCACAACCTCTGTAACCGACCCAATAGGCTGAAACCCTATTTTGAGAAATGATTTCTGCTAAAATAACGAAGAATTTTGGAAATCTAATTGAACCAACTTGAAGACAACCTATACGGCTTCTAGACTCTGTTTACGAATTTTAATTTCATCGATTATACATCAAGATAAACCGATTTAAAAATTAGAAAAAAACTTAGAAAACTGTTTTCGAAAACTTTGAAATTCATCTACACGACGTGCGTTCAGCCAATCCGGACGACGTGATCACGAACGGTAAGCATTGAAAGCTGCATATCGACTTCGTAGTCGTATGGGCTTGGTCGCGTGTGCGCGACGAATTTGATGTGTATCCGTCGAAAATCACCGTATCGGCCCTTTTTGAAATTTTCTAATTACTTTGTGCACGTTCGTCAGATCGAGACAAAACTTGTGCCAACAGGACCGTATCATTTTTCTGGTCCTGTATGCCAAGTTTGGTCCGATTCTGAGACAGTTGACTGGATCGCCGTTTTGCGGGTCCTACGGTCCAGTTCAATGGGCGATTTTGTGCACGGCTCATCGAAATCCAAAATTGGACATACCGTTGGATTCGTATCGTCAAAACAAATCTGTAGACATGTAGTTTGACGACTTTAGAGACCATTTACTTTGGCACGCTTTTCGGTGCAAAGCGGGTCCAACGGCGGACACCGTTTTGACCCAAAATTACCGTTTTGCTCCTGTGTCCAGAATTGGACTTATGGGTAGGCTATTCTAGCTATTTTGCTCATTCTGGGACTGTTGGAAATGTTTTTTTCAGCATTCGGAGGTGTTTGCGGGAAGTTCAGGTTTTGTGGCTCTTTAATTGCAGGACTTTTGCTACCACCAGGCAAGTACACCTTGCCAAACTTTACAGTATTTAAATACTTTTCTATATTTTCAGTATTTCTTGGTTTGTTACATATCTTTCTTGTTTCCTCTCGTGATTCTTTCTAGTTACACGGGCACGTAGATTTTGATTTTATTTTCTATACTACTTGTTCCATCTTTCCTATCTTGTTCATGTCTACTGATAGTATTGATATGCCTGTGCCATGTTTTTCCTGACCTGTTTCATCTGTACTAAACTTGGACATGACTAGATAGGCTTGATTTCCTAGTACCTTAGGAGAGAATGTTTTATTAGCCGTGGCTATCCTCTATTGTTAGTGCCTCCCCGGGCTACGATAGAGAACCTATTATAGGACAGTTAGTGCCTCTCCGGGCTACGATTTTAGCCATGATTAATATTACATTCTCATGACATGTCACCATCTGTAGAGTTCCCTTACGTGTCATCTTTTTCTCTGCTTGTTATTCCTATTTTTCTTGCATGTTATTTACTGTACAGTAGGCATGTATATTATGTGTCTTGCTAGTCCTCTGAGGGCTTGGTGATCTCTCCAGGTATTAGTTGGTGGCGCGGTACACTGATGGATGATGTTTGCTACACCGAGACTTCAGGTATACCTAGTGTGTTATTATCATATCTTCTGTATTTCGATTTTGTCCTATATTTGATACTCGTTGTTATTATAGCTAGTCTTTTATAAGCTTCAATTTTTATCTAGCTTGTTCATGATAAATGTGTTATTGGAGATCCACTCTAACATATTTATTTATTCTAGAATCAGTGTATCATGGCCTGATCAGCCTTACTGCACTTGATTCGTCATATTCATCTTTATTATGTGGATTGAGATATAGTTAATCTAGAATAACCAGACAGCTTATACGTATTCGAGCTGGGCTGGAGTCCTCTCGATACGTAGCTAGCATGAATACGTCTCCTAGTCCTACGTATTTTGGGACTGGAGCGTTACATGTTTTTGTGGTGGCCCATGCAAGTCGAGTTAGCCATTTCGGTTACGTTACTGTACCGAGCGGGCCTGCGACCTGATTAAACCCTTAGGAATCTCAATCCACAACTGCCTTGACAATTCTTTTAGAAATTTCTCTACCACCCTTGAATTTCGTATTTGCTCTCGATTACTCTTTCTTTGCTTTCTCGTATCATTGCTTCTCGTCCCTTCTAATTTTGGAGTGACGAATAATCGTGCTATATAGGATTTATCAGAAATTTTTAAGTTATAGTGTAAGTTAGTCTGCTTATTGTATTGTTATTGCTTGATAGATAATGGGGATTAGAGATGCCATATGCCATAGGGCATCATGTGTTTGAGAAAATAGTTTAACCAAAGGTGGGTAGATGTCCTTAATATAGAAATAAATAGAAGATCGTACTAGGTTACGTCCTTATGGCAGTCACTCGATAGAGAAAAGGGTGGTAGTTTTAGTGTAATGATTAGCCCTCTACAAGAGTAAAGTAGACAGTCTAACCTAACCCATTTACTATTATACCGTGTTAGTTTAAAGTGAGGATTAAGCGGATTAGTAGGTACCACTTAGCTTGGTTAGAAAAAAAAAGACTCATATAATTGTGATACTAGTATGGTTAGAAGGGACAAGCCTTCAACATGATCGTTGCAAGACCGCCAAAACCAAGAAGAGCGAGTAAAGATAACCATCTATAGTTTTACGATATAGATATTGCAAAACCAAATTGTTTAGGCTTGATTATTACTTGACTTATTAGGAGACACTGTAGTGACCTAGCGTATCCCTTAAACTATTTCTAGTAACACTAGCGTGGTTTTTCGTTACTAAGGGTCCTTATTTTAATTTCGAGGACGAAATTCTTTTAAGGTGGGTAGGATGTAACACCCCTGAATTTTTGAAAATATTTTTTTATTATTTAAATTGCCTTAAATAGAATTTTATGGAATTTATGAGTATTTTTATTATTCATATTAAATATGACCTTAGCCATTGTTGAGTTTTGGAGCACAAGACGTCTAGAAATTGTGGCACAGATGATGTAGCAGTGAGCCTTGACTAGTGTATTAGCCATGCTAAGTGAGGTCTAGCCATAGTGATTTTCGAACTAGGAAAACCAGACCAAGTTGTGAAAAAACTCATTTAAATTATTTAATTAGTTATTATCTAATATACTGATTTTTAGATGACCCGGTTGTACCCAGTCAGCCCGAACCAGACTCAAACCAATTCCAAGCCCACGTAGGCATGTACTGGACCAAAGACGACCATGAAGGCATATTTTATGTGTGCAAATATTTCTTAAAATTATTTTAGAATTTGATATTGTATTTCTAATTATTAAATATTGTACAATATTGGTATTAATATTATTAAATAGGTGTTTGACAATATTTGTACGATTTTTCGGAGCCAAATGAGGAGTGCGTAGGTTATGTTCACCCAACACTACCATTAGTCTATTTTTAGTATTATTAAGATTATCATTATCATTATTATTATTGTGTTGTTGTTAATATTAAATAAAATCAGTGTTTATTGGTTGTTTTAATGTATCATTATTTAAGAAATATACTTATATAAATATTTCCATAAATAGGCCTACACTAGGAATAGATATAATTAAGATTTTTTTGGTTATTATATTTGATTTATTATACATATTAAGAATATATATGTTTATATGGTTATCTATATAAATATACTTATATATGGTTATAATAAAAAAAAAGTTTTTAAACCTGTGAACAGTGCTCGGCACTGTTCACTCTCCCCTCCCCAGCGCCTGTGTTCAGCCGACAGTTTTTTTTAAGTTTTTTTTATTTGATTTGATTCAATCTCAATCAAATATCGATCTTTTTAATTCAAATTTTCTCCTACCTATTCTAAACTAGATTCTCTTCTACCTAATCAAAAACCTACTCGAATTTAGGTTAAAAATCAATTCAAAATAGGATTTAAAAACCGGAAGTATATATATATATATATATATATATATATATATATATATATATATATATATATATATATATATATATATACAAGTTCGAAGTCAAAAGTTCGGGAAAACCTACGAAAATCTCTACCTAAATGCTCGACCCCTCGACCCAGACTCCGCCCCTTCCAGCGCGCGCGTCTGACCGCCTACTCCGCCGCGCAAGGCGTCAGAGATCGCCGGAGTTCGCGCGCGAAAATAGGGGACAACGGCAGCAGTTCGAGAACAAACTGTCGCAGGTACCTACTTTCGTACTCTGATTTCTCCCTTGTAACTCAATCAAATCTCAATCTACTTGATTTGTTTAGAAGCCTACCTAACCAACTAGAACCCCTACAAACTACTTTGGGTTCGTTCGATCGATCTGACCGCGACGAATAATTTGGTCGAAGTCGGAGAAAAATCACAACCTCTGTAACCGACCCAATAGGCTGAAACCCTATTTTGAGAAACGATTTCTGCTAAAATAACGAAGAATTTTGGAAATCTAATTGAACCAACTTGAAGACAACCTATACGGATTCTAGACGCTGTTTACGGATTTTAATTTCATCGATTATACATCAAGATACACCGATTTAAAAATTAGGAAAAAACTTAGAAAACTGTTTTCGAAAACTTTGAAATTCAACCACACGACGTGCGTCCCGCCAATCCGGGCGACGTGATCGCGAGCGGTAAGCATCAAAAGCTGCGTATCGACTTCGTGGTCGTGTGCGCTTTGACGGAATTCAAATTGGTCGCGTGTGCGCGACGAATTTGATGTGTATCCGTCAAAAATTACCGTATCGACCTTTTTCGAAAATTTCCAATTACTTTATGCACGTTCGTCAGATCGAGACAAAACTTGTGCCAACAGGACCATATCATTTTTCTGGTCCTGTATGCCAAGTTTGGTCCAATTTTGAGACAGTTGACTGGATCGTCATTTTGTGGGCCCCACGGTCCAGTTCAACGGACAATTTTGTGCACGGCTCATCGGAATCCAAAATTGGATATACCGTTGGATTCGTATCATCAAAACAAATCTGTAGACATATAGTTTGACGACTTTAGAGACCATTTACTTTGGCACGCTTTTCGGTGCAAAGCGGGTCCAACGGCGGACACCGTTTTGACCCAAAATTACCGTTTTGCCCCTGTATCCAGAATTGGACTTATGGGTAGGCTATTCTAGCTATTTTGCTCATTCTGGGACTGTTGGAAATGTTTGTTTCAGCATTCGGAGGTGTTTGCGGGAAGTTCAGGTTTTGTGGCTCTTTAATTGCAGGACATTTGCTACCACCAGGCAAGTACACCTTGCCAAACTCTACAGTATTTAAATACTTTCCTATATTTTCAGTATTTCTTGGTTTGTTACATATCTTTCTTGTTTCCTCTCGTGATTCTTTCTAGTTACACGGGCACGTAGATTTTGATTTTTCTTTCTATACTACTTGTTCCATCTTTCCTATCTTGTTCATGTCTACTGATAGTATTAATATACCTGTGCCATATTTTTTCTGACCTGTTTCATCTGTACTAAACTTGGACATGATTAGATAGGCTTGATTTCCTAGTACCTTAGGAGAGAATGTTTTATTAGCCGTGGCTATCATATATTGTTAGTGCCTCCCCGGGCTACGATAGAGAACCTATTATAGGACTGTTAGTGCCTCTCCGGGCTACGGTTTTAGCCATGATTAATATTACATTCTTATGACATGTCACCATCTGTAGAGTTCCCTTACGTGTCATCTTTTTCTCTGCTTGTTATTCCTATATTTCTTTCATGTTATTTACTGTACAGTAGGCATGTATATTATGTGTCTTGCTAGTCCTCTGAGGACCTGGTGATCTCTCCAGGTATTAGTTGGTGGCGCGGTACACTGATGGATGATGTTTGCTACACCGAGACTTCAGGTATACCTAGTGTGTTATTATCATATCTTCCGTATTTCGATTTTGTCCTATATTTGATACTCGTTGTTATTATAGCTAGTCTTTTACAAGCTTCAATTTTTATCTAGCTTGTTCATGATAAATGTGTTATTGGGGATCCACTCTAACATATTTATTTATTCTAGAATCAGTGTATCATGGCCTGATCAGCCTTACTGCACTTGATTCGTCATATTCATCTTTATTATGTGGATTGAGATATAGTTAAACTAGAATAACCAGACAGCTTATACGTATTCGAGCTGGGCTGGAGTCCTCTCGATACGTAGCTGGCATGTATACGTCTCCTAGTCCTACGTATTTTAGGACTGGGGCGTTACACCACCTCTTCTGCTGAGAGCGTCTGCTACCACATTAGCCTTTCCTGGATGATACTGAAGCTCCACGTCGTAATCCTTGATCAGCTCTAACCATCTTCTCTGCCTCATGTTCAGCTCCTTCTGAGTAAAAATGTACTTCAGACTTTTGTGGTCTGTGTACATGTCCACTCAATCACCATATAAGTAATGCCTCCATAGCTTCAAAGCAAATACTACTGCTGCCAACTCCAAGTCATGAGTTGGGTAATTCTTCTCGTGGTCTCAAAGTTGCCTAGATGCATACGCTATCACCTTTCCATGCTGCATAAGGACACATCCAAGTCCCTTACCTGACGTATCACAATATACTGTAAAACCTCCGGGTCCAACTGACAATGTAAGAATAGGTGCTGATATCAACTTCTGCTTCAGATTCTCAAATGATGCCTGGCATTCTGCCGACCAAATGAATGGCACATCCTTCCGTGTCAAGCGGGTCATGGGTGCTGAAAGTCTTACAAAGTCTGACATGAACCTTCTGTAATAACCCTCCAATCCCAAGAAACTCCGCACATCAGCTATGGTCTTGGGTACTGGCCAACTCTCTACTGCTTCTACCTTCTTGGGATCCACTGCTACTCCAGCTCCTGATATGATATGACCCAAAAATAAAATGTGATCCGACCAAAACTCACACTTGCTGAGCTTGGCATACAACTGATTCTCTCTCAGAACATGTAACACTTTCCTGAGGTGGTCTTCATGCTCCTCTTCACAGTAGAGTATACAAGAATGTCGTCGAGAAACACCACGACAAAATGATCTAAGTACGGCAAAAAGATGCGGTTCATCAAATCCATGAATATTGCTGGAGCATTGGTCAAACCAAACGATATTACCAAGAATTCATAATGCCCATACTTCGACCTGAATGCTGTCTTGGGGATGTCCTCCTTCCGAACCCTCACTTGATGATACCCTGACCGAAGATCTATCTTGGAGAAAACTCTAGCTCTGCTCAACTGATAAAATAAGTCATCGATCCTTGGTAGTGGGTACTTGTTCTTCATTGTTGCCGCGTTAAGCTTCCTGTAATCGATGCACAATCGGGATGACCCATCCTTCTTTCCTACAAGTACCACTGGTACTGCCCATAGTGATATGCTAGCTTGGATGAAATTCTTCTCCTTCAATTCTTCTATGTGCTGGTATACCTTGGCCTGCTCTGAATCCACCATTCTGTAAACTCGATCTGATATCAGTTTAGTTCTAGGTGCCAATTCTATGCTGAACTCAATATCTCTAACTGGTGGTAGCCCTGGAAGTTCTTCGGAAAATACATCTAGAAATTCATCAACTACCTTCGGAACTTGAACTCCTTCCATTGCCGTTACTACTCCCTGCTCTTGCTGAGTTGCCTCTGATCTGACTAAGGTGAATCGCTTCATGCCCGGGATATCAAAAGATACACTCCCTCTACGACAATCTATTATCGCATGACTGTCTTTCAGCCAGTCCATGCCTAAGATAACATCGAAATTTCTAACAGGAAATTCTATCAATCGGACGGGTAAGGAATGCCCGCAAACTACAACGCTACATGCTAGAATGACTCTACTAACTCCTACGAGCCCATTACCAGTAAGTATGTTTAACCTTCCTGGCAATGCCTCGAAGTCCATTCCTAGCCGTGTCGCAAATTGTGCAGATATAAATGAGTGCGATGCTCCCGAATCAAACAATGCTACTGCGGAATATGAGACGACGAGAATGTTACCTGCCACAACATCTCCTGATGCCAATGCCTCTTCCAAGGACAGAGTGAATGCCTGCCCTCGACCTCCTTGTTGGTTCCCATGCTGCGGTCTAGCCTGGTGCTGCTGCTGGCCCCTGCCTTGATGATGCTGGGGTGGTCTATGCTGGTGCTGCTGCATCGGCGGTCCCTGCTGCTGAAACATCTGAGCCTGTGGCATTAACGGGCGCTGTGCCAACGGTCTCACTGCTACCGCTGGTCCTCGATACTGGCCTGCCCCTGGTGCTGGCAGAGCAGGAAATTGTTGCCCTGGTCCTTCTGATCTCGAATTCATGGGACAAGTGGTAATCCGATGATCTGGATTTCCACATATCAAACACTGCCCATTCAATGTCCGACACACATCTCTAGTGTGCCCTAACTTCCCACAATAAGTGCAGCCCGCTGGGGATTGCTGATTCTTCTTCTGTTGTTGTTGTTGTGCCTTGGTGGTGGTGCTGGCCCTCGCATTGCTACATCGTGAATGCGAATGCCAAGGGATGGTGCTGTTGTTCGGGGTGCTGCTTCCCCTCCTCCTTCAATCTGACTGTGGGATCTCTTCTGACCTCCAGTCCTTGCCGCAAGCCTCTGAATGGTGATCTCATGCCTTCGAGTTGCCGTCAATAATTCATCAAAAGTCTGGTAATTGTGCCCCTCTATCAATTGCAAGAGCTCAAGATGAAACCCTTGCTGGAACCTGATAGCCCTCTGGCTCTCCGTTGCTACCATCTCTGGGGCGAATCTACTCAAACTGCAAAATTCCGCTGCATAAGCATCTACCGTCTTGCCTGCCTGTCTGAGGTTGATAAACTTCTGTTGTAGCTCAAACTGCGCCACAACTCCATAGTACTTGGTCTTGAATCTTGCTGTAAAGTCATTCCAAGCCACATGACGTCTGATGCCCACGTCCTCTGATTCCCACCAATCACGTGCGAGATCCTGAAGTAACAACTTCACTAGATCTACACGTTCTTCTATCAGCACCTTAGCTGCTGTCAAAATAGCCCCAATGTCCTTAAGCCATGCATCTGCTGAGATGGCATCCTCCGTGCCTTCGAAACGATGGGGGTTGTACTTATAAAACCTGGCTGATGCTCCTGAATCTGGCCTTGCCCCTCTTTCCAATGCCGTCTGCAATCCTTGGTTGAGGACGTTCTGCTCTTGTAACTGACCGTGCATGCGTTGCTGGGCTAACATTTGATATTGTTGAGTAGCCATCATCCCTCTCATGATCTCTAGAAGAGCCGGTGTGTCCATTTCTACAGGGGTAGGTGGAACTGTTGGTGGTGGTGGAACGTCCGGATACTGCGATGCAGCTGCTGCTTCCACTATCACTTCTTCTTGAATAGCCTTTTGGGTTTGTACCGGCCCTTGTTGCTGACCAATATGGTCAGGTTGTCCATGTTGCTCTTGTTGTGGTTGTCAAGTCCTGACAGATACGGACGAAGTGCCCCTAAGAAAAGGGACAAGAGAACAATCAAACGATCGGATATGGAAGGATCAATGAAGTCAAAGGATACCGGAATGTCAAGCTAGAGTTGAGAACAACGAATCATGAGATCAAGGGGGAACATGTGTGATTGAGATATCCTATAAATCAAAACACCCCACAAGTCTGAAATTAGACCTGCAAGGGCCACCACTAAAACCTTGTCACGCCCCAGAACCAGAATACTGGAGAGCGGGAGAGTGACTCAGCCAGCTACGTATTACGGGTAGATGAATACCGTATAATACGATCAATGCTGTCTAACCAGACGAGGGGGTGCATACTACATGAGAGTCTCATTAGGGTAACTTCATGTCTATTGTCTCAATCATTCAAACAAGGAACAGAAATAGAGAACATGTAAGATAAAGCAGTAAGGCATCCCAAACACTCTGTCAAAATATTCTTGATATCTGGCTTTACAAAATATAGCCAGATTAATGTAGCAAAAGTATACACAATTGTTATCAGCTGCAGCCTGACTTAGTTACAATTATGTAAAAGTAAGTGCAAGACAATCCGACTAACATGTCGGTGCCAAACGGCAAAGTATAAAGTAAATAACAAAACGAGTGGGGAAGCAAGGAACCCACTCGAGTCCTCCTGCGATCATTCCTCTAGTATTGACCATCTTGGAGGTGGAAGTAAGCTGGATCCTCGGGGACCGGTTCTAAATCTGGCCATGCAAAACCAGAGAGGTTAGACCTCTAATAGAAAGTACCGCAAGGAAGCACGATATAAAGGATGAAACCAGTAAATAAGAGGATATAATAATAGATCTCTGCTTGCCACTGGGATTTACATAACGTCACGACACTTCGAACCAACCTCCCAACCAAACAAGGACAGAAGTTGGCCCGTCATGTCCTGACATTCTGATCATCTCAGTTAGGTAACAGAGTAGATACAGTACACAAACAAATCAATTTTTAACAGCCATTCAACTACTACGACTTGCAACTATGATTCCAAGTTATCCTGGAATTATGCAATAAAAGATTCCTCAGTTCTTACTATGTGCAAGCAAGGCTAGTTTACCCGGTCAATCAATTGTGTCAATCATGAATTAGACGAGTCCCAGCGGGACGCCCGTCATTAATATATAATATACAATAGATAATATAACCAGATACCGCTCCCTGCCCGTGTGACAGATTTGCAGTAACTGTGGGGACCAGCCGGCCTGTCGGGCACTACTAGTCCCAAGAGGGCTGCCATGTAAGAACTCGAAAATCCATTCTCTCCATGCAATCATTATTTTTATTTAACTTAATAGTCTCTACGTTGAGTGAAATCCCATGCCGTGGATCATGGTCATTCGGAATGAGTACTTTCGTACGGGGTACGATATGCACAACTCTACAACGATGCCCGTGCGGTTAGGTTGTAGGTCTTACATAGCGTAATACAACAATCCAAACTAACCACGGAATAATCATGCCTTGACCATAAAGTACACATGCTTCTTTTGTAGAAAATAAATAAATAAATAAATTGAAGCCTGTATGTGTGCATGTATGTCAATATTCGGGATCGGTCAATCGATTATAATAGTTCATACTTAATATGAACGTGTCTCATTCATTCATTTCAATAAGACGATTAGCTAGCCTCTTAGTTCCAACTAGGAACGCATGATCAATTATTAATCGAGATAACCAATAATGTTATTTTAATGTTCAGACAATAATCACTGTTAATAAATGCTAAGGCAGTCAATCAATGTTAATAGATGTCAATCAATGTCAATCAATTTTATTTTGGAACAAGAATAAGCCAAGAAAGCATTTAGAATCAGAGTTCATGCGGCCTGAAAATCATGCGGCCAAGAAAATTTAAACTCATGCGGCCGGACAAGAATGATTCCATACGGCCGGAAATGAGTAGTCCCATGCGGCCAAAATCTGCAAGCCTTAGGCGACTAGCACTAAAAGGGTTTCATGCGGCTATGGTTAAAATGAGACCATGCGGCCAGAGGAAATTCTATACGGCTGGGGAATAGCAATTCCTATGCGGCTCGAAAATGACATGCGCCCATGCGGCTCGAAATGACATACGCCCATACGGCTCGAAATGACATGCGCCCATGCGACTGAACATGGGACAAGCCTATATGCGGCTAAGGAAAACCAAATTCATGCGGCTAAGAATAAGTGCAATCCTATATGCGGCTGAGAGGTCATGCAGCGTCATGCGGCCGAGAATGACCAGCGCCATACGGCTGCAGGACTGAATGCATATGCGGCTAGCTAAGAACTCATGCGGCCGACTAAGCCCATACGGCTGGGATTGGAATCAGTCTCGTGCAGTTCAAACGAATGAACTCATGCGACTAGAATTGCCCATGCCCATGCGGCTAGAATGCCCATGCGGCCAGGGGACTTGTGTAATGCCCCGCTCCGCATCAGCGCATATGAGTCGTTGACTCGAAGAGTTACGTTGACCCGATGAGGTATCGATGCGAATCGATGCAAGTGTGGCGTTGGCCTAAGGTAAGCTTTGAGTCGGTTGGAATCTATGAATCGAATCGATGCAAAGGATAAGTCTCGTTTGAGCAAGTGCTGATTTTAGTTGATCTGGTGTGCAGGCTATGCTTTTACGCTGGACGATAAGAGGTCGGCATTTTGCCTTATGCAATGAAGTGTCCGCAAAACCAAATCGAGGCCTTGCAACGGATTGTGGCATGGGCGCGATAGGCCAAATCGACCGAGTAGAGCAAAGGAATGGCAAAGTCTAAGAGTTAGCTATGCAATCGAGTTATGGAAGCGAGACGCTTCAATCGGCAAAACGGCAAGGCGTATCGGCTTAAGGTGGGCGGGTTCTTGACTCTCTCTCCCTATTCCTTCACGTCTAACAATATATGGTATTGTATGCGTAAGTTGTTATCGAGTTAGCGAGCGTGGCTCGGCGAGTAAGTGTCTAAATATGCGTTGAACACTAAGATAGAACATTGAACAATCGAACAATTGAAGCGACGTGCATCAAGTGCACGAGTCGCGATAGGGCATGATGGTAGAACATTGAAAGACAACATGAGATGTGCATCATGTGCACGGCTCCGAGAACATTGAACTCTAGGCGTAGAACATTGATTATGATGCTGAGCGTGCCTTTGTGCACTTAAGCTACGAAAAGAGTAAGTAAATACGGAAGTAGGCTATGCGAATGACATTATGAACCGGACGCGTGATTATGAGTACGAGACGACTAAGCCGTTGGGCGTCGTGCATCAATATGGATGTGTTGGGGCATAACGCCGACGGAGCTCCCCATATGAATGGTGGATTATGTTATGGAACGCGAGATGGATTAGAATGTATGACTGTATGCTATGGCGCGTATTGCATGGTCAATGGACTCGGATTGCCCGTGCACGGGTGCGACTTCCCTCGAACGGTTACGCCGGGGCGCCGGGACCGTTCGGCCTAGGAGGGAATTATGTGTGGTATTTATGGTACACAACATTCGGACGGATTGCGACCGTCCAGTGCTGTGATAAGCTATGATATCCGTAAGTTTGAGATCCTTCGGATACTGGGCTAGCAACCCGTATCGAAGCGATTGTAGGCTTACACATAAGAGATGCCAAGTCTATTACGGTGCGAAACACCGTGACCTTCATATAGTTAGGGCCGGTGGGCTAAGATGAGAGCTGGGTGCAGGTGTAGGGCCTGCCACCCATTATACATATGTTTACGTTTATGATTGGTTGGTTGCGAGAATCGTATGATTGCTTATGTTATGTTCTAACCACTGCAGGCTAAGGAAATGGGACGGAGATGAGCACGAGCACTATGTTTATGTTCATTTTATGTCTAACTGTATCTGCCACAGGGACACGGTATCGGACACAATATGAAAGGATGCTATGTTTAAGTATTGCCATGAAACTGATCCTAAGGCTAAATAGAAAGACCACAAAGTAAGATGCATGTTTCACTAAATGAATAAGTGTTTGGTTTGGGTACGAGCGGGTATTGATCAGTGCGAAGCGAGGACGAAAGCACTAAACCCCTACTAGTTTATGTGCAGGTTCAGGTTATGATCGGCTCGGGGCGGGGCTTGGCTTGGACGTGCCGAGGCATGGAGTCCTTGGCGTTCAAGAGGAGCTGTCGCATATGCGTTCGGACTTGCGACATGGAGATGTTCGGCCGAAGACTACTTGGTGGCTATAAAAAGGCATAATGTATGGGACAATGTAATCCTTTGTGAGCTAGAGAGATCATGAGTGTTGTAGCCAATTGGCATTTTATGTTGGGCTATTCAGAGCCTTTGTAACCTTCAGTTCAATATTAATAAAAGAGATTCTTATGTTTTTACTTGTTTCCTTCCGCTGCTTATGTTATCGATTTGAGATAGTTCTATGTGAACATGTTATCTTGTCTTGCACGAGCGCAACTCCAGGCTCGTGCGGCATCACGCTCCAGCGAGGACGATGATTCGGGTAAAATCTAGCGAGGACGAGCGATTTCCCGGGTCGGGGCGTGACAAGTTGGTATCAGAGCGGTTCCATCCTCTGGACCGTGCATGAATCTCTTTGACCCTCAGTGGCTTCGATATCGAAATTCAGTTGACTCTAAGTTGTTTCCGCAACCGCATGGCTCATGGATCTGCTCGACGCTACATTGGATGTTCCATACAATAAGTCTATATTAAGTGCGTACGTCTGCCACAAGTATGTTGTGACTATCATGCTATCTCCGGGAGCCATCGGAGAGTATTGGTTGCACGAAGTGCAACGAGTTATAGGATATTGGGAGTTATGGAATGTTGGTCGTACGAAGTGCAACGAATATGGTGATGTTGGTTGCATGAAGTGCAACGATATGTGTGGTCGATCGCACGAAGTACGAGGAGTTATGTGTTGGCGATCGCACGGGGTGCGAGAAGATATGTGTTGTTGGTTGCACGAAGTGCAACGGATCGATATGTGAGACGATGTGTATTATGTGGCTACGCGAATGGTTATGTGTTGTTTGTTGCACGGAGTGTAGCATGTCGTAAATCGTTCGTTGCATCGGTGCAACGAGTCGATATGGTATGATGCGTGTTATATGGCTATGCGGATGGATAGCGATATGTTGCACGAGCTGCAACGAGCAGGATTCGAAGATCGCAGATGCGATAGTACGAATCGGGTTGGTCGCTAAGTTGAGTTGAGTAGGCGAACGTGTATGTTGGCCATATGTCGCGTTGAGCTTTGAATAAGCGAATGTTGCGGGTGTGATCGAGATGATCGCCATGGAACGATTAGATCGAATGTGTGTTAAACTTGAGCGAACGCTAGAGCTGGGATCGGAAGGATCGCCATACGGAACGGTTAAGTTGGAAGATAGATATCGGACCTATACGAAGTCTGATGTCGAGTAATGACTCGATTTCGAGTGGTATATGCAATACCAACTATGCGAGCAAGTATAGCGAAGTATTGTGTCGATAACGGTAGGCTCGATCCTGAGTGGTATATGGGATACCACTTAACGATAGCTATGTTAAGCCGCTTGGTGACTTGCGATAGGTTTCGTCGAAACGATTATGTGGTTACGATATGTTTGTCCGCAACGGATGGAATGGTACCGAGATCGAGTGGAAATGATGCGATAGGAGTCGATATAAGTATGCTTTGGTGAATTAGTTAAATGAGTATGCATGAAGTCGTGCCTACGGAGGATACGTCGGACGAGGATTCGCTAAGTATAAGTCGAACGATAGGCCGAGCATATGCGAATGAATGTTACGTTGAGGAAATGGTCGACCCGGTCGAATTTATGTTGAGTTAGTACGGAGACTTCTTCGGAACATGTTGAGTAAGTACGGAGAAATTGTGCAAACGAATTTGGGTTAACGCGATGGATCGGTAGCACGATTGGAAGTGCGAGTTAGGGATATGAGAATGGATATGTGAAATTGAAAATTGGGACGCGATGATGTTAAGTAGTTACAACCGAATGGATCTTGATAAGTGCGAGACTTGATTCGTATTCGAGTTCGGATAATGGCAATGATTGCAACGGGTTTGAGCTTATGAGAAAGGAAGATGTTCAAGTTATGCATATCGACGATGGTATTGAGGCGTATCAAAGACGATATGCAATAACTCGGGGATACTCTGATCGAATAAAGAAAAAAAATTATGTTGAGCATTGTTGTTGGATGAATAAGATGCAAGTTAAGTTGATATAGGTTCGGATGATAACGGTAGGAATGCTTCGAGACATTGAGAGTGGATGTATGTTACTCGGAAGAAAACGAGAGTGTTTGAATTTTTCGTGGATCACCACTATGTTGACATTCTTGTCTTGAGCGAGCGCAACACCAGCCTCGCACATGCGTCACGTCAAAATTAGAACGATCATTCCGCGTGAGCACTGGTATGGTGATTCATCCTGTGGGGATGATCGAACTTGCAAGGCGTGGCAATTTGGATATGGATTTGTGGGTTGATGCGAATGTGGAATTGAGGATTGTGCGATATTGTCAACGGCAGTGCCTAAGTGATTCGAGTCATAACGGCGCATCAGTTGCGCGAGTGAGTAGATAAATTATGGATTGGTCGATTACGTCGGGTTGGATAAAGTCTCATAGAAATCGTTGGAAATTGATTTGGCTCCGCGATGGGATATAGCATGGTTCGTTGTAACTGTCCCTCGTTGATGATTTTTAATTATCGAGCGTAGTTTCGGGGCAGATGAACCTAGAAGACTTGACCGCCAAATCAAGTGAATGTTGAAGTCCCATAGGATGACCCTAAAGAAGTCGCATAAAATATTGTTAAGGATAAGGAATGATCGAGTATATGTTGAGGAACGTGCTTAGCGTAGTGACGCGGTAAGGCGATTGCAAGGGTTCTGCAATGCGCAAGAGCAACGGATAGTAGAACGACCTAAGAGTGTATCGTAGATCGGATTGAGTAACGGTTAGGCTATGTGTGTTGAGCGTGCGATCTATGTTACGAAACGAACTAGTCTGAATTGAATCAAAGTTTGAGTAAAGGATTTGTACTCGGTCGAGAATAGGAGGTGGGCGTATCGTAAGAGACCTTGGGTCGGAAAGATTGTTGCCTTTGAGCATCGTAGACTCAAGTTGACCTCTTGTGTCGGGAGAGCACGAGCACGATGTCTGGATAAGTTACCTAGCGGGGGTAGCCCCAGACGCAACGTATGGATAGAGCGAGAGAATGTGGATCACGTATGGATAGTTGCGTCGAGACTTAGTACGGATTATAGACAAAAGAATTTGTGACATGTTGACATAGTCCATGTCATTAAGGCCAAGCGTTATGAATGATTGGATGAAAGACTTGAGTTATGCGAGAGATAGGAAACGGTTGGGCGAATAGGCGTTGCGGGAGCTCGTTGAGATCGGATGCGCAATGACTTATGCAATGCATGCGTTAGGTGGCCGGCGAGAAACTTATGAGATCGAATTTACGAATTTGAATCAAGTTATGTGCAGAGATGTTTGGAAGAGGATCGCATGTTATGGGATAATGAGTACGAGATTGGAAATAGGCGCTAAGATTTGACCAGGTGTACGAAATAATTGTTGCTTGAGGATTTAAGTTGAACTTGTTAGTTGTCCCGATATCCTACAACTGAGCTTGGCTGAAATGCATATATTGGTGGAACGCCTAAAATATGTGTATGATCCAGACTTAGTTGTATGATTCAACGATAGTAGCACGAGATCGTGAAGCGATCCATGCGAGGCACTTGGATTAAGTGTTGGTTTCGGTTTGAGGACGAACCTGATTTTGAGTGGTATATTATGTAATGCCCCGCTCCGCATCGGCGCATTATGATGAGTCGTTGACTCGAAGAGTTGCGTTGACCCGATGAGGTATCGATGCGAATCGATGCAAGTATGGCATTGGCCTAAGGTAAGCTTTGAGTCGGTTGGAATCTATGAATCGAATGATGCAAAGGATAAGTCTCGTTTGAGCAAGTGCTGATTTTAGTTGATATGGTGTACAGGCTATGCTTTTACGCTGGACGATAAGAGGTCGACATTTTGCCTTATGCAATGAAGTGTCCGCAAAACCAAATCGAGGCCTTGCAACGGATTGTGGCATGAGCGCGATAGGCCAAATAGACCGAGTAGAGCAAAGGAATGGCTAAGTCTAAGAGTTAGCTATGCAATCGAGTTATGGAAGCGAGACGCTTCAATCGGCGAAACGGCAAGGCGTATCGGCTTAAGGTGGGCGGGTTCTTGACTCTCTCTCCCTATTCCTTCACGTCTAACAATATATGGTATTGTATGCGTAAGTTGTTATCGAGTTAGCGAGCGTGGCTCGGCGAGTAAGTGTCTAAATATGCGTTGAACACTAAGATAGAACATTGAACAATCGAACAATTAAAGCGACGTGCATCAAGTGCACGAGTCGCGATAGGGCATGATGGTAGAACATTGAAAGACAACATGAGATGTGCATCATGTGCACGGCTCCGAGAACATTGAACTCTAGGCGTAGAACATTGATTATGATGCTGAGCGTGCCTTTGTGCACTTAAGCTACGAAAAGAGTAAGTAAATACGGAAGTAGGCTATGCGAATGACATTATGAACCGGACGCGTGATTATGAGTACGAGACGACTAAGCCGTTGGGCGTCGTGCATCAATATGGATGTGTTGGGGCATAACGCCGACGGAGCTCCCCATATGAATGGTGGATTATGTTATGGAACGCGAGATGGATTGGAATGTATGACTTGTATGCTATGGCGCGTATTGCATGGTCAATGGACTCGGATTGCCCGTGCACGGGTGCGGCTTCCCTCGAACGGTTACGCCGGGGCGCCGGGACCGTTCGGCCTAGGAGAAAATTATGTGTGGTATTTATGGTGCACAATATTCGGACGGATTGTGACCGTCCAGTGCTGTGATAAGCTATGATATCCGTAAGTTTGGGATCCTTCGGATACTGGGCTAGCAACCCGTATCGAAGCGATTGTAGGCTTACACATAAGAGATGCCAAGTCTATTACGGTGCGAAACACCGTGACCTTCATATAGTTAGGGCCGGTGGGCTGAGATGAGAGCTGGGTGCAGGTGCAGGGCCTGCCACCCATTATGCATATGTTTACGTTTATGATTGGTTGGTTGCGAGAATCGTATGATTGCTTATGTTAAGTTCTAACCACTGCAGGCTAAGGAAATGGGACGGAGATGAGCACGAGCACTATGTTTATGTTCATTTTATGTCTAACTGTATCTGCCGCAGGGACACGATATCGGACACAATATGAAAGGATGCTATGTTTAAGTATTGCCATGAAACTGATCCTAAGGCTAAATAGAAAGACCACAAAGTAAGATGCATGTTTCACTAAATGAATAAGTGTTTGGTTTGGGTGCGAGCGGGTCTTGATCAGTGCGAAGCGAGGACGAAAGCACTAAACCCCCACTAGTTTATGTGCAGGTTCAGGTTATGATCGGCTCGGGGCGGGGCTTGGCTTGGACGTGCCGAGGCATGGAGTCCTTGGCGTTCAAGAGGAGCTGCCGCATATGCGTTCGGACTTGCGACATGGAGATGTTCGGCCGAAGACTACTTGGTGGCTATAAAGAGACATAATGTATGGGACAATGTAATCCTTTGTGAGCTAGAGAGATCATAAGCGTTGTAGCCAATTGGCATTTTATGTTGGGCTATTCAGAGCCTTTGTAACCTTCAGTTCAATATTAATAAAAGAGATTCTTATGTTTTTACTTGTTTCCTTCCGCTGCTTATGTTATCGATTTGAGATAGTTCTATGTGAACCTGTTATCTTGCCTTGCACGAACGCAACTTCAGGCTCGTGCGGCATCACGCCCCAACGAGGACGATAATTCGGGTAAAATCTAGCGAGGACGAGCGATTTTCCGGATCAGGGCGTGACAACTTGCCGCATGAAGACTCATGCGGTCAAGCTTGCTACGTGGCCAGAACTGTTCTTCTTCTCCGAATTTCTAATGACAGAATCTTGGAAACCATTGTTTTCAAGCTCTCTAAATTCTTCATTCTAAGTCCAAATCTGAACTTCCATAGGTCAAAATGGGGTAGAACGAAATTCTCTACAATATGGAACCATCAAAACTTGAAGATAACAAAGTCTACGAGATCAAAACCTAAAAAATTTGAAAATGCATCAAACTTAGATCTACAATAAATAAACCATGGAAATTGAAAATGCCAAGTACTAAAGAGACTTAGAATCAAATAAGGAAGATGATGGAACAATAAAAATGGGGATCCATCAAGAAGCAAGTTGACACTTGTCTAGCTCTCCTAGGTTGGTGGAAGAGTTTAAGAGGAAGAAGAAGGAGAGTTATGGTGAAGTAATGGAGAGAGAGAAAAGGGGATGGGATTTAAATGGAAGGGGTGGTGGTAGGTGGGGGTTTGGTTCGGTTCATAATGAACCACACAAATAAACCAATCTAAGCCGATCTTAAAGCAAAGCTAAAGCAGAGTGCAGAAATGGGGAGTAAAATACAGAAATAAAATTATCGAAAATTAATTTTTTTCAGAAAATTAAAGGAATTTAAATACAGAGCAGTACATGATAAATATTTAAATAAATACACTTAAATAGCACATGGATTTAAAATACGTATTCTGGAAACGAGAAGTGACAACCGTGCACGGGGGGTGAGGGCCAGGTTCGAGCCCTCCCTCCCACGGAGGTGGCTGGGTGGCGGTGGCCACGGCCTTCGGGCCAAGGTCGGATGGAGTCGTCCATCGACTTTGGTTTTATATATATATATATATATATATATATATATATATATATATATATATATATATATATATATATATATATATATTTGAAACGGTAATTTCTTTCATAAATAAAACAATAATTGTGACTTACAAAACTCCTCCTACTCTACTTACATCCCGTTTCAAATATATATATATATATATTTTTTTTTTTTTTTTTTTTTTTTTTTTATATATATATATATATATATATATATATATATATATATATATATTCCAAGAGATGAACGGTATATACCTATTTATGTCGAACAAGCTAGTTCTTCTAGTCGTGCATATAGTATGGATTCTTGTTTGCTGGCACGTCTTAATTTGTTACGTAACCATTTTGATTACGAAACATAATTGTTTTGATTACGAATTTGTGCTGTTTTTTTTTTGAAATCCCACTCACACACACAATTGGGGGGCTCGAACCTTGCCGGCCCCTCCAGGTGTCCACTCTAATACCACTAGGCTAGAGAGCTCGGACACGAATTTGTGCTGTTGTATTCGATAGTTGCAGGTGGTCTTTCCTTAAGCTCTCCCTTCATCAAATTCCAATATATAGGTCAGTACTGTTGCTCAAAAGAAAGAAAAACAGCAGCACTTTCAAATAGTTTATAGTCTACATGAGAAATACTTCTACATATATCAGTGTTTCGTGCCTCTTCACATCATAATTATGATTATGATCGATCACCAATAATGAGCACCTAATAAGTTTTTTTTAGTTCTAGCTTATATGTACCTCCAAAAACTTTATTCTTTCATGTCTCTCCGCCAAATGGCACTCCCTTATTAACCCAAGCAAATAGGGGAGAGTTGGGGGGAAACAAGAACGAACATAAAAGGGTCACTTGACGGAGGTACATAAAACATTTTCCATATATATTGTGCTCCTAGATGGGCGTTCTCCATTGGGAGGTCGACACATGACGGCGGACCAATTGACGGTCACAAATGTTGAAATTATTTAGTTTTAAGGTCTCACATATATATAGATATTAGGATTTGGATTTTGAATTTGACCGATGTTACGATTTGAATCTCGAAATTACTATTATTTAGCTTACGTGAATAGTAATTTCGAAATTCAAATACTAAAATCTATGTATACGTGAGACCCTAAAACTAAATATCTGGGGAAAAATAGCAATAAAACCCTAATCTCGACCACCCATACTGGCCCATGATCTCACCCATCCACTCACTCGTGAGAGTCACCATCAGCTCAGCTCTAAGAAGCTTAGCTATCTAGCTAGCGCACACACACACCAAAAAAAAAAAAGTAGACATGAGAGGGTGGTGGTGGTGGTGGTGTCTCTCACTTCACTTGTAATCCTCAATCCAATGGCAATGGAGGACTCTCTCAAGTCCCTCTCCATGGACTGCCTCAACCTCCTCATCAACGGCCAGGCGTTCAGCGACGTCACCTTCAGCGTCGACGGCCGCCTCGTCCACGCGCACCGCAGCATCCTCGCCGCCCGCAGCCTCTTCTTCCGCAATTTCTTCTGCGGTGCGGGCGGCGGCGGCGGCGGCTCGGGCGGCAGCCCCGACCCCCTTCTCCAGCTGCTCAGCCCCCGTTCCCCGTCCGGCTCCGCTTCTTCGCCTAGAGGCGCCGGCCAGGGAGGAGGGGGGGTCATCCCGGTGAGCTCTGTCAGCTACGAGGTCTTCCTGCTGGTGCTACAGTTCCTGTACAGCGGCCAGGTCTCGCACGAGCCGAGGCCCAACTGCGGCGAGCGGGGGTGCTGGCACACCCACTGCGCGTCCGCGGTGGATCTCGCGCTCGACACGCTCTCCGCCGCCCGCGCCTTCGGCATCGACCAGCTCGCCACGCTCATTCAGGTATAATAATAAATTAACGAAGAGAAATCAAGAATCACCTCTATGACAGTCCCATTCCAGATTTGTTATAGTTAACTAACTACTTTCTAGCACCGACCACATCCGAATCGTAACCCTAACTATCTTAGGGTTTCCCTATTATTAATTTCATTACGTGCAGCATTCCCAATTGACTTCTTGAATTGGGAGCCATCCACCATTATTTTATGAAATTAGGGCAACACATAAAATAAAACCTCCGTCGCTTGCTGTTTTGTCGCAGAAGCAGCTGGAGAGCGTGGTGGAGAAGGCGTCCATCGAAGACGTGATGCGAGTGCTGGCGGCGTCGCGGAAGCACGACATGCACCAGCTGTGGGCCACCTGCTCCCGCCTGGTCGCCAAGTCGGGCCTCCCGCCCGAAGTGCTGGCGAAGCACCTCCCGATCGAGGCGGTGGCGAAGGTCGAGGAGCTCCGCCTCAAGTCGTCGCTCGCGCGCCACCGCTCCCCGTTCCTCTCCCACCACCTGCAGCCCCCGCAGCAGTACCACTTCCCGATCGAGACGGCGCCTCCTCCCCCCGACGAACCCGATGCCCACCACCAGAGGATCCGACGGATGTGCCGCGCCCTCGACTCCTCCGACGTGGAGCTCGTCAAGCTGATGGTCATGGGCGAGGGCCTCAACCTCGACGAGGCCCTCGCCCTGCACTACGCGGTGCAGAACTGCAGCCGGGAGGTCGTCAAGGCGCTGCTGGAGCTCGGCGCCGCGGACGTCGACTGCCGGGCCGGGCCCCGCGGCAAGTCCCCCCTCCACGTCGCCGCGGAGATGGTGTGCCCCGACATGGTCGCGGTGCTCCTCGACCACCACGCCGACCCCAACGTCAGGACCGTCGACGGCGTCACCCCGCTCGACATCCTCCGAACCCTGACCTCGGAGTTCCTCTTCAAGGGGGCCGTCCCGGGGCTGACGCACATCGAGCCCAACAAGCTCAGGCTGTGCCTCGAGCTGGTGCAGTCGGCGGCGGCGGTTCTGTCCAGAGCGGAAGCGGCCGAGACTGCAGGGAATTGTTCGGATGCCGGAATGTACCCGCAGATGAGCCCTGATCAATGCGATGCCGATTGCGGCAGCGGCAGCGGACGCGGCGGCGGCAACGGGAGCATGGTTAGCCTGAGCCTGGACTCGAGGATGGTGTATTTGAATCTTGGCGGCAACAGGTCTCATGGGAGTGGAGGGATTGGCTCAATGTATGACTATCAGTAGCCAGCTGGAGTCTTGTTTTCAGTACTTGGAGGTGATATGTGTATGTGTTCTCTCTTCTCCTTCTTTCAATTCATTAAGAATAACATTGCACTATTACTATATATGTGTGTGTGATTTGCATCCTTAACATCCATATCTCTCAATTTTTCATAATTTTACCGATATAGAAATAGGAAAAGAAAACTTAATCGAAAATGATATTTGGCCACGCCGGCGGGCTAGCCCGTACGCCGGCATGGCACTCCCCCATTGGCTCCCCCCCTATTCGCGTGGGGCCCATGCCGACGTCCTGCCAATGGGGGAGCGCCGCGTGGCTGCGGGCTAGCCCGCAGGCGGGCCATGTAGCACCGCCGAAAGTTAATAGATAGATATCGGCAGGTTGTATATAAGAATTGCATGAAATACTAAGGCATCGTTTGATACACTGTAATGTAATCAAATAAAAAAAAAAATTGTTTATTTGATTATATTTCGATTAGGATTATATTATCAGTGTACCAAACGAGGTTTTAGGATACATATAATATTAAAATGTTTTCAGGAGAAATTGGACTAATGATGTTTTGCAAGTTACAACTCTTTTGTTTTGTTGAGAAGAATCCATGTGGGCATTGAATGATGGGAGGGAAGAGATGCTTTTCCATACTCTCAAGTCTTGTCATCCCTTTTGTTTTCATTTGCCACAAAATTATTTATTTTTTAAAGTACATGACATGACTCAATGAAGGGCTATTTTGTACCCTCTTTGCTTCCATATATATGTTGTCATTGTGCTACAAATGGGCATCGATCAGAGTGAGCCCTTTTTCCTGTGCTTAGCACTTGCTTGTTTCTCTATTAGGATGTGGCTATTTTTGGTGTTGGTGTGATTTTAGAAGCACTAGGAACCTCTCCTTTTGGGGAATGTATTGCTGGTGAAAGTAAAGGAGCTCTCTCCCTCACCAAACAGCTTCTTTGCCTCTTTTGAGTAGGGTGGTTTCTTCTCTTTCAATGAGATTTGACCATCCTTTTTTGGCAGCAATGTCTTCAACTGAGATCATTCACCAAGGTGACAAGACAGGTCTGTCTAAAGTAGGGCATGCCATCTTAAGATGACCCAAGTTAATAAATAAGTTTTGGCTATGTTTCCTTTCTAATTAAATTCTGTACTTGTATGCAGCAAGAGTTATAAGTACTCTTGCTTTCGGTTTTTTTTTTCCCATGACCTTGTTATTATATATAGGAAATTACTAAGGGCTCAACCAAAAGTGATAGGTGTGATAGGGTGTATCACACTTAAGTTGTTAAAAGTGTTAAGAGATATCACATAAATTATTAAGGGACATCACCATCTCAAACATCCAAACTCATCTTCATCTTCCTCTTCCTACCATACAACTTCCTCTTGCAACCCTAATCGAATATGACAAGTTATATCTTCCTCTTCTTCTTCCTCTCTTCATTTCTATGTATATTATCTTGTTTTTTTCAAATAAAAATGAACAAAACAATTTTTAGAATTTTTTTATTTTAGATTCTTAGATTTCAATTAATGTATGCTGGGGATTCATTTTTTTTTTCTTTCTTTCTGAACGCCATTATTGATGGTTTTGAATACTATTTTAGGGTTTGAAGCATTGTCGGATTGAGTGCGACGAAAGACTGTCAAAATTCTCGCAGTCTTATTGCACATTTTTCTAACTTAGAACTGCCAGAATCCTGGCAATCATAATACACAAAGAACTGTGATAGTCTCCCTAACATTTTTTCAGTAATGTCTTGCGTATCAAAAAATGACAATTGTTTTAGAAATTTGTGATAGCCCATATCACTTTGTGTGCTTCCCTTAATAATTTCCTTATATATATATAACCTATCCTTCACTTAATTATTAATATGTCATGTACATGTGAACTATGTATTGTATTAGCATTCCATGGATGGATCTCCATTGGTAGGTTTTGCTTAGATCTCTAGCTTCAAGGAACAGTAACTATATCAAGATAAATGTCAGTAAACATATATATATATCATGTATAAGTCAGAGCCTCGTGATGGAGCATATGTAATGTTATCATATGTCCCAAAACATCTAAATTGAGGTGAGTGTTGAGGGTTGTATATGTAATACTAATTCCAATAACTCTCAATATTTTATTTAAAAGGTAATTAACCATATATTGTAAAACCTGCTCTATTTTTGCTTCAAGATATTATTAATTTAGTGCTCCACAAAATTAATAAAGGTTACTACTTGTACTGTAGAATGTGCTTTCATTTTACCGCATGATACGTATGGGATATGTAAATTTCTAGAACTTTGGTTTAATTGGCAGGAGATTTATTGTTCTTGAATCAAATTTACTCATATAAGTGTTTGTCGACCTGAATAGTTTCGAGTCCGCATTACTTTATTTGCATATGTTGGATCATATTGGCTTTTCAATGTTTTCATAATCGTTAAATATCTCTGACTTGTATTAGTTAAGAACAAATATATACCATTTCTTTGTTTTCCCTAGACTTATTTTATTTTGTTATTTGGGTTACAATATGTGCAGAGTCGAATTGATTTTTAACTGGTAAATGTAGTTAGATGTTTCCTGATTATTAGTCAGACCTGCATTTAGTTACCTTTGCCTACCAAAGAATTATTACAAAATTACATATTTAGCAGTTTAGTCTTCTACTAGAACCGAGTAATTGGAAATTGGCTATGAAGCTAGACAAGGTTTTATACATCCATAAGTAAATGGATATTGCACACAAGACTGCAGTTTATTTCTTTTGCTTGGAAAGTAAAGGTCAGTGCATATTAATTAACTTGATTTTTAGTAACCCTGCAGTAGTTATGTAAGTATCATATAGGTGAGACGGAAGTAGCATCTATTAATTTTGAGGCACATGATACTCTTGCAAAGCATGTAATTAGTCATAGAATGATCGTTGTTACTAAATTCATGTTATTTAGACACGACTTGTTTTGTCGAAATATACATAATGCAATTAATCGACATAAAATATATGTCTGATTTTAATTGTTTCTAGAGGGGAAGCATATGATATTCCTATTGTAAATCAATAGCTATAAAGAACATATTTGTAATTGAAGATATGTTATATTGCTGGATAAACATGCACTGTATTAAAGCATTATGACAGATATTCGTGACGGTTCCATCTTTCGCATGAATAATTAGTATAAACGGATATAGGGTTTCCACCCAAACCTCCCTCAATTCAGTACTTCAAGGTATTGATACCTTATGTTTTCTAATTGTCATTCTTGTTATAGGTATTGTTCATTTGTGTTATTTTGGATGCTTCTATCACTTTAGTCTTGTAATTGCTTTAAAGTATAACAAGTATAGGACTAGAATGGTGAATTTCCAGTAATTATCTTGATAAATATCAGTGTACACATTTGATCTTGTGAAACCATTATAGATTATATATGATCAGATAGTATGCTTTCCTAAAATGAAAATTAGATGCATACTATCACTTTAGTCTTGTGAGAATAACATTTCTAGGTATATCCTTCACTTATTAGACTGATGCTCTTCCATGGTTGAGACTTTCTAGATCATACTATAATTGCAAACCTCTCACTTTAAATACACAACTTGTTGCGTCTTCTATGATTCAATCAATCAGTTCAAAGTTAAAAGTTTGGTTGAGAAAATGAGGAGACCTCTACAAGAGCGAGATACCGAGACCCTTACTAGAAAGAGGTACGTAGAACGGTAGGGATACAAGAATATTTCAGTAGTATGTAATATATAGGATTGCATGTACATACGAGATTGTATTTTTGTGTAGGGTTTTGAGAATATTGTTCTTTTGTATTAGAGGTATGTGTTGTTCCTCTAGGAGGCATGAATGTAGGAGAGTAGGCTGGTTTAATTTTTAATTTGAATAATACTATTTGTACTTTCAAATTGTACCTTCAAACTGTTTCTCCTTACGTCGCAAGTGACGTAATATGTTGATGTGGCAGCTGACGTGACAAATTTTAAAATTAACATTAAAATTTATTAAAATTAATGTTAACATTAACATTAAAATTAATATTATCGTTAAAATTAACAATAATATTAATATTAACATTAACATTAATATTAACATTAATTAATATTAATATTAACATTAAATTAACATTAAAATTAATATTAATTAATATTAACATTAAATTAATATGGACAAATTTGGGTAATTAACTTTTTGAGTTAAAATTTGTCATGTCATCGGTTATGTCAGATGACACATAATATTATTTAACATGTCACGTCAGCTGCCACATAAGGAGGGACGTATTGGAGGTACGAATAGCATTACTCTTTTAATTTATAGTAGTTGATAGCTGTAAGGGTGTGTTTGGTACGTGATTTTTTTTTATAAATTTAGGATGAAAAACTTATTACCATATTTTGTTTGAGCTAAATTTATTTCATGAAAACTTGAGTGTTCGAGAAAAATATATTCTCATGAATCATGAGAAATCTATCCCCTCCAAAATAGGTGGGTATCTTAAGTTTCTAATCTTTTAGAATAAATTGGGTTATGTCAAGTTCGGTTCAACTGTAATTTGTCGAGTCCAAGTTCACCCCCATGTGTATATTCATTTTCTTTCTCTGCTGTTCTAGCTTTTATATTTTCTTTTGCTATCGGTTTTCCCCCCTTTTTTTTTCTTGTTTCTTTGTTTTTATTTGTTTTTTGTTTTCCTAAATTTAGTTTTGCTTTTTCTTTTTTCTAAATAAATGTTTTTCTTATTAAAAAAAAATCATTTTCTTCTTTTATAGTTTTTTTAGTTTCTTTTTTTTAGTTTTTTTTTCTTCTTTTTTTTTCCTTTTTTACATTTTTTTATTTTTTTAAATGTTTCATTTTTCTTTTCTAAAAGACGTTTTATTTTTCTTTTTTTTAAATGCTTCTTCTTCTTTTTCTCTTCTCATTTTTTGTCATTTTTAAACAATTTTTTTTCGTTTTTTTTCTCTTCATTTGTTTTTTTTTAAAATTTTGGGTTAATTAGAGTTTAGACCCTGAATTTTATACAAGCTTAGAGTTTAAGCCACGTCATGTCTAGTTGGAAAGTTTAGACACTGAATTTTTATATTTTATTTTATCTTTCCTGTTATACCCTTACTATCTTATATAGAAAAAATTTGTTGGCATGCATGGGAGCGAGGGTATAACATGAAATAATAATAATAATAATAATAATAATAATAATAATAATATTAAATATCCAGGGTCCAAACTTTTCAATTGGATTATTAGGACTTAAATTGTAAGCTAGTAAAAAATCCAGGGTCTAAACACTAATTAGCCTTTTAATTTTTCTTGTTTTATTTTCTTTCGTTTTCATTATTTTATTTTTCTTCTTTTTTGTAAATTTTTGTTTTTGTTTTTTGTTTCATTGATTTACGTCAAGGTGACTTTGGGTTAGGGTTAGTTCAGATCGGATCATACAAATTAATTATGAGTAAAAAAAATATGATGTAAGTAGAATTAGAACATTGTTTTCTTGAATACTAGAATATCATGTTAACAAACTACACTATAAACACTTCTAGCAAATAACAAAAACTATTAAATATAATTAATTATTAATAAAATTATTTTTTTATAAGAACTATATTTTAGAAATATTTAAATATTCACCAAATATGGCATTATATTTTTTTTCATAAATTTAATTCTAGAAAATTTAGTTCACGGAGATACAAAATTTTGGCTATGTACCAAACGGACCTTAGAAAATTTTACATTGACAAAAGGTTAATTAAATTTAGTGTGAAGACAAATTTTAAAGAGAGGCAATTTTTTACATACATAAATAATAATAAAGATAAAAAGTTGCAACTTTTCTAAATTATATTCTTGGGTAGCTTGGCATCTTTAGTTCACGAATTTTATTGTTAATTTGTAGTGAGAACCTTCAACTTCAACTGTCATTTGGAGGATTGCTAGATATAGAACTTTTTAAGCCAAGATCTATAGAAAGGTCTGAGATATCTAGTTCAGTCCTGGATTTTTGTTCAAAATTATTTGTATCTTTACTCTTAAACATTGAACTTATACAACAAAAAGTTTTGAACATAAATAGTGAATAAGTACTGTTTTGTTCTAGATTGAAATATCATCTCGTGACAAAAAATATCCAACATTTTTTTCTCATGTACTTTACTCGACATATACATTTGATTAGGAAACCTATTCTAGTTCAGATTGAATTTTGTGTGTGATGTTTCTAGGACTGGGTGTGATCAATTGCAACTCACGGCTCCGCCTCCGGAAATAGCAAGAGGACTTTCTCAAATGAGTTTATGGACTTGCTCATAAATAAAAATAACTGCTAATTATAATATTAAGAACGCTGCTTTATAATCGATGGGAGGCACCGCGGGGGGTGGACCGCATCCCATGTCGGCCACCCATTAGCCGAACAAGGGTCCCTTGCTATTAGGGATATGTTGGGCCAATGGGAGGGAGGAGGAGGACACATCAGCCGCGGTTTGGCTTTCGGTTCCCTCCCTCCCTTCCCCTTCCCCTCCCCCTCCCCGTGTTCGTTAGAGATTTTCGTAATATTAATTATAATTTGTGGGATGAAGGAGATTGCAGCTAAAAAAAATTTATACTACATTTAATAGTTTGTCTCATTCTTTCTTAAGAAGTACATGATATTCTGTATGCAATCATTTTTTTTTTTTTTTTGAGATAAACCATGTGTTATATAAAATCAAGAGGAAATATTATCCATGTCTTGTAAGACATGAATTGAAAATCAAGAGGAAATATTATCCATGTCCTGTAATATTCTGTATGCAATCATTTAGGTAGGTAATTAATAGGTGTCATAGAAATTAAATAGTAAAATTTTAATATAGTTAGTAGTCACATCAGTCAAATTTGGACCATTAATTTTTATTGACATGCGACTAAAAATACATATTTTTTTCTTCTTCTGGAAATTGCTGAGAAATCCAATTTGGGGGTTGATTTTTATGAAAAACCCACCACAGGATGGATTTTATGAAATACCCAGAATTATATATTTTCACATTAAGTATTCCAAAATTCCTTTTAGATGCTCTGTATTTACAAAATTAATACCATAACTACCCCTCTGCACAAACTCAGATTTGGATTGCGATTCTCGTCTTCTTTTTCTTCTTCACGAGAGATCTGAATTCCATTGCTCTCATCTTCAGCAGAGATCGCAAAGATCATTCGTAGTTCACCGTGTTTTTTTCCAGTTCGAACTCCGATCATCGCTCATCTTCTTCTTCTTCTTTTTCTTCTTCTTTTCCGACAATTAGGTCAATTATGGAGAGAAGATCTTCTTCTTCTTTTCCATAAGGGCTCGTTTGGATCAAGTTTTTGTATTTCTAGGAATATGTTTTCAATTCCTTTCCCATGGAAAAGGAATTCAACATTCCCATACCCATGTTTGGTTAGGTTGGGAATAGGTAGTTCAAAATTTAAAAAAAATATTATTTTAATGTTTGGTTCACACATGGATAGGAATTTTAATTTATTTGGTTTTACTTTAATACCCTTTCACTAATTTCATGATGATTCACATGTTTGGGATGAGAGTTAAAAATTTGAAAATAAAACGAGGGTATAACCGTCCAAACAAAATAGTCAAATATCATTCCTATGAAAGCAAATCTATTCCCAAGGGGGAGCTTGGGAATAGCTTTCCCACATCCATGGGAATAGCTTTCCCACCTAACCCCCTCCTATTCCCTCCTCATTCCCAATCCTAAACATACCAAACATGGGTAAGGAATTCAAATCTCATTCTCAAGCCTCAAAAACTTGAACCAAACGCCCCCTAAGTGTTAGCATCGTTTTGAAAGAAAAACGAAAACTTTTGAATCTTTATTCATGTCAAATTTCTTTCAACAAAACAAAAAAAATAAAAAATTAGATTTTTGTCAACTGTTCTCCGTCGATATAACACGAAGAATAGTCATTCTCCTGCATTTTAACAAGGAGAATGCCATTCTCCGTGTAAATTAGGCATTCTCCGTGTTATTAAAACGGAGAATGGCATTCTCCGTATTTCTAACACGGAGAATGGCCATTCACCTATGTTTTAACATTTGAATGACCATTCTTCGTGTCATTTAACACGGAGAATGGCCATTTTTTGTGTAATTTAACACGAAGAATGACCATTCTCCGTGTAATTTAGCACGGAGAATGCCATTTTCCGTATTAAATTACACGGAGAATCATTCTCCTATATTTTAACACTGGGAATGGCCATTCTCCGTGTAAATTAACACGAAAAATGCCATTCTCCGTGTAAAATAATACGGAGAATGCATTCTCCGTGTTATTTTACACGGAGAATGGCATTCCCCGTATTTCTAACATGGAGAATAGCCATTCTCCTGCGTATTAACACTGGAATGACCATTTTTCGTGCTAAATTACACGGAGAATGGTATTCTCCGTTTTAATTTACACGGAGAATGGCCATTCTCCGTGCTAAATTACACGGAGAATGGCATTCTCCGTATTTCTAACACGGAGAATGGTCATTCTCCTGCATATTAACGCTGGAATGACCATTCTCCATGCTAAATTACACGAAGAATGACCATTCTCCGCGTAAATTAAGACGGAGAATGCCATTCTCCGTGTAAATTAAGACGGAGAATGCCATTCTCCATGTTACTAACACAGAGAATGACCATTCTCCGTGTAAATTAAGACGGAGAATGTCATTCTCCGTGTTACTAACACGGAGAATGGCCCCTCATGCGAAATTAACATTCTTCATGTTCTAAAACGGAGAATGGTCATTCTCCTGCATTTTATAGTCATTTGAAACTTTAGAGGGCCATAACTTTTGATTGAGAGGTCGAAACGAGGTCCGGTTTGTCGCAAAATGAGCGTATCTTCGAGGAGCCTGAGATTAACAATTTTTTTGTTATTCGGCCTTCAAAATTTTAGAATCGCAAAAAAATGATGTTTGGACATCCGTTTTAGCACTTTTGCCGTTTGTCTCGGTCTTTCCGAAATTTTTCGACGAGTTTTTTAAGATTTTTGGGAGAAAACCTAGATTCGAAAGTGAGCAGCGTATGAAAGAAGATGAAGTATCAATAAATTAAAAGGAAGGGAAAAAAGGTCATTCGGAACCCTCTTTATATATTTTTTGCTAATTCTGGGCACGCGATGAAATGTTAATGCGCGGTGGATTTTTCATTAAAAAATTTCATTTTTTTGGCATTTCATAATTTTTTCCTATTTTTTTAGATGTGAAATTGTATATGTCATTATATATTGTTGTAAATGAGTAGCTTCTTTTGAGAGTAATTGTTAACAATTTGGTAAAAAAAAAATTATGAGATGGGATGTGAATTAAGGAAATTAAAAATTACTCTAGCCTTCAAGTTTGACAAAGTATAGTACTTCTACAAGGGCAGACTAACAACAAAGGAATGTTTATTTTCAAGCGGCACAAGTCTCTTCCACCAAGTATTCTACAAGGACAATATGTACTTGCAATTCTTAACTAAGAAAATGTCATATCATTTATTCAAATAAAGAATAATCTTAAGCAATTAATTCAAAATATACTACAATTTCTTTGAACTTCACTAATATATTAGAAAAATGCAGAATAAAATTGATGGGAGAGAGACAGAGAGTAACGATTGGGAGGGAGAGAGAAAGTAATTAGTAAGGAAGGCTTTAATCTTGTGCAATCTAACAGCACTGGCGATCCAATCAAATGGGTTTAAAATGAATGGAACAGATTAGTCACCAGATTATTCTCGAGTCCACATATGGAATCAATGTATTTTTAATTTTTTAGTAATTCCAACACACATTTCTACCGAGTCCACATATGGAATATTTTAATTTAATTTATTTTATTTTGTGTGTGATTTCAACACACATCTCTACTATTATAATGCAGCTTGGAAACGACTAAAAAAAAAGACCTTCAACCTGTATGCATATACTGACGTTATTAAAAAATTTAAAAACAAATTCTAATTACCACCTTATGTATATTCCCCACGTAAAATAAATCTAAAACCCTATCTAATTAAAACTATTTTATTATATTTAAACTAAATACATGGTGTGTGTATATATATATATATATATATATATATATATATATATATATATATATATAAATATACTTTTTCATTTAAATTGTATTGAAATTATTTTCAAAATATTTTAATATAATTTAAATACTTATTTAATTATTCAATAATATTAGGAAGAAAATATTTTTTTACGTGTATCGCACAAGAACATGACTTGTTTCAGATTAAAACCGAAACAAACAATGTGATCTTTTTTTAATAAAAAAGAAGAAGAATTTTGTTAACGTGTGACCTAACGACATATGTTAATATATTGATAAATATATATTTTATATGGGTACTCTCACTGGCCAATACACATTTTAAGTGAAAAGTGAATTGATAAATATGCTGGTAAAAGAACTCATGTAAAATATAACAAGTATATGAATAATATAAAAGTACAATGTGAATGACAAAAAACTAGTCAAATAAAATAATTCTGTTAAAGAGGCCAAACGTGTATAATGCATATGATTTTTAATAGGTTGTTGGAGAGAAAACTAAATAGTATAATGATTTCCAAATACATTGATCTGGCACATATTTTCTAAAATAAATTTTTCATTCGTTTACCAAACCATCCTTCTAATAAAAAGTAGAACAGATGTACTATCCAAACAAGGGTTAATCATCTCCAACATAAGAGCATCTCCTACCCTATTATCTTATTTTGTGTTGTGAATTTTAGGTGGCATGGAACACAAAACAATGTCTTATATAGGTGGCAATATTATGTTCACAAATGACAATGAGTTTAAAAAGTCATCTCCAATACAAAAGTATTGAGAAGACAGTACAAAGTAATTTTTTACAACTTCCACTACAACAAATATGGCCTACAATAGCATGCGCAGAACGCTATAGAAAGCCTTCTATAGCATATTCTGTCTGCTATGATCGCCCACGCTATAGTATATCCAGACATATGAACGCTATAACATTATAGCGTTCATGAATGCTGTAGAAGGTTTATAGCGTTCGTGTATGCTGTTGATGGTTTATAGCGTTTATGAATGCTGTAAATACTCTATAGCATTCTAGAACGCTGTAGATAGTTTATAGCGTTCGTGAGTGCTGTGGATTACTTATAGCGTTTATGAATGCTGTGGATTATTTATAGCATTTGTGAATGCTGTGGATGATTTATAGCGTTCGATGAATGGTTTGATTTATTATAGCGTTCATCATATGCTATCGTGGTAGCAGCAATTTAGACGTTTTGAGTGCTATAAACCTGCTACAGAATTTCATATTATTTCATATCTGCTACAGAATTTCATATTATTTCATATCTGCTACAGAATTTCATATTTCATAACCTGTTTTGTATCACATATAAATAATAATAATCGCAAACAATTTCAATCGCAACTTGCATTTCGATCAATCAAGATATAGTAAAAATTTGCCAAAATATGAAATGTTTTATTAGAACATTCAAGATGTACAAAAAGTAGTAGTCATTAAAACATTCAAGATATAGAAAAAGTAGTTGTACGTCAAAATAAACCATTCCATTTACAAAGTATCTGTAGTACAAAATAAACCATTCCATTTACAAATATCTATAGGCCAAAAAACAGCTCGATCGCCTCTTTTCTTCTAGCAGCTATCCACAACCATCAAAAACATATACGCCAACCTACACAAAATTGAGAAGAAAACACATTATGATATAAAAAATAAGATAGAAATATTTGACACCATGAAATGAACTAAGAGATATCTTTGACATAATAACAAAGTGATTTGACACATTAATATCAGCAGAGCTATAGGAAGTGATAATTGATAAGCAATCAGCAATATAAGTTTTGCAACATACTTGTAATGACGGGGTGATTCATAGCGCTCGGCTTCAGTCATGATAGTTTTCCCCAAAATATATATATATATTTTTTTTTCCCCAATATATATATATATATATATATATATATATATATATATGGTTATGATAGCTTTCCTTACAATTTTAGCCATATGAAACACTAAAGAAAGCTAGTTAAAACCTTCAATATGCAAAATGTTTACCAAATTTCTTTTGTATATTAGTTGTGAAGCAAGGAATAGAAGAAGAATCTGCACTTCAGTTAGTCTGGGATCCATCAATTGAACAGAAGGAAAGGAAAAGACAGGAAAAAAAATGAACTGACTGGATTGACGCTCGAACAGTCGACCTCCCAACCCCCAAACCCATTACTTAAACCCAACATGCTAACCAACTTTTCCACTAAGAGTTTTGTATATATATATATATATATATATATATATATATATATATATATATATATAAAAATCAGTTCGGCGCCTAGGCGCTAGGCGGACCCTTGGCGCACCGTCCCCGCGTAGCGAAATTTATAACACTGGAGACAATTAAGGATACCTAACAGAAAAACTAATTGAATCCATGATGATGTACCTGAAAGATCCAACATTCTTGTCTGATTCATTAATCCTCTAATAACTTTCACATCTTAGTTTCCTGTTCTTCTTTTTCCTTCCTTCTGCTTGCCCCATGAGAAATGTATTTGCTGTTCTGTTTGGTGAAACATGAGATATTTCTCTAAAACTGAACTAATAATACCTCTGGCGAAAAGCTAAATGATTAATATGAACTAATAATACTTCTGGCAAAGAGATTTTTTTGTTCTACTTTATGTATTTTTATTTTCAAATTTTTTTACCTTTTCTTCTTGGTAAGACAATCCATCTCCCTGCATCCATTATCTGGGAATCAGATTTGAACATGTAACGTCCCTTGACTATTGGTATCCTTCACTGGCTCATCGGTGAACCCTTTGGATGCCATAACAACAGTAATTAATGAAGGACTTTTGGTTTACATCAACTATTATTGCAAGAAAACTAGAAAAGTCAATATTGAAAACAATAAAATGGTTCTCCAGATGGTGCTTTATTTACTTGTCATATTTTCATGTGCCTTATTATTATTATTATAATGCATGATTAAATCAAACTAATGAGTTAACCATGGTTTAAAGTATCGGCCGATACCGATCCGATACGGCCGATACCGATACGGTTTGGCATGTTCCGATCCGATACCGACCGATACCAAATATTGACCGATACCGACATTGGGGGTCTTTGTTCCGGTCAATTCGGCAAAACCAATCGGTAAGGGTGACTACTATTTCATATAATTTCAAAACTACTAAGAAATAACGCTGAAATACTTAAAATTATAAATCTAAGTATCTTCCATCTAATAGGTACGATAAACCACTTGCCCCAAAAAAACAGTTAATATAATAATGCACTTCATTAGCAAAAAAGAGCAATCACATGTAAGCAAGTAACTAGCTCAGCAATGTAATCACAGTGTATGATGGTAATTGTGATTGCTAATATTTATCTCCAAAAATTTGTGCAGTGAGGCTCAAGGTAAGACTCCTATGCTCAATATTAGCGGAAAGATAAACATCACCTTCTGATGCCTCCTGGAGCCATGCCTTTGACAGCTTCTTCAAAAGCCAGTATAACCTGCTAAATATGAAACAATAGTAAACATTATTGGCATTGTACATAGGTAAAGAAAGATAGTAGGCAATACACAAATTTGAACGAAATTGAAGGTTGCTTTTGATAAATTGTTAGGTAAAGCATATGTATGCAATATTTTGCTTGTCAAGAAAGAATGGAAAACTAATTTGGAGGTTTGGCTGGTATGTCCTTCAGAGAACTTCATCACAATTTAACCTTATAGCTCGTCCACCATTGAAGTGGCCTCTAAAGATGAACAAATGATCACAATCACACATAGTAACTAGTTTGCCGATGGCATTAATAAAACACCACATCCTCTTTGTGCCATAGCCTGGAATTACACAATTAAAGGTGCGGATAGAGAATAAATATAGCTATATATTTGTATCTGTACAAATATGAATAAAAGTAAACATCTAATATTAAATCTGGGGTAAAAATTTGATTTTGGTATATGTAGTTTCAATGTTTTTACAAAGTCATAAACAAAGTATAAAAATTTCAACGTCACACCCAAAGTTATAACTTTTTCACAATGTCATATATCCATCCAAAATCTGTCAAAAATGCAACTAAATGGTGACATGGACGCACGTGGCACCAAGTTTTGCCACTGGGGTACACATGGCAAGACACAATAGCTAACCAAGCTGTATAAAAAGATAATCTAAATGCAGAGGAAAAAAAGGTTTATCAAAGATATTTTTATACAACTCAAGCCAACTATGTGTCTTTCCACAGTGTACCCAGGTGCAAAGATTTGGTTCCACACGTGTATCCACGTCACCATTCAGTTAGTTCTTTGACGGATTCTATACGGATGTATGACATCGTAAAAATATTGGAACTTTGGGTATGACATTGAAAATTTACCCATCGTGTATGCATTTAAAAACGTAGAAACGTTGTGTACCAAATCATATTTTACCCTTAATCTAATATCCATATTAAGTAACAAGTGTAATTTCAAAAATAGAATTGGCAATAGTTTACCCTTAAATCATTATTGTCCCTCATCCAGGCCTTTTCCCAAATGTGGAAACAACTCAAAAACTCAACAACGAGATTTTTCAAAAATAATTGGCCATGATGATTTGTTAAATTGTAAGAAGATAATATATATATATGTAATCCAATTCATAAAACACATCCTAGTGTTCATAGCACTGGCATTGACATTTGTATGGCAAGGCATTTGTGTTAGTAAATAACAGAGAGAAATGAGTTGGTGCCTGAAAGACTTCAAACACGTGAAGTTTCAAATGAAACGATCACACTTACCCTCGAAGGTCGCGTATTTGGTACTGCACTTTCGTATTGAGGATACTAGACTTTGCTTATCACTTTCTTTGGCGACAAAGGATGGGAAAAGAGGAGTTTCAGGAGGAGTCGGGAGCATATCCATGTAAAATTCAAACAAACAGGTAGTTAGCTATATGAAGAAAGCACATTAGCATAAAAACACCAAGCATAACTTGAAAAGTATGATAAGAAAAATACTCACATATCAATGCTCCATAAATTTGATGTGTGATTTGGACCACACAAGGAATTCACCAACTCCTACTTCAAAAGAAAAGATGAACAAATGAACTACTCTAGACATTCAAAGGTGATCACAAGATGGACTATGTCAAGCAAATGAAGTTAAAGTAATAGCATGTTTCATGTCAAAGCTACTAGTTTATGAGAACTTATCCAAGATGTACACCACTGGTAGGATAATAAAGGAAACCATAGGTTGAAAATATTAGAAACAATGTGTCAAATAAATTGCTAAGTTGTTTTGTGGGATTTACACTGAAATGTAGTTTATATGAGATCAAGTACCTTGGTGTCCCATCCTTCTAATGTCCAGCATCTGACTTCTTGCCAATTTCACTTCCAACCTTGTGAAGCAGAGCATAGTCCGACCCTTTGACAAATGTGTATATTCCACATCCCCTGAAAAAAAAAGGTAGGACAAAAATATGGTATAATTAGTTAGGTAACTGCTAAAAACACCATAGTTTGTGCACGAGAGGTATTACCTTAAATCAACAGTCCATAAGGAGCTATTACATGGAACTATCCTAGCTCATTGGCTCACAATCAGGGTTATAATATTCTCTTCTTTCCTTAGCATGATCTCAATACTTGGGGCCTTATGGCTCTTCTTGTTTCAGCTCCCTGTTAAATTGACAATATTTTAACATAAGTTCTTGTACTGAGTCAGAAGAGAACATAACAATAATATTTCAAATCTAAAGAAGTACAATATGTATCCAGAAGAAGGGTCACATTTACCTATAGCATATTGCAGTTGCCCATTTGCAATTTGTAATTGATTAAAACTATAATAGTGATTATGCTATTCATCTCAAAAATAGTAAGAAAAAGAAAAGACAAGGTTGCCTTATGGCTCCTTAAACTGTATATGTGAAGATTACAAAAGCCAATTTGAGGCATAGCAAGCGAGTTATCTTGGACAAAACTAAAATGTTCCACCAGTTAACAAAAATTACAAGGCTCATATTTGGCACTCATATGCTAGCCATTTCCATTTGGCACTCATATGCTAGCCATTTGCATTTGGTGCTCTAATATGCTGCTATGTGGGGTCTCAACTCGTTTTTTAGGAACATGTTCACACTTTTGAGGAAGTGCAAGGAATGCAGATAGCATACATTTGGAATTGGAGCAAAAGATAATTGGATTTCTGTTTTAGTGAAGATTGTTTTATGACTCGATTTGGAAAGAAAATCTATTGTGCTGAATTTTGTAGAATGGCTTGCAACTAGATAGTTATATGTCATATTTATTGAACAGGGATTATTACACATACATATTTCGGAGCAAAAGGTGAATACGGTTTTTTGTTGGATATCAACAAGAATCAGTTTATGTGACATTGTTATGTAATTTTAGTTGCATACAGAAAGAACGAAGGGAGAAAAAAATGTGTCAGTTTTCTTCGTGAATTGATTGCAATAGATAGTGGCATGTCATAGTTGTGAAGTGGACATCACCACATCCTTATACATCCACAGTTATGATGGATGGTGAGGTCGATCAAGAATGAAAAGTTAAATGCATGAATTAGGAGTAGTTAGCTTGCTAGTTGTTCCTGAGAGTTGGAAGCAAAGGATTGCATCTCACCCATCTTCCTTCCTGTGTGCGCAAGCTACCAAAGGGGGATAAATCTTCCTGCTGCTAACCAAGTGCACAGGTATGCACTTGGTGTCTAGTGCAGACTACCTGCACAGGTAACCTCATTCTTGACCTGTACAATGGAGGAGTTCTCTGCTGCTAATATGGAGAAAAGTAAGGCCCTTACCTGGCCTCTGCTAGCTCCTAACAATAACAAAAAAAACCCAAGAAAACATGTAATAGAATCTCAACGGCAACAAAATATAAAAAATGTAGGGCATAACAATGTTACATTCTTCCACTTGGCGATCCGATTGTCGTCGGCGTACCCCTGGTCCGGACATAAATCGTAGAGCTCCTTCAGTATCTCCTTCCTCAGATTGTAAAGGTCGAATAGCCTCGCACTTCCTCTTTCCATCGTGAGGGTCGTTCTTGGATGCCAGCCAAACCAAACACAAAAAATTCAGCAAACCGAACATCAATTTCTCATTTTGCGAATGAAAGTTCTAAAATTACACACCTACCCTCATATTCACCTTTTGTTGGCGAAGAGTGGGCTCGATGAGCTCCCATAGCTCTAGATACTTCAAGCTACTCGTCTTTATTTTAGACACTTTAGTCAAATCTTGCAGAAACCTAAACCTAAGAGTGGAAAATTTTCAAAATTAGTACAAGTTATTGAAATTATCATTACTAACAAATTTGAGCAGAAATTAGCATTCCCAAAAATTTCCTAACCTCAAAATCAAAAAGAAGATCAAAGAGAAGAAGAATTGACCTGAAATTAGAACAGAAATTAGGGTTTCACTAAAATCAATAAAGTTAGATTTCTCAAATAAAAATTATAGCGTAAATTAGAAAATAATTAGGGCAAAAATTAGGGCGAAACCTTCTCGTTGATGGTGGAGGCTTCCTCGCCGGCGGTGGAGGCTTTTTCCCTGACGATGGACGATCTAATCGAAGCCGTGGAGCTGTCAGCTCTGCCGTCGGCTACGGTCGTCGATGAGAAGACGACTGGAGCACTGGGTTCTGTTGCTTCTCTGCTGCAAGAGGAGAAGAAGATGAAGGGGAAATGAAAACCTAAATAGGAAATAAGAAATGAAAACTTCTAGGGGGAAATGAAAACTTCTAAGGGGGAAAGTTTCTTTAAGAGGGAAACTAAAATTTTTGTGTTCAAACACAACGTGAATATAAAACTGGTCGTGAATATTAAAAAAATCACTAAATTGATTCCACCAGGATTCTAACAGAAGACCTATTTTGACATATTTTTCTCAAGTAAATAGTAATAGAAGACAACTATAAACGTTACATCATTCATAAAATGTTATAGAACTGAATATGTAATTTTTGTTATGCATTTCTAATAGCATTCCAGAAAAGCATGCTATAACTAATAGTCTTCTATAGCATTCAGACCCGAACGCTATAAAAAATTTGCTATAGTAAGTCCTATTTGTTGTAGTGTTCTAAGACAACTTTTACTCTTCTACTTCTTTTTATAAACATTTTTATTCGCAAATGATGATGTGGACATGAAGACATTGTGAAGTACATTGTCTGGATCTAGACAACCAACTTCACATTGTCTTTGCCATGTCAACTCCACACTTTATTTCACATTTGCATTGGAGAAGTACTTTTGGAAAAAATGGTTGTCATTCCTATGTGGCAACCATTTTTTTCAAACTCACAATAGGGTTGGAGATGCTCTAATAGCATATTTTTAGTAGTAGTAGTAGTAGTAGTATTCAGGGACGGCCCTAGCCCAGGGCAGACCGGACGACGGCCCAGGGCCCCTGACGAAAGGAGGCACCAACATAAAACAGTCTATAATAGAATTAGTATGTATCATGTGTTCTTTTTTTTATAACAAAAAGCATTGTGGTGTAGTTGGTACAATGCTAGATTTATATTTAAGAGGTTTTTGGTTTAAATCTTGACTACAACAAATTTTTGTTTTATTTATACTTTTTTTACATTATGTTGGGGCCTATGTTGGAAGTTTCGCCTCGGGCCCCCAATTGCTCAGGGCCGGCCCTGGTAGTATTTTATTGTCTAGAGTGTCATGGGATATCATTGGTGGCTAAAGTGTAACTTAAAAATGGTCAAAATATCAGCGACAGTAATATATATACTACTGAGGAGCCATACATGGCCCAACTTGATATGAGTCGCATGAAATGATTGTCTCAGGCCCAAAAGTTTAAAAGACACCATTTTTTTATATAGTATTTAATGTATGTAAGTCCAATTTTGCATAAAAGACCAATAGTCAATAGACTCATTCTAATAATTTTAGCTAGCTTAATTTTGTGTGTGTTATAGGATATCTAAACGCAATATCAAGAGACAAATAACTTAGTCAGATATAAACAAAAATTTGGTGTACCCGCTGTCAAAATTCTCTCAGCTAATTTTGTCTCTAATGGTCTGACGCTCTCAATCTCCTCTAACTTTCTATCATTGTCAATTTCTCTCTTTCTCTTTGTGTGTGTGTTTAATCAAGTTACAATTTTATTTTTTGGTTTGGAACATCTTTAATTTTTTCAGTATTTTATTATAACATATTATTTTGGATATTATATTTTGTTTGTTGTTTTATTTTTTTAAAATTTTGTGTTGATAATACTATTGTATTATCGTCGATGAAAAATTTATTTTTATGAACATTAAGCTTTGAGGCCACCCCTTTTATAGGAAAAAATATTTTGCCTCAAGTAAAATTTAAAATCCGGCAGTGCAGCCATAATCTATTTTGTGAGTTTTCTATATGCATGTAGTATCTCGTCCATGGATTTTCAGTTTTCTGTTTATTTTTTGTGTTTCTGCAAGGTTTGGACTCTTGAATTTGGATCCAAACGGCCATAAATGATGGTGGACTAATTTTAATTTTTTTAATCATAAATTAGAATTTTTAAATCTATTTAAAAAGGTCTACGGAGTTGTGAAACAGTGTGCTCACCAAGTTATATTCGAGGATACTGTCCACACAAATGACAAATCTAAAAAAAGAGTCAGTACTTTGTTTGTAGACCCGTTCTTCAAGATAGTTGAAGAAGAATGTCTCAAATTATTATTTTTGTTTATTTAAAAACTAATTTATTTATTTAAAAACTATCTTAAATTGTTTGGTAATAACCTGAAACATTTTGTTGATAACTTATCCTTTCTCAAAGTTGGTTCAATCTAAACTTTTGATAGCAGCTTCTTGTCTATGGTCATTGGTCAAAGCTACCAGAAAAGACAGTCCAAAACCATGTCTTACAAAATACCAAAAACAACTTTTTATTATATAATTATTATATAAATTTATAAATTATCTTAGTTTTTTTTTTCCTTTTCTTACGACAGTGTGTAAGAACCGAAAATATTTTGTAAAACAATTACTCACCACAAACATACCACCAATAATAATAATAATCTATTCTAATATATAATAGAAAATTTTGGTGGTAAAATTTTTGAATTCCTAAAATACTATCGAGTATTTTATAAACATGATATTATTATGTCAACTTGCATATTATTTATGTTTAAGAGACAAAACAATAAGTTTGCATAAGTTTCTTTTTTTATACAACTCTTCATGTTCTAATGGTAATAAATTTTTCTCTCCTTACCATTTTTAAAAGATTATTATTCTTAATATAAAATTAAAAAAAGAACAAAATTCGTACTTCGAATCTCTTGATATTGTAAAAAAAAAAGCACAAATACATAAATAATTATCTGAAAAAGACGGAAAAACCATAACTAGTCTTATGATATTCTAATTAAAATTGCACGTACATAAAGACTAATAATAATAATAACTGGAAATTGCTGAGAAACCCAATTTCGGGGTGGACTTTTATGAAATGTCCACCCGCTGCATAAGTTTTATGAAATACCCAGAATTAAGTATTTTCACGTTAAATATTCCAAGATTCCCTTTTAGATGCCACCCGCTGGGAAATGCTATTTTTATAATACCGAAACTACCCCTCCGCGCGAATTGGTCATCTATATGTATTTGAATTCAAAAAACTCAGATTTGGATTGCGATTTTCGTCTTCTTCTTCTTCACGGAAAATCTGAATTCCATTGCTCTCATATTCAGCAGAGATCGCAAAAATCGTTCGTAGTTCGGTGTGTTTTTCTTCAGTCGAACTCAGATCATCGCTCGTCATCATCATCACCATCATCATCATCTTCATCGTGGAGACATTTGAAGTTTTTCGACGATTAGGTCAATTGTGGAGAGAAGATCTTTCTTCTTCTTTTCCATAAGAATTATCATCGTTTTGAAAGAAGAACGAAACTCTTTATTCATGAAAAAACTAAATTAACGTTTTAACACTGTAAATGACCATTCTCCGTGTAAACTAACACGGAGAATGCCATTCTCCGTTTTATTTAAAACGGAGAATGCCGTTCTCCGTGTTTCTAACACGGAGAATGACCATTCTCCTGCGTTTTAACACTGGAATGACCATTCTCCGTCTTAATTAGGACGGAGAATGACCATTCTCCGTCTTAATTAAGACGGAGAATGCCATTCTCCATTTTGTTTAACACGGAGAATGACATTCTCCGTTTTATTTAACACGGAGAATGGCATTCTCCGTGTTTCTAACACGGAGAATGGTCATTCTCCTGCGTTTTAACACTGGTATGACCATTCTCCGTGATAAATTACACGAAGAATGGTATTCTCCGTGTAAATTAAGACGGAGAATGGTCATTCTCCGTTTAATTTAGCACGGAGAATGTCCATTCTCCGTCTTAATTAGGACGGAGAATGCCATTCTCCGTTTTATTTAACACGGAGAATGGCATTCTCCGTTTTATTTAACACGGAGAATGGCATTCTCCGTGTTTCTAACACGGAGAATGATCATTCTCCTGCGTTTTAACACTGGAATGACCATTCTCCGTGTAAATTAAGACGGAGAATGTCATTCTCCGTGTTACTAACACGGAGAATGGTCATTCTCCGTGTAAATTAAGACGGAGAATGCCATTCTCCGTGTTACTAATACGGAGAATGACCACCCTCATGCGAAAATTAACATTTTTTGTGTTCTAAACGGAGAATGGCAATTCTCCTGCATTTTATGGTCAGTTGAAACTTTGGAGGGCCATAACTTTTGACTGGGAGGTCGAAACGAGGTCCCGTTTGTCGCAAAATGAGCGTATCGTCGAGGAGACTGAAAGTAACAGTTTCACAGTTAGACGGTCTTCCGAAATTTTAGAATCGCAAAAAAATGATGTTTGGACCTCCGTTTTAGCACTTTTGCTGTTCGTCCCGGTCTTTCCGAAATTTTCCGACGAGTTTTTAAAGATTTTTGAGGAGAAAACCTAGATTCGAAAGTGAGCAGCGTATGGAAGAAGATGGAGTATTGAAACGTTTTTTTTAAGAGCAGTTTTGTGGGTGTTTCCAATAAATTAAAAGGAAGGGCAAAAAGGTCATTTGGAACCCGCTTTAGATAAGTTTCTCTAATTCTGGGTACGCGATGAAAATTTTTTTAGCGGTGAATTTTACATAAAAATTTTTTAGTTTTTGGGCATTTCATAAATCTTCCCAATTGTGGAGTGAGTCAGCGAGGAATTAGGATGGTTGGCGGAAAAGGGAGGAGATGGGAAGTTTCGAGGAAGGTCAGTCTCATCTTCCCCACCTCTTCCACCAAAAACGTTAATATATACCAAACTCGCTCGATCTTTCCTCCTCGCCACCACCAAAACAAAACAAACAAAACAATGAAGATCATCACCAGCTTCAAGAAGGCATCCTTCCTCAAGCGGAGCAAAACAGGGTCCAGATCCGTAACCCGCACCCTCTCCGGATCCGGATCCGAACCCGAATCCCTCCTCAGCCAGCCGACCCCCACCTCCGTCCTCCCCCCCAGCATCACCACCAGGGAGCTGGAGCTCCTCCTCCGGAGGCTCGGACCCGACCCCATGACCGACGAGGAGGTCATCACCATGCTGTCGGAGGCGGATCGGGTCGGCGGCGGCGGGTCCGTCAGCTACGACGAGATCGAGTCCCTCGGCGCCGAGGGGCCGGGCTCCTCCGGGTCGGACCCGGAGGGGGAGCTGAGGGAGACGTTTAGGGTTTTCGACGCGGACGGGGACGGGAGGATCTCGGCGGAGGAGCTGATGCGCGTGCTCGGGACGACGCTCGTGTCCGAGGGGGAGTGCACGCTGGAGGAGTGCGAGGGGATGATCCGGGTCGTGGGTTCGGGCGGGGATGGATCCGTTTGCTTCGAAGATTTTGTTAGGATGATGACAATGGGTTTGGAGAGGTGAATAAATTGTATGAAACTTTATACTGACTTTCCATGTCGTTTCTAACTTTTACTGCAACTACTTTGTTCTTTTTTCTGTTACTTATATGATTATAATCCAATAAAATTTCAGAAATGATGTATAATCTAAGCCTTAGTTTAGTTCGAGGAATCAGAACATTGTTAAAAAATTTTATTACAAGTCTGTGTGGTTGGATGTCAAAAAAATAAGAAAAAAAAATAGGACCAAATAGTTCTCCGTCCACCTTAAGGATTCACTTTCCTCTAAAGATTTATTTTCTCTCTCAAATTTTTACATCAAATTTTTTTTAATAAAAATTATATTTTTTTTAAAAAAAAAGAAAAGAGCCAAAAAAAAAAATTATTTTTTATTTTTATTTTTGCGAACAAAAGTAGGCTTAAATGGAGTTTTTTGTTTTTCTACTTAAATGGCAACTACATGTAAGTATGAACTGGAGACTCATTTAGTTGGACAACATTTAGTACTATTTTTTTATTTATAAAAGTGTATCAATATAATTAATATTTGTTACATATATATTATCTTATTTATTAGTAATATCATCAAAAGTTACTTATAAAAACAACAAGATTCACTTAATATTGGCTACATATAAATTATTTTAATGAAGTATTATTATATAGCTTTAGTTTACTTAATTTCTAGCACACAATATATTTTGTACCTAATGGACTAGAGAAACCCAAAACAAATTAAATCTCTAACATCCTAATAGGTTTTTTTTTTCAAACTGGTCCATGTAAGGTGAGGTTACATGTCACATTTATCAACACTTCCAACGACAAAAAAAAGGCTTATTTTGCAACTTGATACCGTCAACTATTTCTGGTTTTCAACTTGATACGTTAAACTTTTTTACTCAACAACTTTAAAATTAAAAAAATATTCTTTCCAAAAATACCTTTTCTCCTCTCTCTTTCGGTCCACCCAGACTGCCCCTCCCCCCGTCCTCCCGTCGCCCTCGTCTGCTCCCCTACTCCTACCCTCCCTACCGCGGGCTCTGCTGCCATTGTCACTGACAGGAGGAAGGGGGTTGGTGGGCAGTTGGAGGCGGTGGGTGGAGGGGGCCTGGGAGGATTGGGGTTGGGGGAGGGGGGGTGCATGGGTAGTTTTTTTTTTTTTTTTTTTTAAGAGTATGAAGTTGAAAATATTTAATAATTGATGGTATCAAATTGTTGAGTAAAAATTTTTTGGGTATCAAGTTAAAAAAAACAGAAATAATTGAGGGGTACCAAGTTGCAAATAAGCCAAAAAAACGAATAATCGGATAGAGTAGATGGAATAGCTTAATTGTAAAAAGGAAAAGAAGAAGAAGAAGAAGATCCAATAGATTAATTGTAAATAACACAGTTTTACAGTCATGTGCATATGTAGAACGGTTAAAAATTTGACTATTCTTTAAAAATAGGTTTGCCAAAAATTTGACAGTCCTGTATATATCTAGATTGTCACAATTTCGATAGTTTATATAAATTCAAGACTATCAAACCTAACAAGGACTGCAAAAATTATCAGTCTTGAGTACATACATGACTACCAAAACTTTGTCCCCAGTAATTCTTCTAGTGTCCTTAATATTTATCCATTCAAAACTTACGAAAAAGTTTTGAATGATGGCTTAGAGCATTATGTGATTCCAGATGTGTTGGACCGCTTCTATTGGGTGCAGGCTTTGTTCCTCCTTTGGCCCATAAGAGGTTTTGTTCTTTTCTTTTCTATACCTCGAGTAATCCACTTTGGAGTTTGGACCCGTAAAAATAGTTGAGCTTGGTTCCTCTGTGTAGGCCTTCTCAGTAATAGCCCAACCAATGGAGATTCAAGTAATTTAGTTCTAAAAGGTGTTTGATCCAGTGCTAATTTAAATTGGATTTTTACATTTCATACAACGTTACCAGACTCCAAAAACTAACCATTACGATGAATGTCCTGTTTCTGTAAAATTTTTTTAATTTGATTACATTGCGATTACAATTATATTACAGTGAACTGAACATGGTCTTAGTATCATGCATATGAAATTTAGTGGGACAACCTTCATCCGTAACTACTGGTAGAGCTCGTCGACTTCATCGATAGTGTAAGAAATATAAATTCATTGACATTTTAGTTTCTCTGTTTATGATAAATTATCATCATCTATACCTTCTTAAGTAAAAATAGGATTGACTATGGAGCACAATTTTTTTTAACGGACATTACATCGGTTTAAGAGGAAGAAAAAGAGAAGAAAAATGTCCTTGTGTATTTTGGTTAGTAACAAAAAGAAAAAAAAAAAAAAAAAGTTGACTACTGGTAGAATTTTTCAACTTCATGGACGGTGTAAGAAATTTAAATTTATTGTCATTTTACTTTCTTTGTTTATGATAAATCATCATCATCTACACCTTCTTTAGTAAAAATAGGATAGACAATGGAGTAGGGGTGGGCATACGGTTGTAGGACCCGCGGTTCCGACCCGGTCCGAACCGTAAAATGTCTAAATAAGCCGGTTCCTAAATTTTGAAATTTAAACGGAACGGACCAGGACGGGTCGTGTGACATTAACGGGTCGGGACGGGTCCTATTTTCAAAATAAACGGGGCCCCGACCCGACCCATTTCTAGGAGTATATATTTTTTTATATCAATTTTTAGCATTTTTTGTTATTATAGTCTATACATAATAGAATATCTTATTGTTTACTAAACAAATTCTAGAAGTTTGGAAAGACATTAGACTTGTTTCGTTCTTATAGACAATATAACATATGTAAATGTTTACTATTATAGAATTTTTTAAACTTTTTTTGGACTCGTTTGGACCCGCGGGTCGACCCGTTTCGGACCCGTTTCAAACGGGTCCGGTCCGGTCCGGGTCCAATATTTTTTGGACCCGCCCCGCTCCGTCCCGCCAAGTAACGGGTCCGGTTCGAGTCCAACAAATTTGGGCCCGGTCCGACCCGTGCCCACCCCTACAATGGAGCACAAAAAAATTTATGGACATTAGATCAAATCATGTATTTGGTTTTAAGGGAAAGAAAATGAAAAAAAAAAATGTACTTGTGTATTTTGGTTAGTAACAAAATGAAAAATAAAAGAAAATATATAGTTAATATAAAAAAGAGAATTTTATATAGAGTTATAAATTTTGGTATATTTATGCAAAAGATGATGAGTTAGAAATATTTACAGGAAAAGGGATGTGGCGCCATCTAAAATGACGTCCAAGATAATTATTGAGCTTGGCGCCATCTTAGATGTTGCCCAAGTTTTTTTTTTTTTTTTTTTTTTCCGTTTTTTCTTAATTTGTGACGTAAGAAGGACCCATAAATAAAATTCTCTCTTCATATACAAACTTATCTCTAAATATTTTTTTTTTTTCAAATCTTAGTTTCATTTAAATCTAATATTAGAAAAATAGCTTAGAGATAAGATTAAAAAAATAATTAAAAATCTTAAATATTTTTTCTCAAATCCATGGAAAATAATTCTTTAAGAAAAATAATGACAATCAAACATCTAAATTAATTCTATAAAAATAAATTAATTTTACAGAATTAATTTAGTAGGAACAAATTTTCATTTGAAAATTTTATCTACGATTTCAAACACCAAAGATGCCCCCCCCTTTTTTTTCTAATATTAGATTTAAAAAATATTTAAGAACTTATCTCTAAAGATATTTTAAATTTATCTTATTTTTATATATATACAATCAACCTGATTTGAGAAATTTTTTTTTAAGATTTTAAATTATTTTTTAACTTTATCTCTAAGCTATTTTTTCTAATATTAGATTTAAATGAATCTAAGTTTTGAAAAAAAAATAGAGGTAAGATGCTTTTTTTTTTCTAATATTAGATTTAAAAAATATTTAAGAACTTATCTCTAAAGATATTTTAAATTTATCTGATTTTTATATATGTACAATCAATCTGATTTGAAAAAAAAAATTTAAGATTTTAAATTATTTTTTAACTTTATCTGAAAAAAAAAAATAGAGATAAATTTGTATACGAAGGGTTATTTATTTATGGATGAGAAATCAACTTCTTACGTCAAAAATAGAAAAAAAAGTGAAAAAAAAAAACAAAATTTTTTTTGGCGACATTTAAGATGGCGCCAAGCTAAAGAATTATATAGAACGCCATCTTAGATGGCGCCACATCCATTTTCCTATAAATATCTCAAACTTATCATCTTTTGTATATATACACCAAAATTTATAACTCTATATGAAATTGTCTCTAAAAAAAATTCTCTCTCCCAAAATGATGGGACATTTACCAACCACTCTTTTTTCTTCTTCTTTGTGTTTAGAACTTTCTTAGCAATTTTTTTTTTTTGACTTTTTCCCTTTCTTTTCCCTATCCTTTCGTTGGCATTTTATTTTTCCCTTTTTTTTTCATTTTCTCACAAACTACGATACTAGTGTCATTTTTTAATATAATTTTTTTTGTTAAGATAGCTACGAGACTGATACCTTATAAAATATAGATGGTCAACTAGCGGATAGATAAAACCAACTTTTTGTTGTACAATTTGGCACAGCATATGAATCATGCCCACAATATCGCTGTGAAAAGATGAAAGATAATTAGAAGCTGCAGTGCGATTGAAATCAGCTACTGACACTTTTATTGTAAGGTTGTGTTGCCAACCTTTCGGACAAATACGTGCCTTGACCCAAAAAAAAAAAAACTAAAATTGCCAAAGAGAAGAACTAGAAATAATTTTTGATTCAAATGTAGAACACTATTACTTTGTCACGCCCCGCTCCCAGAATACGGTGAGCCGAGTACGTAACATCATCTCCAGGCTACGCGACATATGAATCACCAGTACCCACATTCGCGATTGTCGCCCGTAGGGTTCTAGGATAGGTTGATCACAGGTCACTATCTTGCATAATAAAATCAATAATGTTCTACAATGGACATTCTAAGCTATAAATAGGAAAATGAACTACTCTACCCAATGTAACAATTAACCCAAAATGATATAAAAGTATACCTGAATAATGATATAGAAAGTATTCTGATTCCGACATAATTGCCTTCAAAAGTAAAATCTCATTCTTGTTCTCCAGCTTCCTTTCAGCTTGTCGTAGCAGTTCCTTGGAAGTATGTCTACAAATCTAGTGAAAAATACTAGGTCGTCAATACGACGAGCAAGCCCTCGGTCAAAGGAGAGAGTTAAGAATACATGATGATAAGATAAATGAATGCAAGAAGGAGCATACTTGAACACATGAACTTATACCGCAGGATATCAGACAAGTAGTACATAGCTCTTCAAAGTAATGACACAAGGAACATATAAGACCTTTCTATACCTGAATGCAAGTTAGAGAAACTCTTCTGGATCACACACACGCCTAGCATCTCAACAATAACCCCATTTGCCTGGGATCAGGCTCGTACAAAACGGGTGGTGCTTAGATTATCCATTTTTCTGTACTATCACATATTGATGTGATTACAAGCAAGATAGCTTCATGAGTTGTTTTCGAATCATCTGGGTCGAATCATCGAATCATGAGCTATAAAAGAAATTCGCATGACTTAAACTTTTCCAAGAATATCGAATCCATTCACTAGATAGCTGAGCTGAACTCAGGGTCTGGATGTCTAATGAATTAATATATATATTCTGAGCTGAAACTCAGGATATTGTGCAATGGATAGCTGAGCTGAAACTCAGGACCTGGATGTCCAATTGCGATCAAGAAAGTGAGCTAAGCCTCACCCCGGATATCCGCGCGGCCGCACGAACACCGTATCAGGAACTGATCAGTACGAAAAATAAAAATTATATTGCAAAGAAGTCAGCCGGGTGTGATCCAACGGTTTCTCTCCCAAACCCCATGCAACCTATTCTAGACATTCAGACTTCAGAGAAACTATCCCCCAAACGGGAGTCCTAGAAGTCAAGTCGCATTCAAATAATAGTTTCGTCTTTTCCGAAACCAAAGTAGTCCGAGAAATGTTGGAACCAAGGTAAAATTCCAAGGTATCTAATTGGACATGAATTCCAAGAATCCCTCTGATATTATAGATCGGAGATGGATGGTTCCAAGAATCTAGAACTTAAGTCAAAGTTTCTAAAGAGTCCGAAATATCGGAAAAGAGACTATCTCCGAAAATTCTTAAAAATTTCGGCAGAGTCTCCTTTGTATTTACTGACCCAGAAATATTCCAGAAACACATAAATACAAAGAATAATAAATGGGCACGTCGACCCCTTCGGTGGAGCAACCCTCAACACCGGCAACACGCAAATATAAAATCGGGTATGCCGACCCCTTCGGTGGAGCAACCCTCAACACCGGAACTCACACGCAGTATATATATATTTCAATGATAAAGCAATAACCTTTCTTACCGATGGTATATTTTACCTTTGCAATTAGCTTTTTTTTTTACCATTTAGTATTGATCCGGGTTAGCTACAAAGTCCAGAAAACTCAATACAAGTTAGAAATCAAAACTTTACAAACCTAGATAACAAAATCATAACGAAATGAGAATACAACTCTAAATTTGATAGTAATAACTAAATATCTTAATTATAATATATTGATCATTTATATTCATGCACTAATTCTACTCAACAAAGGAGTACTAAATAAACACATATCTAGGAATAATATTTCATGTTTTGGTAGTTCCTGTAAGTTTAGAAAATCTTCAATTGATAGCAAATCAAAATTCTTTATTCTAAATAAATATTTTTGATGAATTATATAAGATTCAAGTCAAATTCATCAAAAAAATGCTGATTTTGGGTTCGATACACTAGTCATATAATAGGACATAGGTACCTAGTTAACTTGTCTAAGATATTGACATTCAATGATTTTCAAATTTTGAATTCCAACTTACGCGGATGCTGAAAATGTACATCAATACAATCCCATTTCCCAACATTGTCAAATTTGAGTAGATTCAACCTCGAAAAACTAAGATATGATAATTTGTATCTTAAGCTAAAGGTTCTCAAATTATACAACCTAATTATGTTATCTCAATTTCAGCTTCTTCTGAATTCTAAGCCTACAAGGGCATTTTCATAAGTTAATACTCATTTTTGAGTAATATGGTCAATGTTGCATATCTTGAACAATCCCATAATTACTCTTATGATTTCTTTTCTTACATTCTCCATGATACATCCCTAAAATAATATAACTCCAAATTGAATTATATGAACAACTTCATAATCGAGTCCAAAATGGCCGATATAACCTATTATTGCTTATAAAACCACTTTCCATGAATAGTCATAGGGTATTAGTAACTATATATAAATATAAAACAACAACATATAATTCCATTACCAATTTATACCAAAGTATCCGTATCGTGTCCTAATTTCGTGTCGATGTGTCCGAGTCACTTCCAACACTTCTACAACCAATTATTTCTAATAAATCTTGTCCCCGTGTCTATATTACTGCCGGCACATATATGTCCTACCTATATGATATATATATATATCATTCTAGATTCATACTTACAAGGAAATAATTCTAAAAGAACATGTCAAGTAGGTAAAATTGAATTAAATAAAAAGAGATGGGAGAGGGCTTGCCTTGAAAAATTAGGGATTTAAAAATTAGGATTTAGGGCTTGGATCTCCTTCTCCAAGTATCTTCCTCTCCAATTTCTTTTGTAGAAAATAGATTTTGGGTTTAGGTTTGATGAAGGAGATGGAGAGGGAGATGATGATGGTAGTGTTGGAGGTGGTGATGGAGTTGGTCGGCCGGAGAGCTTGGAGGCGGCCGGAGGTGGAGGGGCCGACCGGCTGGCCGACGGCAGCAGCCGCCGGGGCAGCGCCGGCGGGCGCGCCCGCGTGCGTGGGGCGACGGGTCCGACTGCCTGGGTGATGGAGAGATGAGAGAAATAGAGAGATGAGAAGAGTGTGAGAGAGATGAAGAGGGGAGAAGATCGGTTGAGGGGAGGGAGGAAGCCGAGAGGGAGAGAGTCGGGAGAGGGAGCACGAGAGAGAGGAAGAAGGTTGCTGCTCTCTCTCTCTCTCTCTCTCTCTAATTATCTTTTTAAAGAAAAGAAAACAAAAAGAAAACAAAAATGGCAAAGACCAAAATACCCTAATCCTCCTCATGTGTCACGCCCCAGACCCGAAATACCGGGGGACGGGGACGGACTTGGCCAGCTACGTATTACGGGTAGAAGAAATACCGAATAATACGATCAATGCTGTAAACTAGACAAGGGGGTGCATACTACATACAAGTCTCGCTAGGGTCACATGACAGCTATTGTCTCAATCAATGAATCAAGTAGCAGTAAATAAAGAGCATATATGATAAAGCAGTAAGGCGTCCCAAACGCTCGGTCAAAATATTTTTGAGATCTGACTTTACAAAACATAGCCAGATGACATGATAAGGTATACACAATCGCTATCAGCTGCAGTCTGAATTAATTACAATTATGTAAAAGCAAGTGCTAGACAGTCCGACTAACAGGTCGGTGCCAAAACGGCAAAAGTAAAGTAAAGAATAAGACGAGTAGGGAGTCAAGAAACCCACTCGTGGCCTCCTGCGGTCATCCTTCTAGTATTGACCATCTTGAGGGTAGAAGTAAGCTGAGTCCTCGGGAGCTGGCTCTAGATCTGGCCATGCAAAACCAGAGAGGTTAGACCTCCAATAGCAAGCACCACAAAGGAAGCACGACATGAAGAATTAAAACCAGTAATAAGGGTTAAGGATATAAATAAGATAAATAGATCTTTGCCTCTTACTAAGGTACGCCTAGCGTCTTGACACTCCGAACCAACTCTCCAACCAAACAAGGACAGAAGTTGGCCCGTCATGTCAGGACGTTCAGCTTACCTCAATAGTTGGCAAAGTAGGATACAACCCACAATCAAATCAGTTTAAGCGGCCAGGCAATTATTACGGCTTACTACTAGTGAGCTCCAAGTTACCCTGGAACCATGCATTAGGGAATTTCTCAGTTCTTACTATAGACAAACAAGGCTGGTCGATCCAATAATCAGTTGCGCCATGCGGGAAAACGAGTCCCAGCGGGACGCTCGTCGATCGGGAAAAGTAAACCGGATACCACTCCCTGCCCGTGTGGTAGATATGCAGTATCCGTGGGAACCAGCCGGCGTGTCGGGACACTATTTGTCCCAAGGACGGCCGTCATGTAAGAACTCGGAAATCCATTCTCTCCATGCAGTAATTATTTTATTTAACTTAGTTGGCCCTATGTTAATTGAAATCTCATGCCGTGGATCATGAGTATTTCGCATGAGTACTTTCGTACAAGGTACGATATGCGTAACTCTACAACGATGCCAGTGCGGTTGGGTTGTAGGTCCTACAAAGTGTAATGCAACAATCAAACCTATCCACGGGATAATTATGCCTTGACAGTAGGATACACGTGCTGCTTTTGTAATACGAAATTAATTATCGGTGCCATAGCACCTACTCAAATTCATGTACATAATTATAAGTTGGAGATCAGCACGGTTACATTGTCAATGATCGAGATCAGCCAGTCGTTCTCAATGGTTCATACATGAACGTGCCCCATTCAGTACAATAAGACGACTAGCCAGTCTCTTAGTTCCAGACATAGGAACGCATGATCAATATTAAGTTAGGATAACAATCATTGTCAATTCGTGACAAGGCATGGTAGTCAAAAGTTCTATATCAAGAGTAAGAGAAACTTGCATAAAATAGTTGATAACATATTCTTGAAGCCAAGGAAAAGATCTAACTTTCATGTTGGAAGCTAGGAGAAATTCGGGCCAGAAAACAGTCAAAAAGAGCATCAAACAATCAAAATCAGCCAAAAATCAGCCTCATGCGGCTAGAAATTCTTATGCGGCTCAAAAATTCTTATGCGGCTCAAAACTGCTCATGCGGCCAAAAATTCTTATGCGGCTCAAAAATTCTTATGCGGCTCAAAAATGCTCATGCGGCTAGAAATTCTTATGCGGCTCAAAAATGCTCATGCGGCCAGAAATAATCATGCGGCCAGAAATTCTTATGCGGCTCAAAAATTCTTATGCGGCTCAAAAATGCTCATGCGGCCAAAAATGGTCATGCAGCCAGAAATTCTTATGCGGCTCAAAATTTCTTATGCGGCCAGAAATTCTTATGCGGCTCAAAAATGCTCATGCGGCCAGAAATGGTCATGCGGCCAGATATTCTTATGCGGCTCAAAATTTCTTATGCGGCTCAAAAATTCTTATGCGGCCAGACACTATTCATCGTCCCTGCCAGAATCAGGACAGATGAACATAGAAGTTTGACCAAAATTGTTTTGGCCATAACTTTCTCAAATCAAGTCGAAATCTAACTTTTCAAAAGCCAAACTTGGGTGGAATTGAATTCTCTACAACATAGAACAATCAAAACATGGAAATGATGAAGTTTGATATATCAAAACCCAAAAAAACCAAAAAGGGGAAAAACTTAGATCTACACAAAGCTAACCATGGAAAACAAAAACTACAAGACCTAAACATGTAGAGAAAGAAGAGACAAACACAATGGACTAAAAATAAATGGAGATGCATGAAATCCTCCATGATGTGCAAGATGTACTTGCCTCTCACAAGTGGGTTAGGGTTTGGTGGAAGAGTAAATGTGAATGAATGAAGAGAGAGAATGAAAGAAGAAGTTTTATATCAAAGTCAAGTGGATCTCCACCATTCATTCTCTCCACCAAATCCAAGCCATCCATTCCTTTCCATGTTGAACCAAACCAAACTAAGTTGGTTTACCATGAACCGAAATAAACCAAGAGCCAAGAAAAAGCAGAAAATAAAATACAAAAAAATAATTAGCAAGAAATTAAAAGAATTAAATACAAAATAAATGCATGACAGATACTAAATAAATTCGGGCAAGCGGTATACGTATAAAAATACACATTCCGAGAACGGGGAGTGACATCTCTACCCACCTTAGATAAATTTCATCCTCGGAATTTTAAATCCAAGCAGGTTAGAAATATCAGGGCCAGGCACAAGCAATACAGCGAGCAATCAATCACCCTATGATACCAATCAACCACTAATCTGTAACTATATTATCAATCCATGAAACCAAGCTACTAATCAGACGGGGATATGCATGTGGAATCAAGACAATCAAGGCATATGGAAATAAAATATACCTTGTGAGTCAAACAAGTACGGGTACCGCGATCGAATATCATCCTCCCGCTCCCACGTTGACTCTCCTAAGGAGTGATGGCCCCAAGCAACACGAACAAGGTTAATTGTTCGGTTCTTGAGTATCTTCTCCCTTCGGTCCAAAATGGACACAGGCTGCTCCTTATACGACAGGTTGGTACCCACAACCAGCTCAGAATGATCGAGGATATGACTTGGGTCCGATACATACCTACGTAACTGAGATACGTGAAATACATCATGCATCTCTCTTAACGAAGGCGGAAGGGATAAACGATAAGCAACATCGCCTACCCTATCAAGGATAACGAATGGGCCCACGTACCGCGGACTCAACTTTCCGCGAACACCAAATCTAATGACTCCTCGGGTAGGCAAAATCCGCAAGAACACGTGGTCCCCAACAGAAAATTCCAACGGCCTGCGATGCTGGTCTGCCCAATGACGATGCCGATCCTGTGCAACTCGAAGTCACTCTCTAATTTTCTTAACAACCTCAACTGTCTGGACAATCATCTCTGGTCCCAATATCTTCCTTTCCCCAATATCATCTCATGCCAACGGCGATCTACACTTCTTACCGTACAGTGCCTCGAACGGAGCCATTTGAATACTAGCCTGGTAACTATTATTATATAAAAATTCTACTAAATGCAGGTGACTCTCCCAAGATCCTCCAAAATCTAAAGTGCAGGCTCGTAACATATCTTCTAAGGTCTGAATGGTTCTTTTTAATTGCCCGTCCGTCTGCGGGTGGTAAGCCGTACTGAATCTTAACTTGGTACCTAGGCTCTGATGTAAACTCTTCCAAAAATGCGACATAAAACGGGTATCTCTATCCGACACAATACTGACAGGAACCCCATGTTGCCTGACGATCTGCTGCATGTACATCTCTGCTAGCTTTTCTGTAGTCTGCCCTACTCTGAAGGGGAGGAAATGTGCTACCTTTGTCAGTCGATCCACTATAACCCAGATGGCATCCTTACCACTAGGTGACCTCGGTAATCCAGTCACAAAGTCCATTGTGATGTGCTCCCACTTCCATTTCGGGATAGGAAGTGGCTGTAATAATCCTGCTGGCCTCTGCTGCTCTGCCTTCACTTGCTGACATATCAAGCAACGGGAGACGAATCTAGCTATCTCCCTCTTCATTCCGTTCCACCAGAAATATTGTTTAATATCCCTGTACATTTTGGTACCTCCCGGGTGAATAGAATACTGAGAACTATGGGCCTCTGCCATAACCTCCTGTCTGATATCTCTACTAGGCACACATAGACGCGATCCATACCTAAGTGTTCCATCCTCATGAATTCTCATCTCCTTCCGGAGTCCTGACTCACATTCTGTCCTGAGCTTCTGAATCCTTGGGTCCTGTGTCTGAGCAGCCTTGATCATGTCTATCAAGTCAGATTGAACTTGTATACTAGCCAAGATCCCTACATCTCTAGGAAGTATAACCTCAATGCCCATCTCTCGAAGATCCTCTAAAATCTGCTTCTGTGATGTCAACATGAATGTACTGCCCCTTCTACTGAGGGCATCCGCTACTACATTAGCCTTGCCTGGGTGATACTGAAGCTCTACTTCGTAATCCTTGATAAATTCCAACCATCTCCTCTGTCTCATATTCAGCTCCTTCTGAGTAAAAATATACTTTAAGCTCTTGTGGTCGGTGAATATATCTACTCGATCGCCGTACAGGTAATACCTCCAAAGCTTCAAGGAAAATACTACGGCCGCCAACTCCAAATCATGAGTCGGATAATTCTTCTCGTGGTCCCGAAGTTGTCTAGATGCATACGCTATCACCTTCCCATGTTGCATGAGGACACATCCAAGTCCCTTACCTGACGCATCACAATATACAGTAAAACCTCCGGGTCCAACGGGCAATGTAAGTATAGGTGCCGAGATTAATTTCTGCTTCAAACTCTCAAAGGATGCCTGACACTCTGCCGACCAGACAAATGGCACATCCTTGCGTGTCAAACGGGTCATGGGTGCTAAAATTCTTGCAAAATCTGACACGAACCTTCGGTAATATCCTGCCAATCCCAAGAAACTCTACACATCTGCTACTGTCTTAGGTACTAGCCAACCTTCCACGGCCTCCACTTTCTTAGGATCTACTGATACTCCGGCCCCTGATATGATATGCCCCAGGAATGAAATTCGATCCGACCAAAACTCACATTTACTGAGCTTGGCGTATGTCACCCCCATTTCCTGTATTACGTATTTATGCTCGTATTTGATTTTGGCACGTATTTTAATTTTCTCGACTTGCAGATTTTGGTTTCTCGTAAATGGGTTTGGACCACGGCTTGGTTTTATTTTGTGGAATTGGGTTGGTTTGATTAGGTTTGGTTTAATATGAGTGGAACACCTTAGCCTATTCTCCCCCTCAATACAACACACCCGCCCTCATTATATCTCCACCAACCTTTCTCTCTCCTCTTTATTCTCCATTAACTTCTCCATCTTCTTCCTTCTTCCATACAACTCCCCAACCCATAGACAAGTGCACCTTGCCATCAAATAAGCACCACTTTTTATTTGTCCATTAGCTAGATTAGGCCATGGAGAACAACTTTAGAACTTGATATTTTGTGATTTGGAGTTTCCTTTGTTCTAGATCTAGGTTTTTACTATTTTCGGATTTACATGGTTTTGATCTATTTAACTTTGATTTTTGTATGTTTTGATGCTTCCATGTGGAAGAGAATTCGATTTTACTCAAGTTAGAACTTTGAAAATCTAGATTTGGTTTTAATTTGGCTAAGTTATAAAGAATTGAAGTTCTTGGTGTTCTTGGACTTGCTCTCGGCCAGGAAGAACAGCCCTCTGCCTTGCGCTTTTTAGCGCATGGCCGATTGCGCACCCCCGGCCTGTGCTCCTTAGCGCATGGCCGATTGCGCAATCACTTGGCCAGTGCTTTGTGCTGCGCTGGATTGCGCTGGCGCAAGCTAGCCATGCGCAAGCCAGCCATGCGCAAAGTAACCCCTGCGCAATCGACCATTGCGCAATCCACCCCTGCGCATTCGACCATTACACAATTCACCCCTGCGCAGTTGGCCCCTGCGCAACCTGACTCCTGCGTAGTCTACCTTCTGCGCAATCTATCCATGCGCCATCCATTCCTACGCAACCTGATCCAGCGCAATCCATCTGCTGCGCAGCTCATCCTGCGCAGTTGGTACCCTGCGCAGCTCACCCTGCGCACTTGGCACCATGCGCAGTACGTACCCTGCACAACCTACTTGTCTATGATGAATTTGATATTTCTTGATCTTGGCTCTTCTATAGTCCTATTTTATATTAGTATTTTATTAGGTATTTTACGCCCATTTTATATCCTTACGCCTTTTGTCATGAACTTGATTTTACTTAATATACTTGGAATGACTATTGTACATGGCCTGGTATGACAAGGAACTAGCATAACATGACAGTGACCCGTAGTGGTGCACTCCTGACATGACCAACTTGACTTGATAGTGGCCCGTGGCGGCGCACTCCTGACTTGACTTGACTTGTAACTTGTAACTTGACTCGTATAATCAACTTGACACCGTGGGTGTTCCTGCTTGCTTGCTTGTACAATCCACTTGTCTTGTCTTGCATCATGTCTAGGACGTGACTTCCTGGATACCACGGCCAGGGACTCGCGCTAAATTGGATTAGGCTAATGATTAGATCAAACTAGAACATGGAGAATTCCCAGTCACAGGCAATCTCGTTATCTGGGCGCTTTAATGGACTTGTAGCTTGCCGACGAGTAGAGCACATTTCCAGCACACTGTCATGTGTTGCACCCTCTAAGTCACCTAAGGGTACATTTGTCTCCCGGGCAATGTACCCACCTATAACTCTCAACCCGCGGAAGGATAACTGGATAGTCTGCAGGGGTTGGGACTGGGAGTTTCTCACTTGCATCTTGTTAGTAATTAGGTTTGTGATAATCCTAGTTAGTTAAAGTAGTAAGCCGTAGTATTTGTTTGGCCGATTGCGAATGGATGGTGTCCAGCCTTGTCTAAGTCTTGTCTAGCTCTAGTACCTGCTATCTCCTGAGCATGTTTGTTTTACTTATCTTAACGATAAATGGGTAGAGACAGTGAGCTATTCAGGCGAAGGGGTACAATCCCGGTCCTTGTTTGGTTTAAGGATTGTAACCTGGCTCCCGGAATGGTTCCACGTCCCTAGTCGTTTATCGCCCTGTGTACTTTACTACTTGTACTTTTATTCTTTATGTTCTAATATGCTGGCTTTTGTTCTTATTTGTGGCCTCCTTTGTGGCACTTGCTCTTTCTGGGGTTTGACCCAGCTGGTTTTGTGTGGCCAGATTTCGGAGCAGCTCCCGAGGATCTATCGAGCTTCCAGCCCAATGGTGACAACTAGACGGAACCCAGGCCAAGAGTGGGTTTTCCTTTTTGTTTCACCCACTTATATGTAATTTATTCTTTTGAGGCGTTTAGCCGACGAGCACCTGTTAGCTCGATGCACATTTACTTACTGTCTGCATACGGGCTGTAAGCATGATTAACAAATCCTAGGGTTGATCATATATGACTGAACTCTTGCCAGTCCCATCTTTTTGTACGACTAGCTTCATGATCATCCAATATGTAATATTTGGGACGCCTTATATATATATTTGATGCTCTAATATCTTGTAACTCTGTTAATTGCTTGAGATTGAGACAATAGGCATGACCTTAAGAGACTGTTGGCTTGTAGTAAACCCTCATATCTAGACAGCCGTGACCGTATAGTTGAGATGTATTCTATTTCAATATACGTAGCTGGCTATGTCTGCCCCCGCTCTCCAGTATTCTGGTTCTGGGGCGTGACATGGTTTAAGTGGTGGCCCATGCAGGTCTTGTCAATCAAGAAATGTGGGAGTTTACCGAATAGATGTCTCAATCAATATTCGCCCTTGATCTCTGCTCGTATCTTCAAATCCCTGAGATTCTTGACCTGATCACATGCTTGTATCATTGATCTGTCCTGGTCCTTCCTTACTGTTTCCTATATCGTCTTCTTCAGCGGCATTACTCCCGGACCTGCCAACCAGCCAGAGGAAGCTCGACAAGCACCCCAGCGCCAGGAAGATCAAGCTCAGCACTCTGGAGTAGCCTCCCGAGTTATGCTTTCCGGAGGCTCAGAACCTCCAGTTCAGGCAGCTCCGCCCGTTCAACCAGCTAGACAGGATGAGGGACCTTTGGTAGGGCTTATCAGAGAACTACTTGCATCCCAAGATCGTCGAGGCGACGCCTTGCACCAGGAAGTTCATGATGCACTAAACCGAGGAGGTCCCCAAGGGAATCAGGCGGCCAACAGTTTCAAGCGCTTGAACCCTCCCTTCTTTGACGACAGTGAAGATGCGATTGCCGCAGACGCTTGGCTTCAGGATACCGAGGTGGTTCTAGAAGCAGCTAGGACACCTGAGAATGAGAAGGTGGCGGTGGTACGCCTACAGTTGTTAGACTTGGCTCGCGATTGGTGGACGGCTCAGGCCATGGGGTTAGCGGCACCAGTCACTTGGGCGACGTTCAGAGAGAGGTTCCAGACAAAGTACTTCGATGCGGTGGCACGGTACGACCTGCAGACCCGGTTTACCAACTTGAAGTAAGGAGGCAGGACGGTCGATGGCTATGCGACCGAGTTTTCCAGGCTGAGTAGGTTCGCCCCCACTTTGGTGGCGACCGAGTTCGATAGGGCTCAGCGGTTCCAGCAAGGGCTGCACTTAGAGATATTATTGGCTGTGGAGCAGTTCGAGCACCAGACGTTCGATGCAGTGTTGAAGGCAGCAAGGAGGCATGAGTATACCTCCCGGAGAATTGTGGACATGACCGGAGGTAGAAAGCGGTCCCACAACCAGATGCACCAATCTTCAGCTCCAGCCCCGGCAGCTAGGGGTATAACCATTGGAACTCCGAGGCGGGCGGCCTCAGTGACGTCGGTTCAGCATTCGACCTCGACGTACCCGCAGCAGCAGAAGCAGAAGCAGTCTTCCGCGGTGGGATGTTCTTATTGCGGGAAGCCGGGCAATGTAGTGGCAGAGTATCGTAGGACACAGGGATTGTGCCTGGCTTGTGGAGGAGCAGACCACCAGATAGGTACTTGCCCGAATAGGGGAGGCCCATCATCATCCAACCTTTCTAGTTCTTCGGTGAGAGGACCAGCCCCAGTTCCAGTCCAGCAGCAGCAGCAAAAACAGTACCCGAGGCCATTGTTGCCCCAGGCCCAGGCCTTCCAGCAGCAGTTCACCCAGGCTCCAGCACAGAGTCGGCAGAGGGGTTTCCAGCAGAGAGGACCCGCAGCTAGAGGTCAGGCAATGATGATGACCATGGAAGAAGAAGTTGCACCAGGTGAGGTAGTGGCAGGTATTATTCTCGTCAACACCTTTCCAGCATCTGTATTATTTGATTCTGGTGCATCGCATTCATTTATGTCTGCACGATTCGCGACACGGATAGGATTGGAGCCCGAGTCATTATCAGTGAGGCTCAATATACTTACTGGTAATGGTCTTGTGGGAGTAGATCGAGTGTTTTCCTCGTGTCGGATCGTAGTTAGCGGTAGAGAGTTCCCCGCTAGACTCATAGAGTTCCCTATGGCAGACTATGATGTAGTCCTTGCTAGGATAGACTGCCATGTTGGCAGAGTTGTCTTTAGTATTCCCGGAGAGCCAGAGTTTTCATTTTCCAGAGGCACAGTAGAGCCATCTCCTCCAGTATTGCGGATGGCAGTAGCAGCAGTGCAGTTGCCCCGAATAGTTGAAGAGTTTCCAGATGTCTTCCCCGAGGAACTTCCAGGGATGCCACCAGAGCGGGAGATCGAGTTCACCATCGACTTGATTCCCGGGACAGCACCAGTATCAGAACGAGTCTACAGAATGGCGCCTTCAGAGTTGGAGATTTTGTACAAGATGATTGAAGAACTCAGGACCAAGGGATTCATTCGTGCAAGTGGATCGCCTTGGGGAGCCCCGATGCTTCTTGTGAAAAAGAAGGATGGTACGTCCAGGCTATGTGTTGATTATCGTACCTTGAACTCAGTGACAATCAAGAACAGATACCCTCTCCCGAGGATAGATGACTTGTTTGATCAACTCAAGGGGGCTTCAGTTTTCTCGAAGATAGACTTGCGGTCAGGATACCACCAGATCAGAGTCAGAGAGCAGGACATCCCGAAGATGGCGTTCAGATCTAGGTACGGGCATTAGGAGTTTCTAGTTATGCCCTTTGGAGCGACCAATACGCCGACAGTGTTCATGGACCTCATGAACCGTATTTTCATACCTTACTTGGATCAGTTTGTGATAGTGTTCCTTGATGACATCCTGGTCTATAGCACACTACAAAAAAAATGACTTTTTGGGACAGCATTATTTGATACACTATTTTCAAGAGTCCTAAATAATTAGTATTTGGGGTGGTTATTTATTTAATAATAAAAGGTAACATTATTTAGGACAGAAGGTAATATTATTTAGGACACATTTCTGTTTGGACCCTAATACTATTACTTATTTTAACTAAAATTTAGTTCCGTCCCAAAAGAAGTTGATTCGGTCCCAAATAGTTTGGCGGGAGAACAAAAACGCGGCGGGCGAATTTTTGGGATCCGTTCCTATTCTACTAATAATTTTTTCAAGAGATCTGAACCGTTGATTGGTTTCATCTCGACCGTAAGATTTAGGTATATTATAGTGTTAACTCTCTCTCTCTCTCTCTCTCTCTCTTCCTCGTCGAGACCATCGTGAGGAGGAAGAAGAAGAAACCTAAGAGTAGAAGGAGGAACCAACACCGGAGGTTGTATTCCTCTCTCTCTCTCTCTCTCTCCCTCTCTTTCCTTCACTCATTTGTGTTGTTTTTGGGGGCATCGGAGGTTGTATTCCTCGTCTTGTGCCTCATTTTGTGCAAATTTATTGATTGTGAACGAGATTAATGTGTGTAGCTGATCTGGAACGATGATCAGCTACAACCTCGTATTGTTTTTGGGGGCATCGGAGGAATCAAAAATTGATTTGGGGTTGTATCTCTGGCATCTCTTACTTATAGTTTGGTTAGGGTTCCTTCACTTAATGCATGCAGGAACTCTAAACCTTGTGGTGTTCTTGTTGTTGTTGTTGTTGAAGATCACCCATTTGTGTTGTTTCTGGGGGCGTCGGAGGTTGTATTCCTCGTCTTGTGCCTCATTCTGTGCAAATTTATTGATTGTGAACGAGAATAATGTGTGTAGCTGATCTGGAACGATGATCAGCTACAACCTCGTGTTGTTTTTGGGGGCTTCGGAGGAATCAAAAATTGATTTGGAGCTCTATCTCTGGCATCTCTTACTTATAGTTTGGTTAGGGTTCCTTCACTTAATGCATGCAGGAACTCTAAACCTCGTATTGTTGTTGTTGTTGTTGTTGTCGAAGAGAAAAATCAGCGGCAGAGCCGCAGAGGCAAACGGATGGGACCGGTCGCCTGGTCGCATCGCGGTCGCACCGCGCCGCGATGGGACAGACACCGAAGGGTCTTCATTTACATGTCACCTCTTGTCAGGCTCTCAAAGCCTCAGAAAAGCTGAGCGCATGAGCGGAGGGTGGGCTGGGATGCCTAAACCTACTCACTGGTATCGGCCGGGCATAAATGGGATGGGTGGGCTGGACGGGCTTCCTTTAGGTGGACTGAGCATTACACGATAATACAAAAAAATGGGCTGGGGTTGGAGCCCACCCTAGCCCACCAGTAAATCTGCCCTTGCATGAATCAATCTTATTTTTGGCTAGAAGTTTATATTTAAGAAGTTTTGAAATAAATGTCGAAGTTTCAATTATATTCTCAATTTCATCAAAAAGGAAAGGAAATATGTTAGTTTCCATTATATTCTCAATGTCATCCGTAGTTTATATGGTTTCCGTTTAGATTTAGCTTTAGAATTTGAATTTTTTCATAGTTGGTGTTATTTTCTGTTAGCTTCTTGGTTCGGCCAAGATCTCACTGGAAATTGGGTTTTGAGGAAAGTCACGCTTGAAGACACACTTCTGTTTGGTTTGCGTGAGAAAGTCTCAAGTCAGGCTTTGTCCTGTTCTGAAATGCGAAAGTGGCTAGAAACTGCTCGTATTCATTCATTTATATATGGAGTGAGATGGCCTTGTACATGATTTTGTTCATGTACTCGCGACAGTTGTAAATAACCGTATAGGCTATTTCCTTATCAATTGTCGGATATTGGTTTTTCTAGTTTATTATGAGTATATGATATTGGTATTTCTAGTTCCAGAATCTTCAGAGTTATTGTGCTTGGGATGAGGTGCTTGGGATTGTTTATGTATAAACTCTATACTTGTGGGAGGGGTTTGCAGGTATACTATGAACATAACTGTAATAATTTATATTTCTTCTTGTGTTTATAACCTGTCCCTGTGATGGAGTATACGATAAGCAGTCATCACCTCTTTCAAGTTGTCCTCTCGCAAGTCAGACATCTTACTATTGCACTTTCACGTGTATCGGCATTGAAAACTAGTCAAGAGCTTGTGCTCTTTCCATTGCATCATACGTGTAGCCGACAGTTGATCCATCACCATGAACTAATCACAATATTCTAATAGGAGGCTGAATTATAAATTAGTTCACAGTTTTTTCGTCGAAGATTTGGTTGAATTTTATTCTTATTACTTGTGAATGGATAGGTTTGCTATCTAGTTGTATTTACTCTTGGCATGAAACAGGAACGGGGAGAGCAAGTAATAGGCCGAGTCCAGTTTTATTTCTTGTCTAATATATAGGTATATTTTGTTTTCTGAGTCTTGGTTGTGTCTTATAAGTTTTGGTAGGTTTCTTATGGATCGTAGCCCATTAGCGTGGTTACACTAGACCAACTCTGCTACTCATAAATTCAGCAGCATTGGACAAAATAGAACATACCTTGGCTAATTGATTTATAGTACTTAAATGCTTTATATATCTCATCAATTGTTCTCTTGATATATTCATTACATATTATATGTGATACAAGGATTCATATTGCGTTGCATACCAGGTGACTCATTTTTGAACTGTGATATTTACTTGTTTGTTCGAATATTCCCGATGGACCTATGTATATGAATGGTTGGACTTAGACTGTACATATCATAGATTTGATCCTAACAGTATTATTGGATAGGGAGGATAGTCACTAGACGTACGTAGGGATTGTTCTTTATATTTTTTATAATGGCAATTAGCGACTCGGATGAGCATCGCTGCCCATGCATCCCTTACTCAGAGAGCTCTCGTGCATGAACGTTGTCCTTAATTTCATTTCACATAAACGGGTTATTAGTGGTTGTAAATCTGTTACTGGGTGATTTTTTTGCATGATATTTATTGTACTTCATTTACGACATGTATATTATCTATTTTACTACATCCCTTTGAGAACCTGATTTTTTTCCAGGTAATTGTTGAGTTATTACTCCTACATGAATTTCTCAACCAACCTTACAAAAATCTCATGACTGAACACACACAGAAAGGCACATTTAATATGGATGAGTTTGATATGTAGCTTATTGGTTCCTCCCCACAACATACTACCCTGCTGTTGTTGTCCTAAGGAGAGCAGTAAACATTAGTTGCTGCCTAAAGCAGAATGCAATACTTGTTGCTGCCTGCAAAATTTTTTTTTGGAAAGCTAATTAGGTGTAGATTACATGTGTTTAGGATTGAGGAGGATTCGGGGTGATTTGATGTGTGAAATTTGCCACGGGGACACTCGACTGTATTTATGCAGTGAACAGTGGCTCCCCCGCTACTGGGGCCCTGTCCTCACTCAAGACACTTTGGTTTCACATCCTAGGGACTTTAGAGGCTAGCCTAGGTGACTGACATGTAGGCTTCGATCCATGGCTTATACTAGCCATGGAATGACCTGCAGGGTTTGTCCTGAGCAGTCAAACACCCCCTTCTTTTTTTGTTCTGTTGTGATTAGAGTCAGATATCAGGAATTGGGGGCTAGCAGTAGTTAGTTACTTAGTTCTTGACTATTGAGTGTACATGTGAGTGTTATAGTGATGGTTAGTTGATAGGTTGTTGCATGTTTCTTATAGGCTATTCTTGATATTTCATGTCTGTCTGAATTTTATGTTCAACATGAATATCGTCATTGTCACGTGCTGAACCTCTCTTATGCTCCTTTGATGGTATGCTCCTTTGGTTGTTGTGATGTTTTTTGAGAGTAAAATTGTGAAAGGCAGTAGATCTTTTTTGTTGTATATGATTTGACACATTAGGGGTAAGGTGACTTTGCTTTATATAATTTGATACATTCTCTTCCATTAATAATATTACTAGTTGTTCTATATCAAACAGTTTCTTGTGTTGGCTGAGATTGGCTGAGTGTAGGAGAAATATTGATTAATGATTTTCATTTTTTCCATATAGTTTTGGATAATTTAACTACCCTGTCTTTTTGTCCAATTGTCATACAATAAGAGCTTTAGTACATAAATCCTTTTACATTTAGTGTGCTTGTTTTTATTTGGTGCAAGGTGATAACAGTTTATAAACTTGATATGGACAAGGCTTGGATTGAATCACGTGATTGGAATTCAAAGGCATACAAGGATGGAGTTGAAGCATTTCTTAAATTTGCATATATCAATAAAAATGTTGAGACGACGCATATCTATTGCCCATGTAGTAGATGTGTAAATCGGGTTTATCACAATCGACAGACTGTCGAGATTCATATAGAGATGTATGGGTTTGAAAGAAGTTACAGGGATTGGATATATCATGGAGAGTCTTTTGGTGGTTTGGGTAATAGCAGGTATAATATGCCAGATGATATATCAGCTGATGATAATGAAGCTGAACTGAATGAATGTGCTTCTATGGCAGCAATGGTACGAGAGGGTATCGGATTAACATCTACCGCAGAAAATATGGATTGTGAGAATGAGCCCTATGATGAATACATGCCAAGATATTTCAAACTTCTAAGAGATGCAGAAAGTGATTTGTACGAGAATTGTCCTAAGGGTGTCACTGAACTATCATTTGTTGTTGAACTTTTACACCTGAAGCAACTTAATGGATGGACAAATTATTCTTTCACAATGTTGTTGGGTTTCTTAAAGAAGGTGTTTCCGTGTGCCAGGATTCCAAAATCATACTATCAAGCCAGTAAGCTAACTACTGATTTGGGCTTCACTTACGAAACATGGGATGCCTGCCCTAATAGTTGTATGTTGTTTCGAAATGAATATGAGAATCTCGACAAGTGTGAGATCTGTGGGGCTTCTAGATATAAAAGTGATATTGCTAATCAGGGTGATCAGACTCAGGTTGACCAGGTTAAAAAAGTTTCTGAAAAAAAGGTTCGATATTTTCCTTTAAAACCAAGACTACAACGATTATTTTGGTCATCACATACATCTTCGCTCATGAGATGGCATGCTGAGAAACGAATAGATGATGGTGTAATGAGGCATCCAGCAGATTCTCGTGCTTGGAAAGTGTTTGATGAGCAAAATCCATCCTTTGCTGGAGATTGCCGCAATGTTAGACTTGGGTTACTTACTGATGGATTTAATCCATTTGGTAATATGAGTGTTTCTCATAGTACTTGGCCTGTTGTGGTTGTCCCCTACAACTTACCCCCATGGTTGTGTATGAAGCAACCTAACTTAATTTTGTCTACTCTTATTGATGGACCTAAAGGTCCAGGTGATAAGATTGATGTTTATTTACAACCGTTGGTTGAGGAGTTGAAAGAGCTATGGGCTGTTGGTGTCTCCACTTATGATGCATCAACCAAACAATTATTTCAGCTACATGCGTCATTGTTGTGGACAATCAACGACTTTCCTGCGTATGCTATGTTATCTGGATGGAGCACAAAAGGTGAATTTGCTTGCCCTTGTTGTAATAGGGATCATCAAGCTACCCGTTTGACAAATGGTGGGAAGTATTGTTATTGGGGTCATCGTCGGTTCTTACCAGTGCGCCATAAGTTTCGGAAAGAGAGGGTAACTTTTAATGGCAAGCTAGAAATGAGGCCTCCACCGTTGAAATTATCTGGAACACAAGTGTTGAAGCAATTAAATGATCTGAAGATTGAAACTGAATATAAGAAGGAGGATGTGTTCAGCAAGAGGAAAAGGGAAGAACAAGAAAAAGAGATCGCAAAAACACAGAATTTGCCAAAAACAAGATTGAGTTGGAAGAAGAAGAGCATCTTTTTTGAACTACCATATTGGGAACATAATTTGATTCGCCACAATCTAGATGTTATACATATTGAAAAAAATGTTTGCGATAATATTCTTTTTACTTTGTTAGGCACTAAAGGCAAAACAAAAGATAATTTGAAGGCTCGAAAAGACCTCAGAGATATGAAAATTCGATCAGAGTTGCATCCTCAACCACGAGGAAGAACTCAAGAGTACTTGCCTCCAGCCGAGTTCACAATGAGCAACAAAGAGAAGGACATTTTCTTAAAAGTGTTGCGAGATGTAAAAGTCCCTGACGGTTATTCATCTAATATATCACGGTGCGTGCATATGGAAGAGCGGAGTATATGGGGTCTGAAGAGTCACGATAATCATATTTTGATGCAACAATTACTTCCTATAGCTATTCGAAGGGTCTTGCCAAAGCATGTTGTTAAATCCTTAATTGAATTAAGCAACTGCTTTGTGGTGTTGTGTTCAAGTGTAAATAGTATGGCAGACTTGGGAAATTTTGAAGAGCGTATGGCGCTTACCCTTTGTAGTCTTGAGAAGATTTTTCCGCCTGAATTTTTTGATATAATGGAACACTTGCCTATCCATTTAGTTGATGAATTAAAGATTGCTGGGACCATATTGTATCGTTGGATGTATCCAATGGAAAGGTATTTGCACACTTTAAAACTCTATGTGCAGAACCGTGCTCATCCGGAGGCCTCTATTGCTAAATCAGTACTTTTGGAAGAATGCATGACTTTTGTTCAAAGTATTTGGATAATAATGTGGAAACTAGAATGAAACGGCGAAGAAGAAATCATGATGGAGGGAAGAAATCTGGTCGTGCTGTAGGTAAAGAGGTGCACTTTCTACTTGACCCAGTCATGCACATGCAAGCTCATCGATATGTGCTTGCCAACACGGAGGCAGTGGCACCATTCATTGAGTAAGTTTTACAGCTTGATTAATACCTTTATTTGTATCCTCTCATTTAGTTATGAAATTTATATATATTTTGACATCTCCACAGAAAACATCTTGCTGAACTTGCAGTAAACTATCCACAAGCTTCACAACAACACCTTGTTAGTCGCCTTCACAATGAACAATTTGGCACTTGGTTTAAGGAACATGTAAGTGTATATATCCTTTTTGGGTACTTTGAATAAACTAACAAATTATAAAAATGGTCCTTTTATATCATTATTGAACTTCTGATTTAATGTTTTTGAAATGTAGGTGAAGGGTTTACAAGGCGATGTACAAATATCAGAGGAGATAAGAAGCTTAGCTTCGGGTCCTCTTAAGGATGCACTGAGATTTAATTCTTACATTATTAACGATTTTAGATTTCGAACAAAGAAAGTTGATGTTCGTAGAAAAACTCAAAACAGTGGAGTCCTCCTCAAAGCTGAACAAATGAGTTATTCTAGTCGAAAAGATAGAAATCCTCTTCCAGGAGATGTTACATTCTATGGACAGCTTACAGACATCATTGAAATTAAATATTTAAATGGCATGAAGTTTGTGTTATTTAAGTGCAATTGGGTTAACCCACGAGTGGGCCGAAAATTGGATGAGTTTAACTTTACTCTAGTAAACTTCAATCATTTGTTATACAAAGAGAACAGAGTGACTGATGAACCTTATATCTTAGCATCCCAAGCAGAACAAGTTTGGTACATTCAAGACCCTCTAGACCCCGATTGGCATGTTGTTGTTCAAATGTCACCACGAGACACATTTGACAAGTACTCAACAACTTTAGAAGATTCAGAAGTTTATAGAGTGGAACCTTATAGCATGCAACATTTGGATGAAGCTCATAATGGATCTTGGGTTAGGCAAGGAGTGGAGGGCTTGGTTGTTGACGCAACTAATTGTGATGGTGATGATAACCAAGACGAGATTGATGATGAGCAGCAATGATGTGAACTGTTTCAATTCTGCAAAATACAAACTTGTACTCATTGCTAGTTAATTTGAAACTATTGTTGTGTTCTAATTATTTGCTATGAACTGATGTTCATCCTATAACTCTGATACTTCAAACTATTGCTAGTTAATTTGATAGCTATAAATACAGTGTATAGAATTCCAGACTTTTGGTTAAGTTTTGTTTGATGTGCCATCCTCATATATAGAATACATCTATTTTTGCATACACTTTTCATGCTAGTAGTGTATCTACATGCTGTTGACACCTAGGTATAACCTAACAATAGAACTAGCCAATACAGGTACAACTTTATACCATATGATTATGCACCTAGTTCCTAGCCTAATAATACCAACTTTACTTATTTGGGTGATTTTATCTCATTTATTTTCAGGTCGTAGATGGAAAAAATGTCAGCTGTTAAGAAACGGTTTATCAAGCCTGGGACCGTATCAGAATATGAGAAGAAAAGAATGGACAATATTGCTAGAAATAAAATAAAAATGGATGCTTTGAAATTGCAAGAAGCTTCAAATCTTGTGATGAATCCCAAGAAGAATATTCCTACAAGTTCAAGAGTGCTCGACAATGATGATTTTCTTAGCGGGGAAGGTAGCAACATTAATGATGAACCTCCTGTCCAGAGAGTGAAAAAGGTAATAATTTTTTTTAATTTAATAATCTGTTGGAACATCGGTCATCATCTATTATTTTTATTCTCTTCCAGGTTACAACTGGTCCTACTCGTAAGTCGTTTTATGTTGCCCATGAGTTGGATGACGGTAACACTATGAATGAAGAATCTATTGGTGCTAAGAAGAAGAAGGTAAATAATTTGATCATGAATTAAATATTTTATTCACTAACTTGTTAGAGTAATGCTATTACCATACAGGAATTGATCTTGCACTATTACAGAACTTGTTTTTATACATGATTGCTTGGGAACATAAGTAATTGCCTTATTGAAATGTGATACTGTCAAGGAAAAGACAAGTTACATTGATACTGATTATTTTGGTCATTACAACCTGATAGATCTGTTTATATTCTCTTTATTACTATATGTGTTATGCATTTCCAGATTGTATACAGTGGTCCTACGCGGAAATCAGCTCGCATTCTCCAGAATATGGAGGATGTTGTAGCAAAGGGGAAGAGGACATTGGATCCTCAGTTAGAACCTTCTTTTATGGAGGATATCTTGGGCAGCCCTGGATCAGCATCTCAGTGCTTTGAGGAGAGCGAAGATGAGCCGGTAGATAATACACTGGAGGGTAAGTATTCGCCAACTCTTGTCCTCAATGCAAACGTTCAATTTTTAAATTAAACTCCTGTTGGCCTCAATGCATCAGCTGGCCTCAATGCAAACGTTCCATCTTGATGATTTTTTGTGGTTCTACTTGATGTTTTCTCTAATGGGCATCTCTTATTTTCCTACTTTGTTGAATATGCATCCCTGGAAGTTAGATTTTTTTTAACACTGTTCTGATGTATGATCTTCTGGTCTTGTCTGAAGTTTCAAGTTTCTCTCTCTCTCTTTTTAACACTGTTCTGATGTACGATTCTCTCTTTTTTTTTTTGGGTTTCAATCACATCAAAGTTTTTATTTTGAAGATGGTTTATGGTTCTCTGTGATGTTTTCTTTTGTGGGCATCTCTTATTTTCCTATTTGATCGAGTGTGTGCAAAAAGGTTGAATTTTGATACGATTTTCTATTAGTTCATTTGTTGGTACTTCTTCTGGACTAATGAGTGATTACCTACTAGTATTATATACACGATTTTGAAGAGTCTTTCCCTCGTGTTTCTTATTAGGTACTACGGGGAGTGGTGCTTCCGCTAGGTAAGGTAGAGGACCTGCCAAGCCATGGAAAGACTGGGATAGCGGAGTAAGAAAAATTATAGAGTGGGATGAAGATTGTCAACCGGTTGGAGAAAATGCACATTGTTTGATGACTCATCTTGGTAACCTTGCAAGAAATGGCGAACTGTTCCCATTGACAATGCTATCTTGGCGCAAGGCCGATAAGGATACTCTAGAAATGATCTGGTTATCGGTGAAGGTAACTCCTTCTCTTTGTCTCTTGGCGCAGGGCCGATATTTAATCTAGAATTATTTAACTTCTTGGTACTGCATTTTTGGTGGCATAAACCGACATTCAAACATTTTATTCACAGTTCACATTGATCTTCAATAAGGCTTACTAAATACTAATTCTGCAATAAGAAGCATATGCATGCCTGCAGCAATGAAACATCTTCAAATCAAATGGAAACATATGAAAAATGCAAAAACACATTCCTGATACATTTGCCTAAGGTGCTGATCTATTGCATTTGTATGGATGTGCACTGATTTGGAGCATTAGGAAGCTTATACTGAAATCAATTTTGAGGTACCGAACTGTTTTTGGGTCACTATTAACTGTTTTTTTTCTTAGGATAACACAAATGCTCCGGATGGCTTTAAAGATATTTGTTTTAGAAAGATGGGAGTTGCTTGGAGAGCCTTCAAGCACCGCGTGAAGAAGGACTTCTATCAAAAATTCGAGAACAATGCAGAACGTTTACAAACAGTGCCACCCCGGGTGGAGCCCACTCAATGGCCAACGCTAGTGGCATATTGGAGTTTGGATGAGACAAAGGTATGACTCAACTAGCAAATAGCTTGATCGATATTTATACTAGTAGTGAACAGCTAATTTCAGTTCAATTATAATATTCATTAATTTTTAGAAAGTTTCGGAGACAAACAAAGGTAATCGAGGAAAACTTTGTGCCCTCCCTAGAACAGGAAGAAGATCATTTCCAGAGATAAAGAGAAAGGTTTGTATTGTGTTTTTTTTTAATAAAGAGAATGTCTTTCTAGTTGATAGTGTTTAATGTTTTACTTTTATGTTTGGAACATGTACAAACACTTCAGAGGAGGTTGGAAAACAAGCCTGTCGACCTTGTCAACATGTGGAGAGCTACTCGAGGCAAAGCTGGCAGTTATAACGAAGAAGACGGAGCGGCTGGTACAGAGGTATTATAATATATGTCAGAATTTTATTGCTCAAAATAGAACAGCCAAACTATCATCACGAGGTCCTCAAATTCAAATTTTAGGACCATACTCGTATATTATCAAGCATCTGCATACAATCGTCAAAATTTAATTATGTACAAAATATTGATTTCTGCATATTTTATATATTTTCATACCACAAAAAAATATAGGAACAGATCACGGAGAATTGATTAATTAAGAAGCAAATATAAGTCTCCAGAAATGTACTATTGTATCCACAAAGTCTCACACATCACATAATCCATCAGATCTGCTCGTTTCGAAGCCATCAAAGACCTCTCCACGAGAAAATCCGAACAATTTTTTGTTACGGTATTATAAAATGTTATAACCAGCGGGTATTATATTATATATGTCATACTAATCTCCTTGCATGTTATAGAAAATGTTAGAAAGGCGGATTGAAGAGCTGCCCGTGGAAGAACGAGACAACGAGGAGCAATTGAATAAGGTTTACACGGAAGTGGTTGGACAAGATGGCCACGGACGAGTTTTAGGCCGAGGAGTGGGTACAAGACAAAGTGGTCAATCTTCAACATCTCAGATAGAACTTGAAAAAACAAAGAATGCTGAAATTGAACAACTGCGAAAAGATGCGGAGAAACTACGAGAAGAGACTGAGGCGTTAAGGAGAGAGCGTGACGAGCAAGAGGCTCGACATACAAAAGAGGTTGAGACAATGAAAAATGATCTTAAAGCTGAGCGTCTTGCGCAAGAGGCTCGACATAAGGAAGAGCTCGAGAGGATGAAGAGTGAGCTTAGCAGTGAGCTCAAAGCTATGGTCGCGGGTGCTTTCCGCCTTCCTGATATATTCAAGTAAGTTTAAAAAGTCGTAGGTTTGTCAATGCTGCTGGCATTTAAATTGGTTTCCTTTCCTTCTTCTACTTAATCTGAGATTTAGGGAGGATAATGAATTGGTTTCCCTTCTTTCCTTCCTAACTGAGATTGATTCCAGTTTTGCGTAGCCTGAAAATAGGCCATGTATTTCCTGCCTTCATGATTACATTAACTGCCCTTTAAAGTGTTCTACTGATTTTTCCCTTTCTTGTTGAATGTACCCTTCACTGTTTGAGCATTCCTGCACACATATTTACACAGAGCATGCACACACTCACTGTTAATAACTTACACTGGTTTTCCAGATTTGTTCACTGTCACACACTTCTCCTTATTCACTATCACATTTTTCCTGCACACAAATTGCACATTGGTTCACCTTCTTCACTGTTTTATGCTTCCTGAAATTGCTACCTGCTACACACACACACACTAGCACCCTCTTTCCTATTCTCTAATTTCTAAGTCTTTACACAGTAGGTTTGTAAATTACTTTTCCATGAATCTGAGGTCCTATTTAACTTATAACTAACCATATTTCTGGCATTTATTTGTTTCCAGGTAGCCAATGCTGCTGGCAATCTGGATTGTTTTGTCAATGGATGTGTTTTGGACTTGTGTAAAAAGTATAGGTTTTATTTTGTTTCCAGGGCAGCCATGGATGTGTGGTTTTATTTTGTTGACAGTCATGGATTGGTTTGTCAATGGATGTGTGGTCTTTTTTTGTTTCCAGGGCAGCCATGGATTGGTTAAGTGAATGCTTGCTAATGTAAAACTTGATAGGAACACAGTGATGTAAGACTTGGATTTTATTTTGTGAACAATGGGTTTTATTTTGTTTCCAGATTTTATTTGGTGAACAATGGGAACACAGTGATGTAAGACTTCGACTTTATTTTGTTTCCAGATTTTGGGAACATAGTGATGTAAGACTTGGATTACATTTAAATATGTTTTATAGAAATTGTTTTGGTAATGTTGCGGCTACGTTCTGTATGAATTTTTAGAGTGAACAATGGGAACATTCTAAGTGATGTAAGACTTGGATTTCATTTTGTGAACAATGGGAACACTCTAAGTTCTGTATGAATTTTGTGAACAATGGGATTTCATTTTGTGAACAATGGGAACACTCTAAGTTCTGTATGAATTTTTGTTGTATATAAAATTCAATTATAGAATTTTAGAGTGTATAAAATTATTCGCACGATTACAGTACTTTTTAAAATTCCGTCGCTTATTTATTAGGACGAAATATATCTGTTACAAAAACTTGTTTTTTGGGACAAATTAATAAACCGTCACACAAAAGCATAAATTTGAAAACTTTTGAGACGTCTTGCCTAACCGTCCTTTAAGAGTAATTAGGACGGCAATATCCGTCCCTAATGTTTTTGCCACGCCACCCTAATGGGACCGGCCATTGCCGTCCCAAAGGCCGTCCCAAATAGTTGTTGGGACGGTAATTGCAGTTTTTAAGACGGTTTTTCGTTATCCCAAAAGGCCACTTTTTTTGTAGTGGCAAGAGTGAAGCAGAGCACGAGCAGTATCTCAGAATTGTCCTCCAGATTCTCAGAAAGCACCAGTTGTACGCCAAGTTCAGTAAATGCGAGTTATGGCTCGATCGCATTTCTTACTTGGGTCACATCATTACCAGAGGAGGAGTGGAAGTGGATCCCCAGAAGATTGTGGCTATCGAGGTATGGCTAGTACCCAGCTCAGTGGCAGAAGTTCGCAGCTTTCTTGGATTGGCCGGCTACTACCGACGGTTCGTTTCTGATTTTGCAAGGATTTCAGCGCCGATGACCCAGTTGACCCGCAAGGATGTGCCGTTCGTTTGGACAGCAGAATGTCAGGAATCATTTGAGAAGTTGAAGCGAGGATTGATAGCGGCTCCCATTCTCACCCTTCCAGATGGGACCAGAGGATTCACAGTTTATTGCGACGCTTCAGGCAGAGGATTGGGATGTGTTTTGATGCAGCATGGAAAGATAATTGCTTATGCGTCACGTCAACTCCGTGATCATGAGAAGAATTACCCGACCCACGACTTGGAGCTAGCAGCAGTAGTGTTTGCACTTAAGTTGTGGAGGCACTACTTGTACGGAGACAGAGTGGAGATATTTACTGATCATAAGAGCCTGAAGTATGTTTTCACCCAGAAGGATCTTAATATGCGGCAGACAAGATGGCTCGAGCTACTGGTGGACTACGATGTGGATTTGCAGTATCATCCAGGGAAGGCCAACGTTGTAGCAGATGCGTTGAGCCGGAGAGCCGGAGTTTATTTCCTGACGGCGCAACCAGAGTTATCGTCGGATCTTCAGAAGATGGGAATTGAAGTGGTTCTTCCTTCCAATGTGGCCTTGATGGCCAGCCTACAGATTCAGTCCACCATAGTTGAGAGGATCCGGACAGCACAGTTAACAGATTCCAAGATTCAGCGGCTCAGAGCAGAGTGCGAGGTAGGGAGAAGGCCAGAGTTATGTATTCATGAGGATGGTACACTTCGACACGGCGCGCGTCTTTGTGTACCCAGTGGAGATATCAGACAAGAAGTCATGGCGGAGGCTCACAGTTCGCAGTACTCCATTCACCCAGGCGGCACGAAGATGTACAGAGATATTCGTCAACACTTTTGGTGGAATGGTATGAAGAGGGAGATAGCCCGGTATGTCTCTCGATGTTTGGTTTGCCAACAGGTCAAGGCTGAACATCAGAGGCCAGCTGGACTTCTTCAACCTTTACCGATCCCAGAATGGAAATGGGAACACATTACCATGGATTTCGTGACCGGATTACCCAGATCTCCGACAGGCAGAGATGCTATTTGGGTCATTGTGGACAGGCTTACCAAGGTGGCACACTTTCTTCCATTTAGAGTTGGACAGTCGACGGCGCAGCTAGCAGAGATGTATCTCAGGCAGATCGTCAGACTTTACGGAGTGTCAGTCAGCATAGTATCAGACAGGGATACGAGATTCATATTGCACTTCTGGCGCAGTCTTCATCAAAGTTTGGGGACTCGTCTCAAGTTCAGCTCAGCGTATCATCCGCAGACAGATGGGCAGTCAGAGCGTACTATACAAACTCTTGAAGATATGTTGCGGTCGTGTACCCTTGACTTCGGTGGTTCGTGGGAGGATCACCTGCACCTGGTGGAATTCTCGTACAACAATAGTTTCCAAGCCAGTATCCAGATGGCACCCTTCGAGGCTCTGTATGGTAGAAAGTGCAGATCCCCGTTAGCATGGGAGGATGTCGGAGAGAGGCAGATGCTCGGTCCAGAACAGATTTCTCAGACGGTTGAAGTGGTCAGGAGAGTCAGAGATCACCTCCGAGTTGCTCAGGATCGCCAGCGCCATTGGGCCGATGCTCATCGGCGTCCCTTAGAATTTGCCGTCGGCGATCATGTATTCCTTAGGATCTCGCCTACCCGCGGTGTCATTCGTTTTGGCGTACGGGGAACGCTTAGTCCTAGGTATATAGGGTCGTTCGATATTCTGGAGCGAGTAGGCGATGTGTCCTATCGTCTCGCTCTTCCGCCGTCGCTAAGTGAGGTACATGATGTATTCTATGTGTCCCAATTACGACGGTACATCCCGGACCCGAGCCATATCCTAGATCATTCGGAATTGGTTGTTGGTACCAACCTTTCGTACGAGGAGAGGCCCGTGTCTATTTTGGACCGGAAGGAAAAGACGCTCAAGAACAAGACTATTAACTTAGTTCGTGTTGCTTGGGGTCATCACTCTCTAGGTGAGTCAACGTGGGAGCGTGAGGACGACATCCGATCGCGATATCCCTACCTGTTTGACTCGTGAGGTACAATGTCTTTCTTATGCCTTACGCTTTCCCTTTCTTGCTTGTATTGTATGATTGTATGATTGAACTGCTTAACGTAGCTTGCCTGTGCTTAGTATAGCTTGTCGTGGCAATCTCTAGCTCCTTGATTAAATTCCGAGGACGGAATTCTTTGAAGGTGGGTAGAGTTGTCACCCCCATTTCCTGTATTACGTATTTATGCTTGTATTTGATTTTGGCACGTATTTTAATTTTCTCGACTTACGGATTTTGGTTTCTCGTAAATGGGTTTGGACCACGGCTTGGTTTTATTTTGTGGAATTGGGTTGGTTTGATTAGGTTTGGTTTAATATGAGTGGAACACCTTAGCCTATTCTCCCCCTCAACACAACACACCCGCCCTCATTATATCTCCACCAACCTTTCTCTCTCCTCTTTATTCTCCATTAACTTCTCCATCTTCTTCCTTCTTCCACACAACTCCCCAACCCATAGGCAAGTGCACCTTGCCATCAAATAAGCACCACTTTTTATTTGTCCATTAGCTAGATTAGGCCATGGAGAATAACTTTAGAACTTGACATTTTGTGATTTGGAGTTTCCTTTGTTCTAGATCTAGGTTTTTACTATTTTCGAATTTACATGGTTTTGATCTATTTAACTTTGATTTTTGTATGTTTTGATGCTTCCATGTGGAAGAGAATTCGATTTTACTCAAGTTAGAACTTTGAAAATCTAGATTTGGTTTTAATTTGGCTAAGTTATGAAGAATTGAAGTTCTTGGTGTTCTTGGACTTGCTCTCGGCCAGGAAGAACAGCCCTCTGCCTTGCGCTTTTTAGCGCATGGCCGATTACGCACCCCCGGCCTGTGCTCCTTAGCGCATGGCCGATTGCGCAATCACTTGGCCAGTGCTTTGCGCTGCGCTGGATTGCGCTGGCGCAAGCTAGCCATGCGCAAGCCAGCCATGCGCAAAGTAACCCCTGCGCAATCGACCATTGCGCAATCCACCCCTGCGCAATCGACCATTACACAATTCACCCCTGCGCAGTTGGCCCCTGCGCAACCTGACTCCTGCGTAGTCTACCTTCTGCGCAATCTATCCATGCGCCATCCATTCCTGCGCAACCTGATCCAGCGCAATCCATCTGCTGCGCAGCTCATCCTGCGCAGTTGGTACCCTGCGCAGCTCACCCTGCGCACTTGGCACCATGCGCAGTACGTACCCTGCACAACCTACTTGTCTATGATGAATTTGATATTTCTTGATCTTGGCTCTTCTATAGTCCTATTTTATATTAGTATTTTATTAGGTATTTTACGCCCATTTTATATCCTTACGCCTTTTGTCATGAACTTGATTTTACTTAATATACTTGGAATGACTATTGTACATGGCCTGGTATGACAAGGAACTAGCATAACATGACAGTGACCCGTAGTGGTGCACTCCTGACATGACCAACTTGACTTGATAGTGGCCCGTGGCGGCGCACTCCTGACTTGACTTGACTTGTAACTTATAACTTGACTCGTATAATCAACTTGACACCGTGGGTGTTCCTGCTTGCTTGCTTGTACAATCCACTTGTCTTGTCTTGCATCATGTCTAGGACGTGACTTCCTGGATACCACGGCCAGGGACTCGCGCTAAATTGGATTAGGCTAATGATTAGATCAAACTAGAACATGGAGAATTCCCAGTCACAGGCAATCTCGTTATCTGGGCGCTTTAATGGACTTGTAGCTTGCCGACGAGTAGAGCACATTTCCAGCACACTGTCATGTGTTGCACCCTCTAAGTCACCTAAGGGTACAATTGTCTCCCGGGCAATGTACCCACCTATAACTCTCAACCCGCGGAAGGATAACTGGATAGTCTGCAGGGGTTGGGACTGGGAGTTTCTCACTTGCATCTTGTTAGTAATTAGGTTTGTGATAACCCTAGTTAGTTAAAGTAGTAAGCCGTAGTATTTGTTTGGCCGATTGCGAATGGATGGTGTCCAGCCTTGTCTAAGTCTTGTCTAGCTCTAGTACCTGCTATCTCCTGAGCATGTTTGTTTTACTTATCTTAACGATAAATGGGTAGAGACAGTGAGCTATTCAGGCGAAGGGGTACAATCCCGGTCCTTGTTTGGTTTAAGGATTGTAACCTGGCTCCCGGAATGGTTCCACGTCCCTAGTCGTTTATCGCCCTATGTACTTTACTACTTGTACTTTTATTCTTTATGTTCTAATATGCTGGCTTTTGTTCTTATTTGTGGCCTCCTTTGTGGCACTTGCTCTTTCTGGGGTTTGACCCAGCTGGTTTTGTGTGGCCAGATTTCGGAGCAGCTCCCGAGGATCTACCGAGCTTCCAGCCCAATGGTGACAACTAGATGGAACCCGGGCCAAGAGTGGATTTTCCTTTTTGTTTCACCCACTTATATGTAATTTATTCTTTTGAGGCGTTTAGCCGACGAGCACCTGTTAGCTCGATGCACATTTACTTACTGTCTGCCTACGGGCTGCAAATATGATTAACAAATCCTAGGGTTGATCATGTATGACTGAACTCTTGCTAGTCCCATCTTTTTGTACGACTAGCTTCATGATCATCCAATATGTAATATTTGGGACGCCTTATATATATATTTGATGCTCTAATATCTTGTAACTCTGTTAATTGCTTGAGATTGAGACAATAGGCTTGACCTTAAGAGACTGCTGGCTTGTAGTAAACCCTCATATCTAGACAGCCGTGACCGTATAGTTGAGATGTATTCTATTTCAATATACGTAGCTGGCTATGTCTGCCCCCGCTCTCCAGTATTCTGGTTCTGGGGCGTGACAGCGTACAACTGGTTTTCTCTCAAAACCTGTAATACCTTCCTGAGGTGACCTTCATGCTCTTCTTCGCTGGCTAAGTAAACGAGAATGTCGTCGAGGAACACAACGACAAATTGATCCAAGTATGGCTTAAAGATGCGGTTCATCAAATCCATAAATATTGCTGGAGCATTGGTCAATCCAAACGGCATAACTAAAAATTCGTAATGCCCGTACTTCGACCTGAATGCTGTCTTGGGAATATCCTCCTCCCGAACTCTAACTTGATGATATCCTGACCGAAGATCTATCTTGGAAAATACTCTGGCTCTGCTCAACTGATCAAACAAGTCGTCGATCCTCGGTAGTGGGTACTTGTTCTTTACTGTTGCCGCATTGAATTTCCTATAGTCAATGCACAATCGGGATGACCCATCCTTCTTCCCTACAAGTACCACTGGTGCTCCCCATGGTGATTCCCTGTCCCGAATGAACTTCTTCGCCTTCAATTCTTCTATATGCTGGTACACCTTGGCCTGCTCTGAATCTGGCATTCTGTAAACTCGATTCGACAGCGGTTCGGTCCCTGGCACCAATTCTATACTGAACTCGACATCTCTCTTCGGTGGTAAACCTGGTAGTTCTTCCGGAAATACATCAAGAAATTCTTCCACTACCCTCGGGACTTGAACTCCTTCCAATGCTGCTACGACTCCGCCTGCCAACTGTTCTGTTCCCGGCCTGACCAAAGCGAACTGTCTCATGCCTGGAATATCAAAAGATACGCTCCCTCTATGGCAATCTGTTGTAGCATGACTGTCTTTCAGCCAGTCCATGCCCAAGATAACATCAAAATTTCCCATAGGAAATTCTATCAACCTAGCGGGTAAGGAACGCCCGCACACTACGACTCTACATGCTGGAATAATCCTACTAACTCCTACAAGCCCATTACCAGTGAGTATATTCAACCTCTCTGGCAATGCCTCAAATTCCAATCCTAGTCGTGTTGTAAATCGTGTAGATACAAATGAATGTGATGCTTCTGAATCAAACAATGCTACTGCGGAAGATGAGAAGACGAGAACGTTACCTGCCACAACGTTTCCCGATGCCAATGCCTCCTCCAAAGAAAGATTGAACGCCTGTCCTTGGCCTCCATGCTGATTTTCCTGCTGCGGCCCTGCCCGGTGTTGCTGCTGGCCCTTACCTCGATGATGCTGGGGTGGTCTCAAGTGTTGCTGCTGTATCGGCGGTCCCTGCTGCCGAAACATCTGAGCTTGCGTCAATAACGGGCGTTGAGCCAATGGTTTTACTGCTACCGCTGGCCCTCGATACTGGCCTGTCCCTGGTGCTGGCAGGGCAGGAAATGGTTGCACTGGCCCTCCTGGCCTCGAACTCATGGGGCAAGTGGAAACCCGGTGATCCGGACTCCCACATACCAAGCATAACCCATTAAATGCCCGGCATATATTCTTAGTGTGCCCTGCCTTCCCACAATAAGTGCAACCCGCGGGTGGCTGCTGATTCTTCCTCTGCTGCTGTTGCTGTCTGGCTGGTGGTGCTGGCCCTCGCACCGCCACATCATGAATGCGGACGCCAGAGGACGGTGCTGTCGATCGGGGTGCTGCTCCCCCTCATCCTTCCATCTGGTTGTGAGACCTCTTCTGGCCCCCAGCCCTAGTCGCCATCCTCTGGATAGTGATCTCATGCCTCCGGGCCGCCGTCAGTACCTCATCAAAAGTCTGGTAGTTATGCCCCTCTACCAGTTGCAAGAGTTCAAGATGAAACCCTTGTTGAAACCTCATGGCCCTCTGGCTCTCCGTGGCTACCATCTCTGGGGCAAACCTACTCAATCTACAGAACTCCGCTGCATAAGCATCCACGGTCTTCCCAGCCTGCTTGAGGCTGATGAACTTCTGCTGTAGCTCGAATTGAGCTACCACTCCATAGTACTTGGTCTTGAATCTGGTAGAAAAATTGTCCCATGCAATAGGACGCCTGGCACCTACTTTCTCTGATTCCCACCAATCACGGGCGAGATCCTGGAGTAACAACTTTATTTGGTCCACTTGCTCCTCCGCTGGAACTTTGGCTGCCTTCAAAATGGCCTCAATATCCTTGAGCCACGCATCTGCTGTGATAGCATCTTCTGTACCTTCGAAACGTCGGGGGTTGTACTTGCAGAATCGGGTCGACGCTCCTGAATTAGTCCTCACTCCTCTTTCTAATGCCGTCTGCAAGCCTTGATTAAGTAACACATTCTGCTCTTGTTGCTGAGCATGCATCTGTTGCTGGACCAACATCTGATGTTGTTGCGTGGCCATCATCCCTCTGATGATCTCTAGGAGGGCTGGTGTATCTACTGTCCCCGGAGTGGACGGAATCATCGGTGAGATCGGAACCTCCGGATATTGTGGCCCAACGGCTGGCTCTACTATCACCTCTGCTTGGACGTGCTCTTGGGGAAGCACTGGCCCTTGCTGCTGACCAACATGGTCCTGCTGCTCTAGTTGTTGTTGTTCTGACGCGGACGAGGAGCCCCTAATACAAGGGACAAGAGAACAATCAAACGACCGGACAGGAAAGATCAAGGAAGTCAAGGGATACCGGGGTGTCAAGATGGGATCGAGAGCAACGAATCATGAGATCAAAGGGAGAACATGTGTGATTGAGACCTCCTATAAAATAAAAGCACACCACAAGTCTGAAAACAGACCTGCATGGGCCACCACTAAAACCTTGTCACGCCCCAGACCCGAAACACCGGGGGACGGGGACGGACTTGGCCAGCTACATATTACGGGTAGAAGAAATACTGAATAATACGATCAATGCTGTAAACTAGACAAGGGGGTGCATACTACATACAAGTCTCGCTAGGGTCACATGACAGCTATTGTCTCAATCAATGAATCAAGTAGCAGTAAATAAAGAGCATATATGATAAAGCAGTAAGGCGTCCCAAACGCTCGGTCAAAATGTTCTTGAGATCTGGCTTTACAAAACATAGCCAGAAGATATGATAAGGTATACACAATCGCTATCAGCTGCAGTCTGAATTAATTACAATTATGTAAAAGCAAGTGCTAGACAGTCCGACTAACAGGTCGGTGCCAAAACGGCAAAAGTAAAGTAAAGAATAAGACGAGTAGGGAGTCAAGAAACCCACTCGTGGCCTCCTGCGGTCATCCTTCTAGTATTGACCATCTTGAGGGTAGAAGTAAGCTGAGTCCTCGGAAGCTGGCTCTAGATCTGGCCATGCAAAACCAGAGAGGTTAGACCTCCAATAGCAAGCACCACAAAGGAAGCACGACATGAAGAATTAAAACCAGTAATAAGGGTTAACGATATAAATAAGATAAATAGATCTTTGCCTCTTACTAAGGTACGCCTAGTGTCTTGACACTCCGAACCAACTCCCCAACCAAACAAGGACAGAAGTTGGCCCGTTATGTCAGGACGTTCAGCTTACCTCAATAGTTGGCAAAGTAGGATACAACCCACAATCAAATCAGTTTAAGCGGCCAGGCAATTATTACGGCTTACTACTAGTGAGCTCCAAGTTACCCTGGAACCATGCATTAGGGAATTTCTCAGTTCTTACTATAGACAAACAAGGCTGGTCGATCCAATAATCAGTTGCGCCATGCGGGGAAACGAGTCCCAGCGGGACGCTCGTCGATTGGGAAAAGTAAACCGGATACCACTCCCTGCCCGTGTGGTAGATATGCAGTATCCGTGGGAACCAGCCGGCGTGTCGGGACACTATTTGTCCCAAGGACGGCCGTCATGTAAGAACTCGGAAATCCATTCTCTCCATGCAGTAATTATTTTATTTAACTTAGTTGGCCCTATGTTAATTGAAATCTCATGCCGTGGATCATGAGTATTTCGCATGAGTACTTTCGTACAAGGTACGATATGCGTAACTCTACAACGATGCCAGTGCGGTTGGGTTGTAGGTCCTACATAGCGTAATGTAACAATCAAACCTATCCACGGGATAATCATGCCTTGACATTAGGATACACGTGCTGCTTTTGTAATACGAAATTAATTATCGGTGCCATAGCACCTACTCAAATTCATGTACATAATTATAAGTTGGAGATCAGCACGGTTACATTGTCAATGATCGGGATCAGCCAGTCGTTCTCAATGGTTCATACATGAACATGCCCCATTCAGTACAATAAGACGACTAGCCAGTCTCTTAGTTCCAGACATAGGAACGCATGATCAATATTAAGTCAGGATAACAATCATTGTCAATTCGTGACAAGGCATGGTAGTCAAAAGTTCTATATCAAGAGTAAGAGAAACTTGCATAAAATAGTTGGTAACATATTCTTGAAGCCAAGGAAAAGATCTACAACTTTCATATTGGAAGCTAGGAGAAATTCGGGCCAGAAAACAGTCAAAAAGAGCATCAAACAATCAAAATCAGCCAAAAATTAGCCTCATGCGGCTAGAAATTCTTATGCGGTTCAAAAATTCTTATGCGGCTCAAAAATGCTCATGCGGCCAAAAATTCTTATACGGCTCAAAAATTCTTATGCAGCTCAAAATTGCTCATGCGGCCAGAAATTCTTATGCGGCTCAAAAATGCTCATGCGGCCAGAAATGGTCATGCGGCCAGAAATTCTTATGCGGCTCAAAAATTCTTATGCGGCTCAAAAATGCTCATGCGGCCAAAAATGGTCATGCGGCCAGAAATTCTTATGCGGCTCAAAATTTCTTATGCGGCTCAAAAATTCTTATGCGGCCAGAAATTCTTATGCGGCTCAAAAATGCTCATGCGGCCAGAAATGGTCATGCGGCCAGAAATTCTTATGCGGCTCAAAATTTCTTATGCGGCTCAAAAATTCTTATGCGGCCAGACACTATTCATCGTCCCTGCCAGAATCAGGACAGATGAACATAGAAGTTTGACCAAAATTGTTTTGGCCATAACTTCCTCAAATCAAGTCGAAATCTAACTTTTCAAAAGCCAAACTTGGGTGGAATTGAATTCTCTACAATATAGAACAATCAAAACATGAAAATGATGAAGTTTGATATATCAAAACCCAAGAAAACCAAAAAAGAAAAAAACTTATATCTACACAAAGCTAACCATGGAAAACAAAAACTACAAGACCTAAACATGTAGAGAAAGAAGAGACAAACACAATGGACTAAAAATAAATGGAGATACATGAAATCCTCCATGATGTGCAAGATGTACTTGCCTCTCACAAGTGGGTTAGCGTTTGGTGGAGGAGTAAATGTGAATGAATGAAGAGAGAGAATGAAAGAAGAAGTTTTATATCAAGGTCAAGTGGATCTCCACCATTCATTCTCTCCACCAAATCCAAGCCATCCATTCCTTTCCATGTTGAACCAAACCAAACCAAGTTGGTTTACCATGAACCGAAATGAACCAAGAGCCAAAAAAAAGCAAAAAATAAAATACAGAAAAATAATTAGCAAGAAATTAAAGGAATTAAATACAAAATAAATGCATGACAGATACTAAATAAATTCGGGCAAGCGGTATACGTATAAAAATACACATTCCGGAAACGGGGAGTGACATCATGCATGAAGACAAGTATCTTCATGTGAATTTACCTAAATATCCTTGTAGCTTCATGCAAAGGGACAAGTGAATGATGATGTGTCATAGAAAATATGCAATTACATTTTTTTTTCCCAATGACCAAAGTTGCAATATATATATATATATATATATATATATATATATATATGTATATATATATATATATAAAAGAAATTAGTTAATACTTATAAAATATATTTTTTTTGAAATAATTAATTCTTGTGGCTACCAGGAAATTCGATGTCAGATTTCGTATTTCGAATGTAGCTATGACATACTTCAATTGAGATTTTAGTAATTTAAATAGGAACTTAATACCATATTACATTCATGGGAAATGATCATAAATTAACGTTTTTTTCATGAATGTCCAAAATGAGTTGCATATCGATCATCAACCAATGGCACATTCTTCATTCTCAAACATAAGCACTCACAAATTTCTTCAACTATATTTGAAGGTTATTCCTTTTGTTTGTACCAATCCATTTTTTTAATCTGCAAGTAGGTTTATGATTCTATCAGTCCTTATAAGGCTAAATTATAACTTAATATTTTTAACTATTTACAACTTAATATTCTAAACTTTGATAAGACGGCTTTCTACCATCAACTATTGAAAATTTGTACGGTGATACCATTTGTCAGCAAGGATTATTTTTTTTGTTAAAATTTTTGACTAAAATAGCACCCATCACCCCTCCCTCCCTCGGCAGCACCCCCAATCCCCCCAGCGACCTCTACGCCTCCCTGGCTGCCTCCCACCATTCCCTCATCGCTGCACCATCCTTTCCTTGGTCATTTGTTATTTCTGTTAACACCGACAGATATTAAGTTGTAAATTTATAATTGAAATATCAAGTTGTCTTCTATCAAACTTAAGGGTATCAAGTTGAAAAATTCGAATAATTGAGGGTATCAAGTTGTAATTTAGCCAGGACTTGGCTTATAGAAGTCGCTCTATTTTTTTACGCTAAATTCGAGTGACCCTTATAGTTACCGAGGAGAGGCATAAGACCTTGGCTGGGTGGCGGAAGATCAGTGGATCGAGTCACATGGACGTATTATTCTACTATTTGTAAAAATGGTGGGAGTTGAGAATAGTGGGTCCAACAACTGCATATGGCCAAGCATCTAAATAAAAATATATACTTTTTTATTAAATTTAATATAGGAGAAGATTTACATGGTTTACTTATGCCGAGCATCAACATATTTCTTCCAAAACGATGCTATGCCTAGGGCTGCAAATGAGCCAAGTCGTTCGTGAGCTGCTCGAAGCTCGGCTTGATAAAAGCTCGTTTGAGCTCGGTTCGTTTAGTAAACAAGCTGAGCTCAAGTTTTATTTTTGAGCTCGTTTAATAAACGAGCCAAGCTCAAGCTTAGAAGTACTCGGCTCGATTGAGCTCGCGAGCTGGCTCGTTTATGAGCTTGCAAGCTAGCTCGTTTAGAAGCTCGTTTAGGAGCTTGTTTAGGAGCTCGTTTGTTTTTTATTGAATTTTATATATATATATATATATATATATATATATATATATATATATATATATATATATATATATATATATATGTGGTTGTGTGTATTATATATTTATCTCCTTAACAAGTGATATTAAGGAACTTTTTTTAATTAATATAAATAATTGTTAATATTTCATATACTTGAATTCAAACCTAACTAGCTTGAAATCAAGCTCGTTAAGCTTGAAATCAAGCTTAATGAGCTTGAAATAATGTTGTGCGACAAGCTTGATTTCAAGCTTATCGAGCTTGTTTATCAAGCTTGAATCAAGCTTCCTTATCAAGCCAAGCTCGAGCTCAAACCAAGCCAAGCTCAAGCTTAATATAAACAAGCTCGAGCCAAGCTCAAACTCCAAAATAAAAAACTTATCAAGCTCGAGCTCCGGCTCGAGCTCGAATAATTCTAGTCAAGCCAAGCTCAAGCTTACAAAAGCTTGGCTCGGCTCGGCTCGGCTCGGCTCGTTTGCAGCCCTAGCTATGCCCTAAAAGAATGGAAAAAGAGCAACTTGTAGGCGAGGGATGCTATGCCCTAAAAGAATGGAAAAAGAGCAACTTGTAGGCGAGGTTTAGGTCAGGATTAGGATTGAGGTTTGGATTGTGGTAATTGGAGGAGTGGTTGTATTAATGACGAGCACATGGTTTGTAATCGGAAGCAGAGTATAATGCCCGCCCTCTTCTTACGTGATTTTATGCGATGTTTATGTCCAATTTCTAGCTCAACAGTATCGAATTTAAGTTGCTCTTGTGGTACCAAGGAAAGGTATAAGATTCTGATTAAGTGACGGAAGATCAGTGGATTGAGCCACAGGAACGTATTATTCCTTCCATTTATTTGGTGCGAGTCGAAAACAGTGAGCCATTTATTTGGTGGGAGTTTGAGACAGTAGGCCCAACAGACATGCAATGTAGCGTACATAAAGTTCCGTACGTACCACCGATTATCTGGAGAAATTTTTTTTTGGCTCAACACTGGGATTCAATTTCTCGATGAACTTATTAACTTAGTTGGATTTATTGGTAGATCGTACATATTAATGGACTTTAGTGACCACTGAATTTGAACTTGGAAGAGAGACTTACTTAATTGATTATTTGTCTTAAAACTTTAAATCATATCAAAATCTTACTAAAATTCTAATTAAATTTTAGGCTAAATTTCAACTTGATACCCTTAACTATCCATGTTTTGCAACTTGATATCCTAAACTTTCAAAATAGCCAACTTGATACCCTGAAAAATATATTTCCCAAAATGCCCTCCCCCCTCTCTCTATTTCCCAAACTCCCCCCCTCCTCCCTCTCCGGCCGCCGCTGCTGCGTGCCGCCCCGCTGCCGCTACTGCTGCGTGCCCGCCGCTGCTGCTCCGGCCGCCGCCGCTGCTGCGTGCCGCCCCGCTGACGCTACTGCTGCGTGCCCGCCGCTGCTGCTCCGGCCGCCGCTGCTGCTGCGTGCCGCCCCGCCGCCCCGCTGCTGCTGCTGCACGCGTCGCCGCTGCTGTCATGCCCCGACCCGGAATCACCCGAATCATCGTCCTCGCAGGGGGCGTGATGCCGCACGAGCCTGGATTTGCGCTCGTGCAAGGCAAGATGACAAGTTCTCAAATGGTTATCTTTTAAGTTGATATTCACAACGAAAGGAAACAGAGTATACGAAACAAATCTCTTTATTGATATTCGAAATCAGATTACAAAGGCTTTCGATAGCCCAAACGAAATTTGCCAGATTGGCTACAACACTCAGGTTCTCTCTTGCCCACAAAGGATTTCACCGTTCCATACATCATGCCTTCTATATCTCGGCCGCATCAATCCTGTCGCGAGTCCGAGCGTCAAGCGATCGCACGCTTCAATACGCTTTGGCATTCCAAGCCTCAACGCGTTCAAGCAACGCTTCGCCGCGAGCCTTCCATTCCCTGCACCCTGCATGAAGCTGGTGGGGGATCAGTACGTTCGTCCTCGCATGTACTGAAGCAAAGATCATCTTTGAAAACCGACATCTTTAATATTTACGTTGAATCATGCAACTTAGCTTATGATCTTGCTATGTTCTCCTTAGGGTCAATTTCATGTCATATTCGAAAGCGTAAAGCATGTTACCATAGCAAGCATGTTATCGAATTGAATAGGCAAGCAAGCATTCTCGTGTTTGATTCGTGGCGCGACTTACCAAGCCGACGCACTCGCCCTTGCACCGACGCAAGGTGAATACGCCTATCAGATTTTTCTGTCATGTTATAGTGCTCTCTATGCGGATCCACACACGCACGATATGAGTGTACCTTGCACATTTGACCCAGGATCCGTCCATGCAGGATATACGTATACCTTGCACTTCCAACCCATCGCCCTTAACTATATGAAGGTCACTAGCTTGTCACAGCTAGAATGGACTTATACTCATCGAATCGAAAACATAAGACGATGGTAACTCTGTGCGGTTGCTAACCAACAATCAGAGGCCACCGAAATAATCGCGCGCAAGTGGCTTATCACATTCACTAGAAGGTCGCTACCCGTCTAAATGAAGTGCACCAACAATGCCGAAAACGAAATCCCTCCTAGGCCGAACGGTCCCAGCGCCCTGGCGCGCCGCGTTCGAGGGATGCCCATGCACGGGCTTTTATATTCTTTAAGTCCATTTGACCATTTAACCATGCAACGAATCTTATATTTCATACAACCAAGCAAGTTCGCTTATCGCTATTTCAATTGGCACAACGCCCCAATGTCCTCAACGAACGCCCTAAGGCCATGAACATTTCGAAGGGCACCATGCCGCGTCGACAGTTATGCCATATCCGTGCCACAACTGTTCTTCTCGTCGCAACGACGCTATCTTTGATAAGTATTGTGCAGCTGCGCGCATTCGCCGTCTTTTGTGATCTCGTACACGTAGGCACGTTTCGACCGTATTTCAAATGTTCTATAACTTAGCATTCAATGTTCAGGGCTTGCGCGATATGGCGCTCGCCTATTGTCTTTCAATGTTCTAGCCGTTCTAACTCGTACGCGAAGGCACGGTATGGTTCGTGCACTAAGGCACTCGACGAGTACAGTTATCCCATGTTATTATGGCTTGCGCACCGCGACGCTCGCCTTTGCGATATCCAATATTTCGTAGCGACTCGTGCATTTGATGCACATTTCATTTCAATTGTACTAACTTAGTGTTCGACACACACTATGATTTATCTCCGATCGAACCACGCCCGTGGCGTCGATAGGTTAACTTAGCATACAATGATATATTTGACTTATCGAATGAAGGAGTAAAAAGAAGTCAATCCTCCCACCTTGAGCCGATATGCCTTCGTCGTTTCGCCGAGCCGATGCGGCTCGATTTCCCAACATCGTTGCACGGCCACTCTCCTGACTTAGCCATTCGAGCACTTCGTGCTTTATTGAATTATACGTCCAATTCGCCTTAGCGTGCCAACGCCTTTGTCCGTCGCAGGGCGACGATTTGATTTCGCGGACCCCTTACTGAATAAGGCAAAACGTCGACCTCTAATATTTTCACGTCAACGTATAACCTGCACACGAAACCAACTACAATCAATACTTGCATCGATTCGGACTAGCGCCTTGGTCGATTCGATTTCTTAGAATCTTCGAGCCGATTCAACGCACTTATCCTTCGGGGCAACGCGGCGCTTCACATCGATTCACTCGATGCATTCTTCGGGACAAGGTAACTCTTCGCATCGACTTAGTTCGATGCGTTGCTCGGGACAACGTAACTCTCGTATCGATTTGCATCGATACATTTCCTTGGGTCAATGCGACTCGCTGAGTCAACGCTTCAGCGTAATGCACCGTGCGGAGCGGAGCATTACAGCTGCTGCTCTGGCCGCCGCTGCTGCTGCGCGCCGTCCCGCCGGAGGAGAGAGGGGGGGGGGTACGCCGGAGGGGGGAGGGAACGCCGGAGAGGGAGGGGGGGCACCGGAGAGGGAGGGAGGGGGGGCAAGGGTATTTTTGGAATTTTTGGATTTTAGGATATGAAGTTGAAAAGATTCAATAGTTGATGGTATTAAGTTAACTATTTTAAAAGTTTAGGGTATCAAGTTACAAAACATGGATAGTTGAGGGTATCAAGTTGAAATTTAGCCTAAATTTTAAATATATTGTATAAAATTGTTCCTTTCAATTTTTCTACCTTTTATAGATTTTTTTTGGAATGCATCTTATTTTGATTTTAATTTATTATTATTTATTAGATAAAATAAAATATACGAAAAAAGTATCCAGATTGCGGTGAGGTATGGATCACAATGCCAATGACAGGGATCACCAACTAAGTATATAATAATAATAAATAAAAAAATTTGTCCAGGATATAAAAATCGCAGTGCTTACTTGCAACAACTACATTCACTCTCAAAAAGGAAATTATTTCTTGACGAAGCAACTAGACAATGAGACATGAACTTACAAGTTTATTATTATTTATTAGATAAAATAAAATATTTGAAAAAAATTGACTAAATGGTATTGAGAGGGACAGATCAGCATCTAGTTATAGAATGATGTAAATTGTATTTGTGAATTGAGCATGATTATTCAATATTAGCTTTGTGTAGTCACATCACACATGTAATAGATTAACAAATGTTAGTATTTTTCAGAAGCGTCTACCACTTGAAACACTTTCTGGTTTCGTGCATCACATTGAAACAACCAATTTAATGCGAACTACTTTTTTTGCGTGAATCTCACACGTTTTACTTGCATACGAGCAACCCACTCCGTTTTGAGTAGATCAACATTTATGACTGTTAGGTTAACGTTTGGTTTGGAGAGATCAGGACCTTGAATTTTTTTAAATTTTATTTTCATGTTTGGATGTCGAAAAAAAATAAATATAGAAAAAATAATTTAAAAAAATAAATAGCTCCTCCATTTATCTCATGGATTTATTTTTCCATCCTCAATTAATTACTTTTTTCCCATTTTTTTCAAACAACTATTTTTTAATATAAATTAATAATTTCTTTTTCTTTTCTTTCGTTTCCGTGAACCAACCAGTCCTTCGAGAAATCACAAGGAGTTGCCAATGGTCTATTGCAAAATCTTATGGTGTATGTCACTGTGCATTGGTCCCACTAAAAAAAATTTCTTCCAAGAGAGGGAGAAAAATGGAAAGAGATAAAGAAATTTGAGTGAATTTATCCCACCACCCCTCAAAAAGTTAATATAAAATCATCATTTGAGAATACCAAGAAGAAAATAGTAATTATACCTCTATCCATAAACAAATAAATTTTATTTTTAAAACTTTTCCTTCCCCTACTTTTTGTCCATCCAAACAAAGAAAGGAAAAATTAACTTTACTTTTATTTTATTCTCCTCCATTTTTCTTTTCCTCAAATTTTTCTCTTCCTCCCCACAAATGTTCTCAAACATAGTGCAAGGTGCATGTCACTGATCATTGAGGGCGGAAAATTTGAATGACTGAATGAGAACTCACTCTCGTTGCACAACATTACTCTAAAGGGTGTGTTTGATTGCAATGTGGAAAATACGTGAAAAAGAAATTAATTCTATGGAATTATTTTTCTAGGAAAAAAATTCCATGGAATTTTAAAATTTTCCATGGAAAACTTAATTTGGTTGTTTGATTGTCATTATTTTCCACGAAAAATAGTTATTTTTCATGGAAAATAATATTTTCCTATGGGTTAGACAAGTTTCATTTTTCACCATTTTAGAAAAAAATATGGAAAATGATAGTTTTTTGAAAAATAATTCCATGGAAAATATAAGCTATCAAACACTACAATTGGTGGAAAATTTGTGGTGGAAATATTTTCCATGGAAAAAACGCCCAATCAAACACAACCTAAGCTAAAAAATTGCACAATATTACTCTAAAGGGCTGTTTGGTAAATATGAAATAAATTTGGATTTGGATTTTGACTTTTACGGAGGAAAGAAGGATTGAAATTCATGCATTTTCTTGTCCCCCTAGTAGGAAAAAAATGTGTTTGGTTGAGATGGAAAGTGAGAAGTGGAAAGTAGAATAACATATTATAATAATAAAAATATATGACAATTATATTTTTTAAAATAATAATAATAGTTTTTATTAACTTAAATTTATTATTATTATTACTATTATTATTACTATTAAGTCAAAAAAATCCAATAAAAAATGCAAAACCCACTCGAAAAAATATTTAAAAAAAAACCCACTCTCATCTCTCTCAGCACTCTCAAAATGCACTCAAAACAAATCAAAGAAACCCAACACTCGTCTCTCTACTCTCATCGGAGAGGAGAGTTTCTCACAAACAAAAAAACTTCCAGTCCGCCGCCTCTCGATCCCCTCTTCCATGTGACCTCTTCTTTTCCGGTCATCCCCCCAATTCCCAAAACCACCGCCACTCCTCACTCGCTTCCTCCTCTTTCCCGATCTTCACTTCCCAAAGCGTGGTGGTACGGCCGAGACCGTCCTCCTCCTCTACGATGGTGCAGCCGTGGTGGTAGTGGCCGAGACCGTCCTCCTCCTCCACGATGGTGTGGCCGTCGTGGTGCAGCCATAGAGCTCGGGTGGTGGTGATGAGGCCATGGAGGTCGAGTGTCTCCTGCTGTCCGCGGGTCGGATGGCTCCCGTTAGCCGCCGGTCAGGTGGCTCCCGCTGGCCGCCGGTAGAGTGGCTACTGCTGGCTTCCAGTTCCAACCCACATCCTCTCTTTTTGAGAGGATGTGGAAAACCTGGATTTGGAGGGGGACAAGAACTGCACTCCTTCTGCAGTCCAAATTTCTGTCCCCCAAATACCACTCAACCAAACAACGGATCTGTTCTTCCACCTTCCACTTCCCAGTGAATATGAAGAAATCCACTCCAAATTTCTGTTTACCAAATAGGCTCTAAAAACAATAATTACTTTTTTTTACATGGTCAACCAAAAATAATCAAATCATTCCATAGGATCTATATAGCGAAGTTGATTGTCAATATTTTTTAATAGTCAAAATATCAAATAGAAAGCACTGACACGTTACTGAGTTCATCAACAATAGTACGACACATTAACGACACTATTTCTTTGTTTGGTTCAGATTTTGGAGATTTAAAAATAGATTTTGGATTCTTAATCGTGGTAAATTCGGAATTAGAAATTGCAAGAAATATGAAGGGTTTTAATTTTTTTTTATACAAATATGGAAAATTAAACCCAAAGGTAAATTATTATTATTTTTTGCTTTCCTATGAATATTGTTTGGATGTTTTAATTATAATTTTTTTTAACGATAATACTCTCAGTTTTTTCAGCCCCACCAATGATACCAGCTGAATTAATTAAGTAACATTAGTATCATAAAATTAATGAAAAAATATTTGTCGAAAATTAAACAAATTATTCTTGTCTGAATCAAATATGAGAATGAAAAAGTCAAAAAAAATTAGCTGCATATTACTAACCTAATCAAACATTGGTATGACAATGTTCAATTTATTTTTCATGAAAAAACAATAGAAAAAGTAGATTCCAAGAATCAAACATTCGTCCAAACGTCACCTATGAGATACGGGTAGAAAATTGTAAAGGTAATTATGAATATTTCTTCCATAAATCAAATTAAAATAACTATTAATAGCATATGAATTGTTGTTGTAGTATCAAATATCTTACAGTGTTGTATCCATATAATTTAATATGATTAAGTTGTTTTTATCTTTTCTTCTATTTGGAATCTACATGTCAAGTTTACCGAGCCGAACTAAAGGGGAAAAAAGAAACCAAAAAAAAAAAATCAATTTCTATCCAAAATTCGTTCTAATTCTATTTCTAACATGCAAACTCAGTTATTTGATTAAAAAGATTGACTGGATTGAATATAAAAAGGTTCGGCCTTTTAAATTTCGAACCGACTTGAAAGAAAAAACGGTCCATACGTGAAAAGAGTAGATAAAATAAATATAATAAAAAATGTCTTATTGGCAATCCATGTCACCATCCACTTTTCATTAATTTTCTATGGTTCAAATGTCAAATATATCCCTCCATTAACATTATTGGTACTCCAAAAACATCATCTGCACTCCTATCTCCATTCATGCACAAATTAACGACACCCATAATAAATTTCTTTCAAATATTTTAGTCAAATGAAAATAAAACCAGCTTGGGCCGTCCAGGTCAAAACCGGTCTGGGCCGGCTCGAGCCTGGTCAACGATCCGGACCGGCCCGACCCACTAACCCAGCGGGTCCGGACTGGGTTGCGCCGCTGGACCTACAAGCCCGGACCGGCTTGACCACGGGTCCAGGCCCGGTCCATCCGGTTTTTTTAAATTTTGTTCACTACCAAAATACGCTCATTTAGCGACGGAATTATTCCGTCGGTATTAGCGACGGTTTAGTGGCCGCTCTGCGACTGATTACCGACCATAAACATTTGCCATTTTTATTTTAATTTTAAGGGCAGGAAAGGTCGCACATCCGTCGCTAGCTTGTCGGTGTATTAGCGACGGTTCTTCATCCGTCGCCACGTAGTCGTTTATTTGGCGGGAATTGTGTAGATAATTGGCGGGACATATCTTCGACTACGTAGCGACGGATAATCAGTCGGATAATCAATAAATACCGACGGCCTGGCGACGGATATGTAACAGTCGCCCTTCCGTCGCTAAATGAGCGTTCCAGACTTAAATGAAAAGGCGGGAGGAACTTTTGGATTCAACTCTCCTCATTCTCTCCCCCAAAATCTCTCTCCTCTCTCTCGAAGGTATCTCTCTCTCTCTTCTCTCTCTCTTCTCTGTGTCGTGGTGTCTCTCGCGGCGGGCTTGGGGACATTCGGGGTTGGGGCGGGGGCGTCGGTTGTTGGGCGGCTGGCTTGGGGCGGGGGCGTCGGGGGCGGCTGGCTTGGGGCGGGGGCGGCGGGCTTGTGGACATTCGGGCTTGGGGCGGGGGCGTCGGGGGCTGGGCGGCTGGCTTGGGGCGGGGGCGTCGGGGGCTGGGCGGCTGGCTTGGGGCGGGGGCGTCGGGGCCTGGGTGGCGGGCTTGGGGCGGCTGCGGCGGGCTTGGGGCGGCGGCGGCGGGCTTGGGGCGGGGGCGTCGGGGGCTGGACGGCGGGCTTGGGGCGGGGGCGTCGGGGGCTGGGCAAGGGTTTGGGGCGGCGGGCTTTGGTCCGGGGTGGCGGGGGGCTTTGCTTATCAAATTCATCTAATTTATATATTGGCTAAATAATGTAAATAATGTGTTCGATAATGTCTTCAATACCGTCATGGACATTAAAGGAAAGACGAAGGACAATCCAAAAGCAAGACAAGACATTGCCGAGATATGCAAGCGTCCTTATCTGAACTTGATACAAAGGGGAGCTGCTGGACAATTAAGTAAGCCGATAGCACAATACACATTGAGCAAAGAAGATAGATTAATAATCTGCAAGTGGGTATCTACTTTAAGATTTCCCGACGGCTATGTGTCGAATTTGTCTAGATGCGTTGACCTCAATGAACGCAAGCTAACGGGAATGAAGAGTCATGACTGCCACGTATTTATGGAAAGATTACTGTCCATTGCTTTGAAAGAGTTGTTGCCTTCTGCTGTATGGGTTCCGTTGGCCGAACTATCAATATTTTTTAGGGATATTTGTTCAACTAAGTTGACTGTGCAACACATGGTTGAACTTGAGGAGAAGATTATCTTAACAATTTACAAGTTGGAGAAAATATTTCCTCCTGGCTTCTTCGACAGCATGGAACATCTACCGATTCATCTACCATACGAAGTCCGTGTCGGTGCATCTGTTCATTATCGATGGATGTACCCATTTGAAAGGTACATAAATATCGATATAATTTAAGCTGAATTTCTATTTATTTTAAAATTCTTTCTTAATTCTCAAGATAATTTGTCTCTCTAGATACCTACACCATCTAAAGAAGAAAGTTGGCAACAAAGCTCATATAGAGGCTTTGATATGCGAAGCATATCTTATCGAAGAGGTTTCAAACTTCTGCTCCATTTATTTCGATACTCATGTTAAAACAAATCGAAATAGACCTCAAAGGAATGACGAGGACGTTGAGGATGGAGGAATATTCAATATAAGGGACAAGCCTGTTGGGGCTAGTAAAAGACGGTGGTTGACAGACGACGAGTATGATGCCGCTCACCGATATGTCTTGTTAAACTGTGACATACAAGAAGTGAGAGATTTGGAGAAGTAAATCAGTACACTTGCACTCGTTATAATCTCGAATTTGATAAAGTAAGTGACTACACTTATATATTCTTATTTTCTCTAATAGTGTATTTAGAGATGAAATCAAAATGAGGAGACCCGATATTACCGATGAGGGACTTCAAAGAGAGGTTGATTGTACATTTCTGTCATGGTTTCGCAAATACGTAAGTAACTGTGATTATAATTGAGATTATTAATATATAATCTGAAACATTTAAATTATAAATATTTGTTTACAGGTTTTATTGCCTGAAACAACACTCACTCATGAGAGTGTTTGTTATCTGGCACTGGGACCGAAGAAGCAAATAAAGACTTGGCCAGGCTATGTCGTTAATGGCTTCAGGTTTAAGTCCACTCAGAATGCTATAAATGTCGAATTTATCAATGACGGCATCAATACCAAGGATTCCGGTGTTTGCATAAGAGGCACCGTCTATGACGACGAGCCGGACTTTGACTATTATGGAGTCCTTCGGGATATTGTAGATTTACAATATACTGGCCCATATGATATGCATATTGTGATGTTCAAATGTGAGTGGTTCGATACGACACCAAATATCGGTTGGAGAATCGATAAACAATTTGAATTCGTCGATATAAATCATCGCAGGAGGTATAGAGGGTCCGATACATTTGCAATAGCAAATCAGGCTGTTCAAGTCTACTATACAAGCTACCCAAGGCGTCGTAGAGATCGATTTGACTGGTGGGCAGTATGCAAAATTAAATCTAGAAATACATTCAACGTTGGAGACCCAGCATACCAAGAGGACCAGATCGAAAAGTCCCAATACTTGGGACAACACTCAGATACAATGGATGTTGAAGATATTGAGGAAAATAGAGGGGAGGAAGAGGTTGATACACAAGACTTAGCTGTCAACCAGGGGAGAAAGAGGCGTCTTGTCCCAAATTTTGAGGTAGAAGAAGAAGAAGAAGAAGAAGAAGAAGAATTTGATGGGGATGAGGATACAGATGAAATCGACGATGAAGATAAGGATGAGGATGAGGATGAGGAAGATGATGATGAAGACGAGGCCGAGGATGAGAACGAAGACGATGATTAGGTTAAATATTGTTGTATAGTAAAAACACTTCCAATTACGTGAATTAAGTTTGACCTCATAAAAGCAATTACGTGAATTCATGTTTTTTTCATTCGATTATTTACTTATTGCAGATGGCACTCCTAGTCTTTTTCGTCGCGGCGGCACTCGTCTCCCTACTGATGGTATGTATATTTTAGTTTAGTTTTTTATATCCATTTACACTTTCATATTGTTAATTATGTTTATGTGTTCTATTTACAGGTCATGATGGCTGGCCGTGGTCGTGGTGCTGGTCGTGGTGGTGGTGGTGGTGGTGCGGGTCGTGGTCGTGGTCGTACTGGTGCTGGTGGTCGTGGTCGCATTCAGAGTTCCCGGGATGTGACCCCATCGAGCGAGCCCGACCCGGAGAGTACCCCGGGCACAGACGCATCCCGCCCTCGATCGACTACTTCATCGAGGCATCAGTCCGTATCTGCTAGCGGATCCGATCCGCTATCGGAACCACCAGCAGCGGATCCACCAGGGGATGCCCCAGTTACTGCACAGTGGGCCCCGGAGTACCCCCATACTCGGTTCCATCCGGTTACTGGGGAGTACATACGCGGACCCGCGGATCCTCCGACGGCACCAGAGAGGCCGCGAGGCGAGTTCCGACGAGAGCTATGGCCCGCGGGGACCTCGTAAGTAAATTTAAGTTAATTTATTAAATTTCTTTCATTTATTCAAGTTAATAATCCAGTCGTTTCTTCTTTGAAGGTTTTTTCCGTTTAATGTTGGCAGGGCCCTTGGAGAAATTATCAGGGCTAACTTCCACGGTCCCTACCTCAACTTTACGTCGGTGCCCCCAACCGAGCAGTACGTCTGGCTCGACGAGTTGAGGGTATATATCTATATTTTTTTGGTTAAGTCTATGTGATTCTTTAATCAACCATTTTGTAAATTACATGATAATTGATTTTCTGTGTTAGAGAACGTACTGGTGGCCACCCCATCGCGACGAGGGGATCCGCAGGACGTACCGAAGCGCATGCTCGAAGAAGATCCGGGATATGATTCATGACCTAAAGATGGGGCATACGAGGCCGAATTGGATCCGGCAGGACTATTATGAGGACCTCTTAGGCATGATGGATGACCCTGCATACAAGGAGAAATCGGAAAAGGCGAAGGTGAACCGATCTGCCGCGGGCCTTCATACGGGGGGATCAAGGTCTCACGCAGCGACACTTGCAGATCTGGTGAGCAACCGTAAATTTATTTCACTATCGAATTAGGTATTATTAATTAAAGGAGTTAATTAGTTTCTATGCAAATTTCGTATGCAGGCCCAACGGACGGTGAAGGAGGGAAGGGCTCCAGAATCGGTCACCATGCACGACGTCTTCCAGCATACGCACAAAAGACGGAAGGACGGGAGCTTCGTCGACGAGAGGGCCAAGGAGACTGATGTAAGTACTTATGTTTATGAGATTAACGTTAGAATTAAAAGTATTCGGACTATAACTTAGGTAAACTTAGGATTCACACTTAACTTAGTGAAACATAGGATTTAGATTACAACTTAGGTAAATCTTATAATATAAACACATTCATTTGATAGGCTGCGTATCGTGAGGCCCTTAGTCGGGCTCAGTTACCTGACACCGAGGATGTCGATGAAACGACGTCCTTCCGGACGCCCTCTTCTTTGGCCGCTCGGAACGACTTGTTCGTAGATACTGTCGGCGGCTTTAAGAAAGGGTACCTGTACGGAGTCGGCTCCCTAGGGCCATTGCATATGGCGACGCAGAGATTTCCACCGACACCGCCTCCTCCCGTGGCTCGGGCAGACGATGATGTTAGGTCGCAGCTTACGCAGCTGCACGAGGCGGTGTCGTCCTTGCGGGAGCAATTTGCCACGTACTTTCCGCCTGCGTCTGCTGCTGCCGGGGCGTCTGCTGCTGCCGGGACGTCTGCTGATGGTGCTCGTCCGTCTTCTACTGGTCCGTCGACTGCAGGTGCCGGTCCGTCTTCCGTGGGCCATCTTTCTTTCAACCCTCAAGCCCTTGTGCTACCGCCTACGGCTGTGACGGCACTCCTGAATCTCATGTCCGCAGAGCAGCTTCGCCGACTTCCGAGCACTGTATTAGACTCCTTGCCTCCGTACCTTGTGGAGGAGTTTATGCGTCGGTCGAATACGGGAACGGACAATCGACCTCCTCCTTCTTGAAATGTTGTATTAAAAAATTTGGATTATTTGTGAGAGCTTTGAACTAATTGTGCTATAATCGACTTATAGCACCGGATATTATGTTACTCTTTAGGGTAATTGATATTTATTTTCTATTAATTTGGTTTGGTCTGTGATTCTTGGATAATTGGTCGTATGTGCATATTTGGTCTATGTGATTCTTGGATAATTGGTGTGCATTATATATTTGGTCTGTGTGATTGTTGGATAATTGGTGTGCATTATATATTGGTTTGGTTTATGCATATATTTGTGAACAGGGAAAGTGCTGCCAATTTTTTTCCCAAAAAACCCAGCTAGCGACGGACTAGTGACCGTTTAGCGACGGCGTTTCCCAGTTGCCGACTACTTTTCGACGGATATTCCGTCGCTACTTGGAGTTTTTAACCTGTTTCCAGTCAGCGACGGGTTTTCGACGGATCATCCGTCGGCATCGTTCTGTTGGTATAAACTTCGACGGAACAGCGACGGATAAGCCGTCGCCAGGGCGACTGATTTTCAGCCGCTATTCCGTCGCTGTATGTGGCGACGGCTTAGCGGCTGATTATCCGTCGCCATTGTGCTGGAAATGCCAAGCATTTCCAGAACATGATCGACGGAATAGTCCGTCAGAACACCGTCGCCCATCCGTCGTTATTTACCGACGCATACCGACGGATTTGCGGCGGACCGATACGATCTGATACGCAGTTACGACGGATTACCGACGGACATGTACGTCGCTATTGCGTACACATTTCAATATTTATTAGTTGCAATGGACGGCAATCCGTCGGAAAAGTGTCGCTAATGCTTCGTATTGTGACGTCGAAAATCAGTCGCTATTCCGTTGCCGTGACGACAACTTAGCGACGGAACGTTATTAGCGACGAGCTGATTGCCGACGGATGATTTTGGCCAAATTCCGTCGGCAGTCGGTCGCTAATGTGAATTACCGTCGGTTGAGCGACGGATTCGGCCGTCGCTAAATCGACAAATTTTGGTAGTGGTTTTGTTTTGTTCAAACCATTGGGAGGGCCAAAAAAATTCATTTACCCTCATTTTCATGGATGTTTTTTTTGACCGTTTTAAGGGTATTTTGATCATTTTGCTGAAAATGACAAAAATACCCTTATAACAACTATATTTTGAGAGTAAAATAGGTCATTTTGTATCAAAAAAAAATCTATAAATAGGCTAAAATCTTTAAAATTAATCACACCAACAATTTCTTTCCTCTAATAAATTTTACAAGCAACCTAGTATGAAGAGACGATTTATATAATGGATAATGATCAACTACAACAACAACCACAATATTAGTAACCGCAAGATAGTAACCGCAACCTCAACATGCACCACAACAAGAGCTTGAATCAAGATCGAAAATTTGTCATCATTTTAGCGGAGTTTACAATGATCGTGCAAGTGGCGACACCGAAAGAAGATAATCTATTAAAGTTCTTGTTGAATGTCTGTATTGTAGGAAACGATTCAAACGGGACCATAGCTATGGTACAGGGAAGCTACGCAGACTTTTATAATCCTGTATGAACATCTAGTAATCTTGTATGAGTCATTAATTGCAGTTTATGTACTAGTAATCTCATATTAGTCATTAATTTTCAAATTATGCAAATTTTGTATTAGTCATTCAATTCATGTTTTATTTAGCAAATTAATTGTGCAAATTTTCTAAATTTTATTATACATGTACATATTTTTTATAGAAATTTTCTAAACATTAATAAATTTATTTTTAAATTATACTAATTTAATTGTACTAATTTTTATTTTTTAAAATTTTATTACATTTTTTAGTCTGATTATACTAATTTTGTTTTTTTAATTATACATTTTTAAATTATACTAATTAAAAAAAATTAGAAAACTTTTTAGAGAACTCTTTGTTTAGGAAAATTTTTCATTTTTTTTTCATTTTTAAAGTTTTTTTTAAAAACATATAAAAGATTTTGGTTTTCTTAAACCAAACCGGATCGACTGGTCTAACCCTGAACCAACCTGGTCCATGTCCGGTTCAGTTCGACCCGATAAAAACCGGACCATAGGTCCGAACTGGATTCGTAGTTCATTGAACCGGACTGAGTCCGACCCGGCCTAGGTCTGGTCAAATCCGGTCAAAACTAAATCTTGGTCGGCCCAGCCCGACCCATGTATTTATATAATACATATACAAAAATGTCAAGTTTCGAATTTATTATTTCGTGGTGCTTTGCACAACCAAACAGACATTGATGGCCAATATCTCCAACTCACTCCTGCAACTTGGGAAGTAATCACATCAAAGTACTGCCAAGAAGCACCTCAACCGTTGATAACTAATATCACAAGCAAAGCAAAGCAAAGCAAAGAAGCAAAGCTAAACATAGGAATGCGTGCGTCCGGATAAATTATTGGTTTCTTCTCATCATCTTTATTGATTGATGGGGATAAGTTCAGTTCGTTGGTCTGCACTTTGCTGACACCTATGTCCTTTCTTTTGTCCTCGTGTTCACAAGACATCGACATTTGACTTTTTCGTTAGTTCCTTATCCCTTCTTATTTCTTTCTTTCTTTCTTTATTGTTTCCCCAATATTCCATTTACGTAGCTTATTAGTCAACAATACCACTTTAGCTCTCCATTCCTTTGCTTCTCCATTCATTTCAGCTTCCTCTCTACTTTTCCATGTGACTGTATAAACTGATATTATATAGATGTGTTCGTTAAAGTTCCAAGCTTGTCAAGTCCCATTGTGTCATTTTGGAGTTTGGAACCAGGGAGATTAACAAGGAAAAATTCCATCTTTCCTTGGTTTCTGGCTTCAATTCTACTTTTTACCAATTGGGTATTTCCCAGAACCTAGTTTCTGATCCATTTTGACCAGAAAGATTCAATCTTTGATCGAGTATTGAATTGAATTGGGTTGGGTTGGGTTGGTTCTTTCCCAAAAACCTGATCTTGAAACCTTAGAAAAATGGATATCAGCAACGAAGCCGACATCAACCCTTTCTCGATCGGTCCGTCGTCGATCGTCGGCCGCACCATCGCCTTCCGCGTGCTCCTCTGCACGTCCGTCTCCCACCTCCGCCACCAGGTCGCGCAGTTCCTCCGGCTATCGCTCCGGGCGCTGAGGGAGTACACTGCGCCAGTGGTCTCGTGGTTCCACCCCAAGAACACGCAGGGGATCCTCGTGGCGATGACCGTGGTGGCGCTCCTGCTGCGGAGGTTCACCAACGTGAGGTCCCGGGCGGAGTCGGCGTACCGGCGGAAGTTCTGGCGGAACATGATGAGGAGCGCGCTGAGCTACGAGGAGTGGTCCCATGCCGCGAAGATGCTCGACAGGGAGTCGCAGAGGACGAACGAGTCGGACCTGTACGACGAGGAGCTGGTGAGGAACAAGCTCCAGGAGCTGAGGCAGAGGCGGGAGGAAGGGTCCTTGAGGGACGTCATGTTCTGTATGCGCGCGGATTTGCTGAGGAACTTGGGGAATATGTGTAACCCTCAGCTCCACAAGGGGAGACTTCAGGTACTCTCCCTCTCCCTCTCCCTCGTCAAATGTTTCTTCATTCACCATTTGATTATTAGAAATGCATCGGCTTAACCAATATATTTATGGAATAATATGGAGTAAAAGACAATGCCGGCTAACCTTAGTTATTGTTTGGGGTTATTTAGTTTTAAGATCTCTGCGTATAATATTCGGAATTAGCGTTTAGGTCTCGACATTGTCCAGAGAAGAGAATGTATCTTGTCTTGACACTTCACTTGGGCTGACCGTTAGATCTCTTTCATGTCTCCATATATTCTAAATTTGTGTTTAATTTTAGAGTATCGTATAATATTCAGAATTTGTATTTAGGTCTCTATTTTGGACGGTCAGCCCAATTCAACCGTCGGGACGAGACCCAGGCCCTCTTCTGGACAATTTGGAGATATAAACGTAAATTTCGAATATTATACGAGACCATAAAACTGAATAACCCTATTTTTTGAAGGGTTTTATATCATGTCGGATTTCATATCTGAGGATGATTAGATGATATAGGTACGGAATTGCATAAGAGTAACCGTAGGAAATTTTCATGTCAATGCATTGGAACACCCCTTCTTGTCTTCTCCATCAAGATTCACATTGGATTTTGATGTCAATTAACTTGGTTATGCCTGGACTTTCATCCTTCAAGTCAAGCTTGTTACTAGAATCAACTATTATCTGGAGCTTGGGTATTTTCTCCTAACCGATACTGCTTGGTAAAAAGTCGAGTGATGTTATGTAAGATCATACAGAACATTGAAACTTCTTGTAACAAGACTCTCATTCTTTGAGACTTAGGTGTAGTCCATGCATGAGATTGCTGCATTCTTAACTAGAAATCCTAGTTTTAGTGACACTACCAAGACTCCTGTAACTACTCAAGAAGTTCCTCCACCACCCAACAGGAAAAATCACACGAAATTGCTGAATCTCACCATTCTTTCCGGAAGCTTCTAAAGTTCATTTGGGTTTACATAGTTGTATCTTTGGGTTTACATAGCTGTGTCGTGTTTAATTATTATACCTTGGTTACTAGTCACTTAGTTTTTCTAGAGATCAATTTCGGAATGGAGTGTCCGTGTTGCGTGATAGTATTGTCATCGAGCAATTTTTTGTATCCTAGTTTTTGAATTCCATGTCATCATGTTTGTACTGTGTCGTTGTGTCCATAATCATATTCATCAACATAGGATATAAAATCACAAATAAGCTGGGATTTTTCCCTATTTGGTCTTTGTTGTTTTACAGAGGGTTACTCATTAGAGCATAAAGTAACTCTTCTCAAATGAAAACTTGATACATGATTTTAATTAGTCTTATTTTTCTACTTCTCCAGTGAGGAGACATTTTACTTAAGAGCCTACCTTTCTCACCTTGATTGTTCATGGAGCAATTTATTCACACTGACTTCTTAAAGTAAGAAAACTATATAGTCTGACAAAATAATCTTTGGTTTGATTTTTTGGTTCACTCATTCTTAATTGACCCTGAAACCCATTTTTGTTGCTTTGTAGGTACCTAAACTCATAAAAGAGTACATTGACGAGGTCTCAACTCAACTAAAAATGGTTTGTGACTTTGATTCTGAAGAGTTACTCTTGGAAGAGAAACTTGCTTTCATGCAGGAGACCAGACATGCCTTTGGAAGGACGGCCCTTCTGTTAAGTGGCGGTGCATCATTGGGCTCTTTCCATGTGGGTGTAGTGAAAACCCTGGTAGAGAATAAACTTCTTCCAAGGATAATTGCAGGATCTAGTGTCGGTTCTATTGTGTGTTCTATCGTAGCAACACGGTCATGGCCTGAGCTTGAGATATTCTTCGAGGACTCCTTGGATTCCTTGCAGTTCTTTGATCAGATGGGCGGCATCTTTGCGGTGGTTAAGCGGGTTATGACGCATGGGGCAGTTCACGATATTAGGCAGCTGCAGATGCTTCTGAGGCATATCACAAGCAACTTAACATTCCAAGAGGCTTATGATATGACTGGTCGTGTTCTCTGTGTTACTGTTTGCTCTCCGAGGAAGCATGAGCCACCGCGATGCCTTAACTATCTGACATCACCTCATGTTGTTATCTGGAGTGCTGTCACTGCTTCTTGTGCATTTCCTGGTCTTTTTGAGGCTCAGGAACTGATGGCGAAGGACAGGTTTGGCGAAATTGTTCCGTTCCATGCACCCTTTCCATTGGGTCAGGAAGGGGGACAGGGAAGCTCAGTTCGCCGCTGGAGAGATGGAAGTTTGGAGAGTGACCTGCCTATGATTCAGCTGAAGGAATTGTTCAGTGTTAACCATTTCATAGTCAGCCAGGCCAATCCTCACATAGCCCCACTGTTGAGGATGAAAGAACTTGTAAGATCCTATGGGGGAAACTTTGCTGCAAAGGTAAATATGTCTTAAAGATTAAACCTCCTGTATATATCTTTTCATACACGGAATGCAAGTGATAATCTATACTACTAAATAATAGAAAAAGTTTTTCAAATATATACTTGCATATGTTTACTAATTAAAATTATTCATAAAAGTTAATTGAGACAGCTGGATAATTACGAGAGCTGTTATTTTGGTCTTCCTAAATAGTCTTGCAGGCAGGTATAAAATTAATATGTATAATATATGATAAAGTTAGAATAATTAAGACAACTTAAGTAATTTTAATAAAGATTAAAATAATTACAACAACCTTTTAATCTTCCTAATAATCTATGAAATACGTGCAAAGAATGTGCATATATATACTAGTACTGGGGTAATTAGAGATTAGGGGAAACAATGCTATATATTCATTTTAACTTTAACTACTGTTAGAAGGTTGTCTGTAGTAAAATTAACAAAGTATCTCCTGTCTAGATCTCTTCCATCTTGTCCTTTATTGCTAACAAGAGCAGTGATTTTTTTGCTGAACTTGATTTTCCTTGAACGGTTGAACCATCGCCTTCCTTGAGTAGGCGATGTTTACCCATCGGCCATATTGTAATGCAGGGTCGTTTCTAAGCATGTGCAAGCTGTGCAATTGCACAGGGCCTCAAAAACTTTAAGTCCAAAATTTTTAATCTCCGTATATATTATTAATGTGAAATCTCCACCTTTAGATTTAGGCATCCTATCTTTTCAGAAACTGCAGTAACATGACCCTTAGAATGTCAGAAAAATGCCTTTTTTAGAGTGGTTGAAAAAAGGGCCCATTTTAGTATTTGTACATGGCCCTTAGAATGTCAGAAACGGCGTCGTTGTAATGTCACGACATTAGATAATACTTAAACAAATAAGATGAAAATTCTGCTCCTGCTTGTTTCTGTTTTGTCCCCTTTGAAGCTCCATGTTCAGTTTCATTTCCATTAATGCAAATCTAATATAATTTCCATTAATGCAAATCTAATATATTCACTTACTATGTACGTAGCTTGCCCATCTTGTCGAGATGGAGGTAAAACACCGCTGCAATCAGATTCTCGAGCTTGGTTTCCCATTGGGAGGTATTGCTAAATTGTTCGCTCAAGAATGGGAGGGTGATGTTACTGTAGTTATGCCAGCTACACTTGCTCAGGTACCAAAACAAGATCCATTTTTCTTAGATGTGGAAAGTATTTTCAAACTTGTTTCGTGCGCTAAGTTGCAATCCTTTTGTTTTCTTTCTCTATGGAATATTTCCAGTATTCAAAAATCATACAGAACCCTTCTTATGCGGAGCTCCAGAAGGCTACCAATCAAGGAAGGAGGTGCACTTGGGAAAAATTGTCAGCTATAAAGGCTAACTGTGCTATTGAACTTGCATTGGACGAGAGCGTTGCCCTTCTTAACCACATGCGTCGCTTGAAAAGAAGTGCACACAGAGCAGCAGCAGCTGCTTCCTCCTCCTCCCATGGACAACAAACTACAACTGTCACCCATAGGTTCAATGCTTCCAGGAGGATACCATCATGGAACTGCATTGCGAGAGAGAGTTCATCAGGCTCCCTCGAAGAGGATTTCCTTGTTGATGCTGCTGCCTCAAATTCGACGCAAGTAACTAATGGTCTTGTAGCAGGAATGTCCAAAAGGGATAATCGAGCATTTCAGAGAAGCTGGCACGATGGTAGTGATAGTGAATCAGAGAGCATCGACCTCAATTCTTGGACAAGGTCTGGTGGGCCTCTCATGAGGACGGCCTCTGCCCAGAAATTTGTAAACTATGTCCAGAGTCTCGAGCTTGACTCAGGTGATACCGATAGATTAGCAGGGCATTCCAGTGTAATAACAGCTCAGATGGTTGGAAGGGATTCATGCTATAACAACTCCAGAGTCACAACCCCTGATAGGAGTGCAGAGACTACTGACTCCGAGTCTCGGGAGTTTGGCAGTAGAGGAGTCCAAGCAACTGCTTCCAACAGCATTATGGTTTCTGAAGGTGACCTACTGCAACCTGAAAGGATTCGTAACGGAATAATGTTTAATGTTGTTAAGAAAGAAGTTCTAAATCTGGTCCAGAGAAGCAGCAGTGACTCAGAACAGCAGCGGGATTCGTCTCCAGAAGCAGATGTGGAGAACATGAAGATGGAGAGCTGTGATGACACAAGTTCAGTTTCTGACCATGGTGAAGAGTGTGAAGGCGAGTCGAAATGTGCTGATGGATCGATTTCGCATTGTGCTGATGGTTCTTGTGACCATACTGCGGAAGAAGATGATTCAATGGCCGTGAGCAACAGGTGATTGAAAGAGGAAAAATGTACATATTTTACTCGAATTGATATTGGAATTTACGATGATCGTGTTACAGACAACACTATTTATTTAAATAGGATTAGAAGTCGGATGCTACTGTTATCCTTGTAAAATTTGTATACAAGGTGATGTTTTTGTTGGTAGTTTGTACCATGTAACTGATGCATTGTTGTAATTTCACACCTTGTAAACACGACCTCTGAGAATATTTTTTTTATTCTTTGCGTCCAGCACCCTGATGAAAATTTCTTCTGGATGATAATTGTGATGATTAGTTGCCTTCTTTTCCAAATTGACAAATCTGTGTGTTAATGACATCATTAAGCAATAGCAACTCAAAGGAAGGTCCTGCTTGCAAGCTCAAGTTATAAATTTATAGTGTTAGTGCCTGCCTATCTAGTAAATTCGAATGAGCATGATGATGGTACTAGTTCTGTGGAGCTGCTCACATCTGTATATATAATGTATATACATACCTCGAGGTTGTCTGTTAAACCAATAAAACCATGCTTCGGCACATAATAATTTGGTACTTATGCTTAATGGATTAAAATTATTTGTCACTCATGCTTAATGTATCAATTGCAGTTAATTTACATAAAAAGATTAATTGCAATTAATGGCATAATATAGCCTGCAGTTTCACTCCAGAGAAGAAAAATGGATATACTGAACGAGCGGTGCTTCTTTTGTGAAAAACATTCAGGGCCATAAGCCTTCAAATGGTGCCCTTATTTTTTTTAATTTTAATATTTTCACTCTGTATTTTCCCAGTAATAAGATCAGAGTCCCACCATTGCCGAATCATACTTCCCAGGAAAACGCAGAATAGACCATCCTAAATACATAACTATTGATTCAGAAGATAAAACTCAAAACAGTACCTTCTCCATCAGGAAAACTCAGTAGCAAAACGAGTAATTATTTTGTGCATCCCATGTCTCAGATTCAGACTATATATTTTTTTCCATATAATGTAGAAATGTAACAAATACAAAAGTTTGGCAATTAGGCTATTAGCACAGCATCACAACACCAACACATCATCTATTCTGGGCCATTCCAACAAGCAATGATACATCTTATTTTCCAAAAGAGATCTTATTATCCAAAAGAGAGCTTCCAGTAAATGTTGTTGCCGGCAATAGGTCTCCTGCTTCATCATTCCAACAGATGCACCTACAGTACAATCAACAAAGTATTAGCTACCAGCGTGTAGACGACATCTGTCAGTGTTTCAGATGAGCAAGCAAAGTGAATTCGTATATACGGCCAAGCATAACTCTTAGATGTAAACTACTATGCCAATGAAGCAGGACAATTACTAATCGGTATACAAAGCATGAAACACGTAAGAAGGCTTCTAAAGAAGACATAATTTCACTGTACTTAAATACATCTATAAATAGATCAATAAGCCACAGGCACAAAGAGAAGACCAAGTCCCAAATTTATCTCCAGAAATGAAACCACCAACCTAATGTAAAGCACCTTCTGCATCAAATAATACCATTTACAGGCCTTGCCAGAGTCCGCTATGTACCTCCCTTCGACAAATCAGCATAGACAAAGAAAGGTTGGTTAATTATATTTTTACCTACTATAACATATAATCATGTGTTACAAGTGTGAAATTACAGATGGTCTATATTATTTTTTATCGTCAAACGCACTATAAAGTGGCAGGTATTACCCACTTAGTACAAAAGAGGAGGGACAAAGAAATAGTCCACCAAATATATTAAGATGGGGAGACAGGAAAAAAAAAAAAATCCAATGTTCCAATAAGGGAGGAACTAGCTGTTCTTGGGTCACCTGACCTGTTCTTCTTCAAGCACCGTCTCCCTTAGGAAGACCACACTCAGAGATCCAATCTCCTCAAATCAAGAACAAATCAAATCACCATCAGCCTTTTTCTAAATGGCTGAAGGAAAACCACCCAACAACCTAGGACCTCGAATCAAATTACAGCGACAATTGTCCATCAAGGTCTATGACAGGGAAATGCATGAAGTGATTCATGCAGAATGCAGTTATGTGCCACTCAAGAAGCCTTCTCCACACAGAAAACTGTCTTCGACCAAAGTTTCAGGTGAATTGCCACACCACATGAAGGCCACAAGCAGTATTGATGCGAGGAAGGATAAGTTACAGGTAAGTCTTCCTTCCACAACTCCTCCTCTAGAAACCAGAAGTCTAAAAAGATAAAACTCTGGAACTAGTGAGGCCTTCCATGCAGAAGAGCATATGGATGGATTGTTATCAACTAGCTGCTTGTTGATCGAGTCTAAAAAACTTCAACAGGCTTTTTGGATCCGAGTACCAAAATGACTGTGCCAAAGGAAACGTCACTAGTGGAGGTCTGCCGTTACACATACTGTGCCTTTCACATACATAAGCGTGAACAAGTGGCTCCGGTCAAGACTTTATCAGAGAGAAGGCAATTTCTCAAGAACCAAAGCTATATGAAACCAAAGAAGCTAGCTTCTTTCCAGAAAAAAATAGCTCCAGGGAAGAGTCAGGAAAAGCTTAATACCAGGTCTAAATCCCAAACGAAAGTGGGTAATGACTTCTTCATTGAGATCTGTGCTGAAGCACATGTAGGGAGAACTGGAGTAAAAGTTGACAAATAAGACATTTTTAATACCATTTCACAATATACTTGATTCATATCCATTTGGATGCTCCACAGACGATCATAACAGTCAGTTCACTATGGATGTCAAATGTGGTCAGCAAATGGAAGATGAGGAAGACGAGCCACAGAAGTGCCTCACAGAAGGTGAAGATAATGCATCAATGTCACTTCAAAATTCTGGCATGGATTCTGATGGAGAGGATTCATATGCTGAGGATGTGTGGGGTAATTTTGCAATCGATAAATATAAACTTGATGCAGAAATCTCTCATGAGAATGAGGAAGGTTCTATGGAAAGTGATAAAAGCCCACACGACACAAAAATCATCAGTGAAAACTTTGAAGAAGAGATCGATGGAGAGGCAGAAGATTTCAGTTCTTTGTCACAGGTCCAACTTTCTGACTCTTCTGAAGGACTCATTGAGGCACATCAGGGTACCGAAGAGGCTGATAATATCAAATATAGAAACACATTTTTGTGGTTGCTTCTGCTATGTTTCGCCAGGCGAAAGAAACTCCAGGAATAACTACGAGAGGTTGGAAGATGAGCAGCATGAGGACACTGCTGAAACAAAAGGAGGCATATCCACACCCTCACTAGAATGCATTGTGGTAACATACGCGAAATCAACATGATATTGTAGTAGGAAGAACATCTACTCATGATATGAAAGAAATGAGAAAGTTCAATCCACAAGAACCGCGGTTTCTCCAGAGGAATTAGACCAGGAAGTAGAGAACGTAGATCTCAGGCATCAAATGATGAACGAAAGAAGAGCTGTAGAGGAGTGGATGATAGACTATTGTAGAAAATAATGGTTGGATGATTTTATTGATGGACTACTTCACTACTTATAGGGAGTCTAGCTCCTCTACATATAACATATTCCGATGTGGGACTAAAAGTCCCTTATTGATTCTCAACACTCCCCCTCAAGATGGGCGATAGATATTGATCATCCCCATCTTGTTACATAGCTTTGACAGACTTAATGAACTAAGACCCTTAGTCAGACAGTCTGCAACTTGTTCTTCTGAGCGGACATGGTCAATCTTCAGTATCCCTTGTTCCAGCTTCTCCTTGATGAAGAATCGATCAATCTCGATGTGCTTCGTTCTGTCGTGCTGAACTGGATTGTTAGCTATACTTATTGCAGCTTGACTATCGCTCAGAAGACGCAATGGTGCTCCCTTATCCAGCTGCAACTCTGTCAGCAATGCTTTCACCCACAGCAACTCTGACACTCCCAGAGCCATTGCTCTGTATTCTGCTTCAGCTGTCGACCGTGCTACCACTGACTGTTTCTTGCTTCTCCATGAGACCAGATTTCCTCCTACAAAAACACAGTATCCCGTGGTAGACCTTCTGTCGTCTATGCAGCTCGCCCAGTCTGCATCACAGTATCCCTCAACTTCTATGTGTCCATTCTTCTTGAACCATAGCCCCTTTTTCCGGCGTTCCTTTCAGATATCTCAAGATCTGAAATACTGCTTCCATATGACCCTTTCTTGGATCATGCATGTAGCGACTCACTACACTCACCGCAAATGAGATATCAGGGCGAGTGTGCCCCAGATAAATCAATCTTCCTACAAGTCGTTGATATCTTTCACGATCAACTGGCTCTCCTGCTTCTGCTCCCAACTTGCACTTCTGGTCAATTGGAGTGACTGCTGCTTTGCATCCCAGCATCCCTGTCTCCTTCAGCAGATCTAGTGCGTATTTTCTCTGTGAGAGAACAATTCCTTGTTCGCCTTCACACACCTCGATACCTAGAAAGTACCTCATCGCTCCTAAATCCTTCACCTCAAACTCCTTCGCGAGTTTTGACTTCAGCTTAGTGATCTCGACTTCATCATCACCTGTGATCACTATATCATCCACATATACAGCAAGTATAGTGATGTGGCCTCTTGTATGCTGGAGGAAGACCGTATGATCTGCATTTGTTTGACGGTATCCCATGCCTGTAACAGCCTTTCTGAATCTGTCAAACCAGGCTCGAGGAGATTGCTTGAGCCCGTATAGCGACTTCTTCAGTTTACACACCTTTCCTTGCGACGTCCCTCCGTTTGATTCCGTCGCGTAGCATCCTGGCGGGAGCTCCATGTATACTTCTTCTTGCAGGTCCCCATGAAGAAAGGCATTCTTCACATCCAGCTGGTACAGCTTCCACCCATAGTTCGCTGCAATGGAGACCAGAGTTCTCACGGTGCTCATTTTTGCTACTGGGGCAAACGTCTCATCATAGTCTATGCCATATGACTGTGTGAATCCTTTTACAACCAACCTCGCCTTGTATCGCTCGACCTTTCCTTCTGGCGTCTCTTTCACTGTGTACACCCATTTGCATCCCACAGCTTTCTTCCCTTTGGGTAATGGAACCAGCTCCCATGTCTTATTTTTCTCCAGTGCCCCAAGTTCTTCCATCATTGCAGCTTTCCACCTTGGATCTTTCTTTGCTTCCTGCCAACACTTGGACAACGAAGTAGAGTCTAACGATGCAATGAAGGCTCGATAATTCGAAGAAATATTAGAATAAGACAAGAAGTTGGCAATGTCATGTTCGTAATCATCAAAACGAGCAGGAGCCTTACCCGCATTGATGCGAGAAGATCTCCTTAAGGGAGCAATAGGTGGTGGAGAGATCATACCATCCGAGTCGGAGAGATCCGCATCAGAATCCGAGTGATTCAGTGCGGGGGCAACATCTTCAGGAGTTGGAGCAGGAGTAGACGAGGGACTTGGTACAGTAGGCACAGGGCACGGCATAGGCACAGTACTGGACTTCTGTTATCTTCTTCTGTAGACTTGGAGCTCCTTTTCCCTTGTCTGTTGCTCCCCCTGCGTAACATATGTATCTTCTTCTTCTTCATCTGTATCTGAGTCACTGTGCTCTCCCCCTTTCGTCCAGTTTTCTATAACCGGACACGGAACCGATCCGACGACCACATTTGGACTTATTATCTCCCCCTCACTCGAACACCACCTGTGTTAGATGTGTCACCAAATGCCGAACCTTCATCCGAACCATAGTATGGGTCGAGTTCTCTGAATGTAACGTCCATGCTGACAAACATCTTCCGCTCGACTGGACTCCAACAGGCATATCCCTTCTGAGTCGCCGTGTAACCGACAAAGACACATTTAACTGCTCTAGGATCCAGTTTGCCAACGTCAGGCCTATTATCTTGGACAAAGCATACACATCCAAAAACTTTTGGTGGAACAGTGTATGTAGTTGCCCCAGTAAGCATCTCCAATGGTGTCTTCCAGTCCAATACTTGAGACGACATTCTGTTGATGAGATACGAGGCCGTCAAAATAGCCTGCCCCCATAAGTGCTTCGGGACATTCATAGCCAGCATCATTGTCCGTGCGACTTCCAGCAGGTGTCTGTTCTTTCGTTCAGCCACACCATTTTGTGCCGGAGTATAAGCACATGAAGTTTGATGTAGTATTCCATAGGTGGAAAAATACTCAGCAACCTGCTTATTAGTATACTCCGTCCCATTGTCAGACCGAAAACACTTAATTTTAGCGCCATATTGTGTTTCCACCCGGCGATGAAAGTCCCGAAAAGCCTCAAGGACGTCACTTTTATTCTTCATAAGGTAGACCCATGTCACGCGGGTATAACAGTCAATGAAGGTGACGAACCATCGAAAACCGTTAATTCCGGTTGTAGGACAAGGGCCCCATACATCCGAATGTATCATGTCAAAAGCAGCTGAACTCCTATTCCCCGAGCTTACATACGAGCTTCTGGTATGTTTTTCCAACTCACAAGCATCACAAAATAACTTCTCTTTATCAGCCCTTTGATATAAGGACGGATACATTCGACTAATAACTTGAAAAGAGGAATGACCGACACGCTGGTGGTGGAGTAGCAAGTCGGCTTCAACACTGCGACAGGAAGCTTCTGGTGGTGCGTCTGCTACCAAGGATGCCAATGCGTTGTCCAGTCCAGTCCTGTCTAAATACCACAGCCCCTTATGCCATGTGCCAGTCCCAAGTCGTCGTCCTGTCCCCTTCTCCTGAAAAGTCACCTTAGGAATGTCAAAGGAAACAGTACAGTTAAGATCAAGTATAATGGCACTAATGGATAAAAGATTGACAGGAAAAGATGGAGCATGTAAGACATTGGTTAGAGTGATGGAAGGGGTGCATGCGACAGTGCCTGTACCCACTACAGGTCTGGATGTACCATCAGCGGTCTGAATACTCTCCGGCAATGGTAGCTGAGTATAGTCCTGAAACGCACCACGGGATCCCGTGACATGGCGAGATGCCCCAGAGTCCATTATCCATCCTGGCTGATGGACAGATGCAAGAGCACGTGCAGAATCACCGGTGCCGGTTTGGGCAAAGTAAGTGATGTGATCTCCCGAGATCGAAGACGCCCCAGGACTGTCGGCCGAAACCAGCTTTGTGCCTCGCAACTTCTTAAGGAACTCCCTCTCAAGCGGGGTTATTTCAGCCAGTAGATTCTCTCCTCCTTCCTCCACCAGATTCGCTTTGTGTCCTCCCCGTCTATCAGCATATCCTCCTCTATTACCCCGTCGGCCGCCACGACCCCGTCCTCGATCAGTAGACTGATTTCGTAAGGGTTTGGGACAAAATCGGATGTAATGTCCGGAGTAACCACAATTGTGGCAAACACCACCAACAGATGGAGGTTGATTGAAGGCAGCAAGGGCAGACTTTTCAACTTCGGCTCGCTCCCCCTGGTAGGATCCCTTGTTGGGCATCAACTTCAGTCGAGCTTCTTCCTGTGTCATGACGGCTATAGCTTCTTCCAAGGTCGGAAGCGTGGATTGGGCTGCGTACTCAGAGATGGTACGTTCGTCTTGGGCCACCCTATCGAGTTCATCTTGTAGTTGAAAGACTCGCATAGAGTTGCCGGAGCCGGAGTACATATCTTTTAGAGTCCGCCATATATCAGCAGCAGCCTCCATTGCCTCGACATTGCCCGACACCTGGTCGGTTAATGAGGCAGTCAACCACCCAGCCACTACGTTGTTGACAATCTTCCAAACAGCAAACTCCATTACGGAGTGATCGGCTGGTGCCTTGGCTTGGCCAGTGACATAGCCAACCAAGCTACGTCCCTTCAGCGTCCGCATCGCCTGCCGCGACCACTTCAAGTAGTTGGACGTTCCTTCCAACTTCGTCTCCAATTTCCTCAGTTTGTAAGGTGACGGATCCACATCAGTATGGATCGCACGTGGGGTTGCCTCGGTTAATCTCTGTGATAAGATATTATCAACCAAGGCCTTCATCTCTTCGGCCGTCAGTTTGCCACTGATCGAATCCATGCCTTCTTCAACTGTGAACCCTATTCGTCGTCTTCTTCGGCTTCTTCGACGTCGGAGTCGGCAACTTCCCCAACGTCGTCGTCTTCTCCGTCTTCGTCGGCTACGTCGTCTTCTTACGAACGCGCTACTAACTTGGCCAGCACCGGCGCGCGCAAGTAAAGTGAACACGTCAGGACACCAGAGAAGACATGATCAGTCTCTGTATAGATCATGATGTGAAGGAGGAATAACAAAATAAACATTTGTTAGTTCCAAACGGCGCAATCTAGGAAGTCGGTGCAAATAAAGTATTTGACATCTCGACTGTCTTCGAAATACGCCGTTTTGTTTTTTTTTTTTTTGTATAAAGACGGCTATGGTTAGGGTTAGGGTTTGGATGGGGCTGCTAGGGCTAGGATTTCCATTAGGAGAGGGAGAGGGAGGAGGGGGGGCGGTAGGGTGCAAGAGGGGGGGGGGGGGAAGGTGCTGGAGAGGGGCGGGAGGGGGGAAGGGTGCTGGTCGGGGGGGGGGGGAAGGGGGGGGCGCTGCGGCTCCGGGGGGGGGGGGGGGGGGCGGCTGCTCCGGGGGGGGGGGGGGGTGGTCGGGGGAGGGGGGGGACTGCTCCGGGGGGGGGGGGGGGTCGGGGGGGGTGGGCGCTGCTCCGGGGGGGGGGGGGGGGGGGCTGCTGCTCCGGGGGGGTGGGGGTCGGCTAAATTTTTTTTTTTTTTTTTTTTGTGGAGAGAGAGAGAGAGTTATGGCTCTGATACCATGTAGAAAATAATGGTTGGATGATTTTATTGATGGACTACTTCACTACTTATAGGGAGTCTAGCTCCTCTACATATAACATATTCCGATGTGGGACTAAAAGTCCCTTATTGATTCTCAACACTATGCTCTTCAACAGGCTGTGAAAAGACTGGCTCCAGCTCGCAAGACGAAAGTCCAACTGCTTGTTGAAGCTTTTGAAACAGTTATATACCACTACCTATGTGTGAAAAAACCCTGCAGCAAACTACCTCCTCAATCAAGAACTGTGCAAGCTTGCAGTTGATGAATACTAGCATAAGAAGAGATGTGATGCTACTGTTACATGCTACCTAACAAGTGTGTACAACAAACCATTTATCCTATTTCATTTTTTTCTTGTGTCAGTCCATTCTTGGAATCTGCATGATTAACAGATAGTCCTAAAATCTAGCCCAAGGGAGGAGGTAAAAAGAAAGAAGGAAACTCTTATTAGAAATCCAGTATTGTATGCATGTAAAAATATGGTTGCAACTTGCAAATAGTTTTAACCTATGATCTTCCAGGCATTTTACTCAACTAATATGGATTCTCGTCTTTGCAATGAACATAGGTGTATAAAATTTTATTTGATCAAGGATATAGCAGTTCTGTTATGCAGAGTTAGCATGCAGCTTCCAGAATATTAAGTTATAATTAGTTTGTTTCCTTTTCGTGTCTCTTTAAATTTCCGAAGTATCTGACCTCTGCTGGCTAGTATATAGCTCATGGAAATACAAGAGCAGTCTTCTGCTTATCCAGCAGAAATTTTCAAAATAATTTTAAGTTTCTAATCTATGGTCTTCTTGTACAGATATCCAGGTGTTTTATTCAAATAATAACTGACCTTTTGTCTTTGCATAGAACATATGGGTATGCAGTTTATTTCATACATCACTCTGTTATCCAGAGTTAGCATGTGGCTTTCGGCATGCTAAGTTATATATCTTTGTTAACTTTATCTGATTCTTTAATTGCTTGTTTATATAGCTGATAGGAATACACAATTGCTCTCTACTTATTCAACTCAATGAAAAATAGGACTTCCAGACTTTTCAATTGAGAGTTATAGATTGTGAACGACTGAAGGCATTACAATTACCTAGGTTATGCTACTACTAAACCTTGTATAGTTTGACGTCATCATTACCCTAAGTTAAAATAAGTAAGGGACAACTTGATATGCTTTACACTTTACAGAAAACCATGGTAAACCCTCAAATGAATTGCAAAAGCATTTTATATCTACTGGGCATACAAAATACATAAAACTGCAACAACACAAGTCTGCAAAGGTATATTCAGCTATATGTGTTGGGTATCAGCAAATGGTAATATGTTGTAAGCAACTAGTCCGATTTTTAGTAGATACGAATAAGGGTACAAAGTAATCACCCACTCAAAAGGATACTCTGGACGTTTGCGTAGACTAATATGAGAAGCTATTAATTTTTAAGCTGGTTACTGTAACCGGAATGTCAGGTATTATGTGGTCATGTCTATAGAAGTGTCATTATAACATATATGTCAAACCTAAAGGATAAAACGAAGGAATGAAGAAATAGGACCAGTTGCACAAATACAAACACAAATACGGATAAAAACACGATCCACATAGTGGATACAAACATTTTCATGTAGGTAAAATACAAATATCAATACCATTTTGCCGTGTCTGCAACATATCAATACCATTTTGCCGTGTCTGCTATTAATCAACTATGTTGCACAATACGGAAACTGATAAAGTACGGACACAATACAAATATCAATACCATTTTGCCGTGTCTGCAACATAGAATATGACTTGGAAATCAACTTCAAAGTTGGTAAATAAAGAAGTAAAGGAGGAGAGAAACGGTCAAAGAAACTGGAATGGTAAAAATTGGTATTTGTAGTATCAGAAAAGGAAACGCTACATATTTGAATTGAGCTTTATTGACACTTGAAGTTTCCTTCTTGTCGCAATTGGGGTACAGATAATCGTTTGGAAGTAATCATTCGTTGTTAAAAGGTCGAAGCTAGAACAGCCCAACTGTCATTCTTCATCTGGCAGCGGTGACGTGTAGTTAGTATCTTTTAACAACCAATGATCACTAACAGTCACAACATAATGCTTTTGGCCTACTTCAACTCGGCCTAGAGAACCCCTTATGGACACCAAGGCATTTTCGTTTCGCTATGTTATTGTTGTTCTTGTGAATAGGTAGATCCTTTAAAAACTTCAAAGTCAGTTAAGTTGTTAGACACACACACTTGAGAAGACTACAATCTGTATTTGACTAAAAATCATCATCATCACTAGACCGTCTATATACATGCCAACAAACCTCTTCACAAAAGTTGTCAAAGTGTCGCAAATAAAATTGCGAAGAATTGCTTATATTCACTATAGAAAAGTAATATGAATCGCGGAAAATGTCCTCTCAAGTATGAAGTAAATATTCATGTTTCATAGCATTATGATATTACTGAAATTTACAGTCTTCAAAGACAGTACAAGTCTTTGAAGTCACTTGATTTAAGTCATTGTCGTCATAAGCTGCAACTCTAAGCAACACAAGTTCCACAAAGGGAGTGGCCCAACTTTCTCAAAACTGTATATAGGATTAATAAAACATGTTCAAGTGTTTCAAATAGGATTGATAAATATTGATGCACAATAAAAAAACAATGTATTAGAACTGGAGATGAGACACTCAACTAGTCAAACAAATTGATGCACTAGGAATTAAAGTAATGGTACATTAGATAAACCAAATAAGTCTACCAGCAACTACTGCCTGAATTATTTGGAACTGAATAGAAAGCTAACTCAAGTTGGAAATCTACCGAGGGCACAATGATGCTTCCTTAAGAGCAAAGACACTTCTGAAAGGAATATACTAAAACACAGTCATTTATCACAGAACATCTCTTTAGCAACAAGAATCATTTTCCATATCCATAGGGCTAGTAGTGGCTTGAATAAACAAGGGAGAATCCAAAATTCAGAAATAAGTCAAGATGTCACATGCACATTAGAATGTGAGGTATAATAGATAAACAACTGATAAGAAACTTTAACTTTACACAAGTAAAAAATATAACTGCAAAAATGAGATTAGATCATCTTTACAAAATAATGTAATAACATAAGATATTTACTTACAATATCACATGGATGAGCAGGTGAATCATAAAAACATTTGTTTGCCAAGAAGAAGACTATCACAACATCTCTTGGCCTGACTTCATGGTGATATTAATTTCTTGTGAAGTATGTAGCAGGGAAATAAGCTCATTATAAAGGGTGTCCAATTGACAGGAGCTGCTGGAACCTTCTGTCTGAGAATTTAGTTCTGAATGATTTTGTGTAGCTTCTTCAGTACATTGGATACTATAGTGGTACATTTTGAGCGCATCAGTTGTGGAAATTGACTGAACAGAGCCACACAAATTCTGAAGTTTATCTTTATTCTCTAGCTTTCCTGCCAATCTCTCTTTCAGGTGGTCGGGTAGTTTACCAAAAGCACTACATTGTGTTCATTATAACAAAAAAGACAAAAAAAAAAATTTAGTATGCATGGAATATATGTCAACAGCCAACTAATATTATTTATGTATGTCAACATACACTTAAAAGAAACCATATACCTTGTAATGCCCCTAACCATACCCCAGTTGTAACCGACATGTACAGACTGCTTAAAACCAACATTAAAACCCTCCTGTGCAGAAGCTTCCTTGCCGGCTGTAATGCCTTCACGATACCCAGCCCAAAATTTGTCAAGAAAACCAATATCAAGATATTCTCATGAATTTGTAAAAACAGACAGATACACAAAGGTTTCCAAACTTTTTTTGGTTAGGATACTGTATGAAACTGCTCATGTCTTCGATTCCACTCCCTATTTAATGCAGATGATTGACTAAAGGCATCATCTTCACACCATAAGTCAAGTGAATCATCTGAGAATGTGGACAATGGTTATACTATTTTCCATGAGAACATGAAGGAGCATCTGAACTAATAATGATGAGAAAAAAAGGAAAAAGAAGTTTTCGACAGCCATACTTTTGGGACACATTTATTTAATTAACTTCAGTAGCTTTGAGAGGGTTCTCATTTCATTCGTCTCTTTGGCTTACATTTCTACCTCAAAGGCAAATACTATTTTTGCAGTATATTAAGTTACGGTATACCTGAAGATCTAAACTCCTATGGTGTAGGAAAGTCGGAGGTTTGCATGGTGGCACGAGTTTAAACTGCATGACCAAAATGGGTAGTTCTGCAAACCACCAAATAGGTATGTGGGCCTTATCTTACAGCTGCTGCTTTTACAGGAACCCTGCACCAGTTCAAAGAGGGGCGCCATCAAGTTCCTACTCAGACATGAAAACATTATTGATTCTCCTGTTGTGCAATCTCAAGCCCGTGTTCTACTTCACTGCCAACTCCATTTTGAAGGAAGGAAGGAAGGGGGGAGGAAGGGGGTGGGTGGTGGGGGTTGGATTGTTCAACAACTTCGTTACATGCTACTATAAATCTCACTGCTTTGTTGCAAAGGAAAAAACCTAGAAAATATAAATACAAAGGTCAAAGAAAAAATATATACATACAATTAAAAAAAAAAGACAACAATATCCCAACCTTTTGGCAATATATGTTAAATGTAATACACCGAAATTAAATCATTCATACCTTTCAAATTGCTTTTCTCAATGTCAGAGGACAGTGGAGGAATCGTCTCAACTTTCAATTTCTCTAACGATTTTCTTAAATCTGCAAGGTCATCAGCAAAAATCGTGCCAAAGTAAGATTCAACAAACTACTCCACCGTTCACTATGGAACTCTTGAAGCATCTCTATAAAGATTAAAAAAACCTAATAAGAACCCTAATATCCATATTTATCATCAAATCAACAACATTATACTAGAATTGCTTGGAAATAGCTGACATTTTCAAATATAGGGGGTTCTTTAGCTCAAAGTTCCAATCTTTCATTCAACATTTGATCATAACAACAGTAAAGATTCTAAGAAAACCCAAATTTTCAAATATAGGGTTTAACGTAGACCAAAGTGTCAATCTTCAGTAAAGACTATAAAAAAACCTAATTTTCAAATATAGTGTTGATTATGGCACAGACTTTCAATCTTTCATTCAATATTCGACAATAAGAGCAGTAAAGACTGTACAATACAGTGTTTATCATGGCACAGACTTTCAATCTTTCATTCAATATTCGACCATAAGAGGAGTAAAGACTATACCAACCCTAATTTTCAAATTTAGGGTTTATTATATCACAAAGTTTCAATCTTTCATTCGATATTCGATCATAAGAACAGTAAAGATTCTCTTAGCAAACCCTAACTTTATAAAGAACAGAGAAAATACCATAAATAGGAGCATCGTCCGCCATTGATAGAGACGAGAAGAAGAAGAAGAACAAAAAGGGCGGGGGCTTTTGCGGATTTTGATCAAACAAATTCAGATCAGATATCAACACATCGGGCCGGGTCGGGTCGGGTCGCGGATCCGATCCAGTCTCAGCTCCATCCATAGGGTAGTTCCGTAAATTTGTGCATCACCACCAAGAAATGAATGGCTTTCCCTCTGACCGTTGGTAGTTGGAGGCGTGGCTTAAATGAAGGGCGTTCGTTCATATTTCCCTTTTGTGTCTTTACAGTTCAACATAGGTGTTCGACGGATTGACGCAACCGTCTCCTGCATTGCGTTGAACTCCTTTTTATATGTCGACTTGGACGCTCGTGCTGCACTCTCTCGTCGGCGTGGCGTGGCCAATTCAGTCTCGTCGGCGTGGCGTGACCTCAAGGTATGCACATCTCCGTTGCTATCGTAAATGTGGGACCCACACGCGGAAACCGGTCTCTCTCGAGAAGGTCCAAAGGATCGAAAAAGAATGTTCCGTGTTCCGACTACACAAGTTGCATTTTCCGACTAGTACCAAATTGTCTTACATTCTCTTCCATGAGAGCTACAGAAAGCTCGGTGTGGTCCGAATAAATATCCTTAATTGCAACTTATATTCTCAGCTATTTCAGTTTTTCAACTTAATATCCTAAATTAAAAAAAAAAGAAGAAGAAGGACAGCGTGTCGTTAGTTTTTGTATCGAGTATTCCAAATAATAACGTACTGAAAACATTTTTTTTTGTTCACATAGGATAATTGCTACAGAGGATCAAAGGAGAGCCAGCTCCTCTACAGGTGGCACGCGACACACGGGATGAAGCATCAGGAGGATCAGAGAGAACCCACAAGAATCCCCTCTATTTCTATGACTTCTTCAATCAGCCCAAGAGTCCTAGGTTGTTATAGATAATTTGCAGGTCAGAATTTAACAGAATGTCCCACAAGTCAAGCTAGAAGATTCATATCAACAAAAAACATAGCAAGTTCCCAACTTCTAATTCGTTCATGCATTAATAACATATGACACAATTGCGTCCATCTCTAGAGTTCCGTTTAGAAGCATCCCAACCAAGTGCACGTTATCTCCAGCTTGACCATAAGCTATATTTCCCTCTACGTGTTCAAGTATATGTGTTGCATCTCTCTCTGAATCAAACACATATAAAAAGAGAACAAGTTAGTTATGTAGGAAAACAAAAGCTTGTAGAGTTCTTGTGCATACGCGCCCTCTGCTCATGGCACCTTCGAAGCTCGATCGCGTTCTTTTTGTCATCTGCTTCTTGTGCGTCTCTCGCTCTTCCCGCTGCTCCTCTCCTCTGCTCGTAGGTTCGGCCGACAAATTCAAAGGCCACACCGCGATATCCGACTTCCGGTTGATCAACCGGAGGTTCTTGATCGACTGCCCGGACCCAAACCCTTATCTTGAGATCCATACGGATGCCGACTCACCGTTGCCCGACGAAGCAAACGTTACGGTCACGGTCAGTGGAGTTCTCGTACCGGATGAATCCGATTGGATCGCCATGGTCTCGCCTTCTAGCTCAAAGTGAGTAATGATGGAATTTATATTTCTTTTGCTGGTCATATTAAGTTATCATATCAACACCTAATTTTTCCAATTTTTTTTTGTAATGTCAACAGTGTGAGGGATTGCATTTTGAATGGCTTCTATTATCTACAAACTGGAGACCTAAGCAATCTGCCACTTCTATGTCACTACCCTGTCAAGGTATGTCTCCAATTTTCTTGCAGAATCATGTAACCACCTTTATGTTACATGGAGTATAAGTGTAGAAAATTAAGATTCTGTTCACACAAAAAAAAATCTATGAATTTTCAACTTTTGCGAAATTCTTGTTCTATCAGAACATCTCTCTAATTTAGATTGTGAATCTTGATTTCTGACATTAACCCAATTGAATATTATCGACTAGACCATAAATGAGTAGGCCCAGCCCTTTCATGGGCATATTTCAGACATACATAATCTTTGAACTGTGGATGTTTTTTTTAGACTATAGTATAGATAGTTTACTAAATAAATTTATGGAGCTGACTCATATATATATATAAATGCACAACATAATATCTTTGCTTTTTAGAAGAATGCCAAATCAATACAAGGATACCTGATAAGTAGTGGTGTCTTTCTTATTTATGATTGACCCTGATCGCAAAAATACCTGATAAGTATGTGGACTTGTCATGAAATGTAGGCTCAGTACCTGAGCAAGGATCCGTCTTACTTGAGCTGCAAAAAGAACGAATGTAGGACATATGAAGACGGCGAGTGTGTCGTGCGCACTTGCAATGCATCTCTTACCTTCCATGTCGTTAACATCAGAACGGATATCGAGTTTGTGTTCTTCACGGGTGGTTTCGCCACGCCTTGCGTATTAAGAAGGTCTGTTCCGATTAGTTTTGCCAATCCTTCGATGCCATTGTATGGCCATCTCTCCAGCATCGACTCAACCGGAACTTCGGTACATATTCAATTTATTTTTTGAGTAATGCTACAGTTACAATCAAATCCTTACAACCCTTTTACAACTACTTACCCATTTTCTGACATGTGGGCCAGGTGGTGGCCTGGCCCACATGTCAGTAAATGGGTGAAGGTTGTAAGATGGTTGTAGGGATTTAGTTGTAAACTTAGCATTATTGTTATTTTTTAAATACTAGTCTATTTAGTGTAGTTGGCAAATATTAATTTTATCTTCTTTTTTTGTCGGTCAGATGAGGATTACATGGGTCAGTGGTGATAATGCCTCTCAACTAGTTCAATATGGAGATGGAAAGTCTGCACAATCTCAAGTTACAACATTTACAAAAGCCGATATGTGCAGTGAGTTATCTCAGCTTTTACAGTCTCAGTGGACTTTGTTCTCATAAGTTCATAACGCATATTTCATAGACTGCAATAAGAAAATGTAAAATTAGTTTGGTTAGTCTAGTGTTTAAGAAATTAAATTAACGCTCCTTGAATGAAGTATTTATGAAGTGGGGTTTTGAGAAGGTTTTAATTATCCTATTGAGAAGTTCTACAGAAGAAAAAGTTGATTAGTTGTGGGTACTTACAGCTCAAGAACGGCTTGAACCTATCGGTACTGCCTTTGATCAAGTGATTTTGGTAACATTCTTGATTTTCTAAAAAAAATCTCAAGAAACGTTAATCCAAATTCCTTTGGGCTACCCATAGTTCTAGCGGTTTCTTTAACCAAGAAACCTTAACCTTATATTGGTTATAGTAGGTAATATGATTTATGCTTTGGAGCATTACAATCAAGAACTATTTTATTTATGAATATTCTTCTTTCTAGGTGGTATTTTGGAAAGCCCCGCAACGGATTTTGGATGGCATGATCCAGGGTACATTCATTCTGCTGTAATGTCTGGCCTCCAACCATCTCAATCATATACGTATAGATATGGAAGGTACAATATGTTCCTATCTTGATTAAAAAGAACCACCTTATTTTCCGAATCCGAAGTTCAATTTTCACCCAAACAAAAATAAGATGCAAGTTAAAGGTAGTTTAGGGAATATTTAGCAGTTTGGTGGAAAAGATTTTTGATATGTCATTGAATGGCATCCAATTTCCCAAACAAACCATATTTAAAAATTACATTTCGAGTTCTTACTAAACATTACTCATATAACATATATAGTTTAATCCGTCTCTTTATTGCCTTATGACCTTGGTTACATAAGATTGTATTGCAATCTGACATGATAATCCCTTTCCCTTAGCTTCTTCATATGTTTCTTATAATCATTTCATAATGTTCTTTTCGGATAAACTAACATATGTCTCTTGATAAATATAGTGATTCTGTTGGTTGGAGTGGCCAAGTTGACTTTAGAACTCCACCAGCGTCGGGGGCTAAGGAGCTACTGTTTCTAGCTTACGGTGATATGGGAAAGGCGCCACTAGATCAGTCAGTAGAGCATTACATCCAGGTAATTATTAGTATGTTTGAGTCACACCCATGTTTTCTTTTTCTTGTTCACTACGTGTTTTACTTGTTATTGCCTATAGATTGTTTTTGTGACATTACACATCTTGATATCTAACATGGAATTGTTCCTAGATTTACTCTTCCAGCTTCCAATATTATTATTGTTTAAAAAAAACATTATTATTTTGGTGGTGATCATAATTTATTCAATCAATAGTCAATAAATGGAATCTTCATATTATTGGTTCTCACACTTTGTCATGATACAGCCCGGATCGCTATCAGTGATCAAAGCCATGGAAAATGATGTTGCATCCGGAATAGTCGATTCAATTTTTCATATTGGGGACATAAGCTATGCCACAGGTTTCTTGGTCGAATGGGATTTTTTCCTTAATCTTATTACACCATTGGCATCTCGTGTTTCCTACATGACTGCCATCGGTAACCATGAGAGGTAAGTCTTAATTTTAGACACCTGAGGTATAATATGTGAACTAAAATTATAGAAGTTTCGAAGATCTGTTGAAATTCAAATTACTTTATTAACATAATATGTAGGGACTATGAAGACTCAGGGTCAGTATACATAACACCAGACTCAGGTGGAGAGTGTGGAGTGCCTTATGAGACTTACTTCCCGATGCCAACTGTCAGCAAGGATAAACCATGGTACTCAATTGAACAAGCAACTGTCCACTTTACAGTGATTTCCACTGAGCATGACTGGACCAAGAACTCCGAGCAGGTAAACTAGTTGTGGTATCACTGAAGAAATTATTCTATATATCCTTTAAATATTTAGCTGTTAAAGTTTCTTACCTGAACTAACTGATGATTTGTACTAATTCATATCAGTACGATTGGATCAAGAAGGACTTGGAATCGGTCAACAGAACCGTAACACCTTGGATAATATTCATGGGGTAAAACTACTACTCCTATCTTGTTCGAATGTTTTAAAATGTCCCATGGCCAATGAATTATTTTTTCACTAGAGTGGTTTCATGACCATCTCATCTTCGATATTAGCCACAATTACATATTTTTCGTTGGTGTCTATTGGTGCAAATTCAGTTTTCCAATATCTAATGAAACATTCTGCTAGTCGTATATATTATATTAAGTTTTTTAAACTGTTCTCTACATTGGTTCTTCGAAACTACTCAATTTTGGTGTTGTTAGCCCTCTTGATTCTATAGTTCCCCAGATGTGCTTCACCTATCTCAATTCATTAGACATGTTTGCATTTGGTGGTGCCAAAATTACCTATTCCTTCTTATATATTTTTATTCCACTTTTTCCAATATGACTAATTCATGGCTGCAGGCATAGACCGATGTATTCCTCTCATGGTGGTATACTTCCGGATGTAGACCCTAGATTTGTCTACGCCATTGAACCACTTTTAATGAAATACAAGGTAATGGTTAATGCAGCAAGTTTCACTCCGTTTTTTTAAGAATAACAAGTTTCATTCTGTTGATCTATAGATATAAATAAAGGTAGTTGATAATTGTGTATATTTGCATGTGCTATTTTCTTCAGATATGATATGGTCTATAGATATAAATAGGTTCTAGAGATTTCTTAAAGGGAAGAAGAGCTTTGCATCTTCATTATTGAAGATGATAATAGCATTCATTCATACCACCTAAATGAAACAGGAATCAGTTGCTTATCTAGTATATGATTCATTTTAATTTACTTTTTCAGTTCTCTCTTTCTCAAAAGGAAAAAAGAAGGAAGTTTTTCACTAAAAATCTTAATTATTTTGCATTTGATGTAGGTTGATCTAGCATTTTTCGGCCATGTCCATAACTACGAGAGGACTTGTGCCGTATATCAGAGAAAATGTAAAGGAATGCCGAGAAAGGGCAGAGATGGGCTGGATACCTATGACAACAACAACTATGCAGCACCAGTTCATGTGGTCATTGGAATGGCAGGATTCTCCTTAGACGATTTCCCTGACATAGTGAGTGATCTATGGACTTGCTTTGAGGATTACCCCATTCCCGCATAACTTGTGCAGGGAGCTGTTTGTTTGCTAAATTATGCAACTTTATATCTACTGCGAAGGAAATTTGGCTGGATCTCTTTGATCCATCCCTTGTCTCAAAAATAAATAAATTTAATATCTATATTCTACCTAGAAATTTAAAATGTTGTAACTCAACCAACCGCCTCTTGGCTATTTTCCAAAATATTAGAATGCCTTATCTTCTGAATATATATATATATATATATATATATATATATATATATATATATATATATATATATATATATATATATATATATATATAAATGGGGGCGGCTACAGGAGACATCGGAAACCCTAGCTCTGCTAGGGCATCGCCTAATCGCGACGTGGAGGCGGCCAACCGCCCCCCGGACCGGGGGAAAGGCAAGGGGGTGGCGGGGGCGGTCGGTGGCGACCGGCATGTGGCGGTCGGCGGCGGCGGGCCGCCGGCGAAGGGCGCGGCAGCCGTTGCACGCGTCCGCGCGGGCGCTAGAGCGCAGCAGGTTGACCGGGGAGGTCCGGCGACCCTCCCCCGGGGGCGGGCGGCGGCCGGCGACCCTCCCCAGGAGGGGGGGGTGGCCGGGGCGGGCTACGGACGGTGACTTCCCTCCCGGGCACGGATTCGGCAGGGTGTTCGACGGCGGTGGCCTCCGGGGGCTCCCTGATGGTGTTCACCGCCCAAAGAACATCGTCGGGATTGGAGGATGAGGAGGGGGCTTGGACTACGGTCCAGAATCGGAGGGTTCGACGAGGAGGAGGGCAAAGATCGCAGATCCCTGAGGCTAGGAGAGGCACAACTTATTCGCAGGGATCGGACAGGAGGGCGGGGATAGCCAGGAGAGCGGGTCCATCGGGGGGACAGGCACACTCGGGGGAACGGGAGGGACACGCCAGGATTGCGTGGCGGCCCCGTGCGAAAGGGGTGACGAGGACGGCTGTCCCAGTTATCGGAGGGAGAGTTACTGCTGCGAACATGAGTGCCAGGCCACCTCCGACGACTCCTCCTCGGAGTTCGGGCCCGCGGCCTGTATCTTGGTCGGATGCATGCAAGGTGGGGGTCGCCAAGACGCCGGCATCGATGGAGTACGTTGCACCTATGGCGATTGGGGGTGAGCTCTGCGCCGACTTCCCAGCCGACGAAGTGGCGAAGGTGACGGCATTCTGGGAGAACACGTTAGTGTTGTATGTGTTGGGGAGCAAGCCCTTCTACGGGCAGATCAGAGGATATGCGGACAGAGTCTGGCGGCCGAAGGGGAGCATGGAGTTCTTCTCCAAGGAGAACGGCTTCTACTTCGTTAAATTTGGGTTGGCGGAAGATGTGACTCGGATACTCCAGGGAGGGCCATGGACGTTTGACGGCGGCCTCATTATTCTGAAGCAATGGACCCCTAACTTGAGGTGTGAGAAGGAGGTGCTTAATGCTGTGCCAATGTGGGTTCGTTTTCCTGAGTTCCCGGTACGCTTCTGGAGTGTCCCACTTCTTATGAGACTTGCCAGCCTCATTGGCAAGCCGATTAAGGCGGATGATGCCACCGCTTTCAGGTCTAGGCTGATGTATGCCCGGATATTTGTGGAGATTGACGCCAGGTTGGACCTGCCTGAGCAGTTGAAGTACAGGACACCTTCTGGCCAGTTCGCTATGCAGAAGGTGGAGTATGAGTGGGTCCCCCCCAGATGTCCGGCATGTGCCTACTTCGGGCATCTCCCGAGTGCGTGTAGACGTGGGGGAGCTTCTGAGGTGGTGCCGGAGGAGGTAGTGCAGGAGGCAGGTGGTGCTGATGACTCCCCCGTTGTGGACCAGGTGGACTTGATGGAGGATGATATGGAGGCAGACTCTTCCCCCATCTCGGGTGAAGATAAGGGGTCTCCGACGGAGGTTCTTACTGGAGCGATGGTTGAGTATGTGGGGACGAGGACCATGACCACTAGGAGTATGGGACAGGAGGACAGGAGACAGGGAGATATAGACGCGCTAGCACTTCAGGTGTACAGTCGGAAGCGCCAGGCTACGGAGGCACATAGTGAGGACAGCGGACAGGGTGGGACAGAGAGAGTGTGGAAGGTCAATCCTAAATGGGTGGCGGTACTAGCACAGCCTCCCCCACAGGGGGACCCACACGGGGCCGCGGCCCCTGCTCTGCCCCTCCTTCTACAGGGGGATAGAGCTGAGGATACCAGAGATATGGAGGTTGCACTCTCCCCGGGTGCCCCTTCAGAGGATGTTCAGGGGACCCCACCCGCGGTTTAGATGTCGGCCCTTGCCTGGAATGTCCGGGGGGGTGTTCTCTGGGGAGATGGAGGGAGATTAGTGAGGTGCTGAGGAAGGAGCAGTGTAAAATCTCGATATTACTAGAGACTAAGATCAGGGGGACGAAAACTCTGTCCCGTAGAACTCCTACGGACTGGGTCCAGCTTCACAACCTTGGTCTCTGTGATATGGCGAGGATCTGGGTTAGGTGGAATGGAGCTAGTTGGGAGGGTGAGGAGGTTTTCATGTCTGACCAGCTGGTGGCTATCTCCTTCACCAACAAGGGGGGGTTCCACTTCTTACTGGGAGCCGTCTACGGGCACAATGACAGAAGGCGTCGGGAGACCTTGTGGCAGGACATCATCAGGCTGAGTTCTTTAGCGAGGCATCGACATCTCCCTCTTCTTATTATGGGAGACTTCAATGCTACGCTATACCGGGGAGAGAAGCTGGGGGGGAGGCCGGTGCCGGACCAGATCCTCTCAGATTTTCAGTCTTGCCTACTCCAGTCAGGGCTCAGGGACCTGGAGAGGATTGGGCACATATGGACTTGGCACAACAAGGCGGAGGTGAGCAGGGTGGCATGCCAGCTGGATCGGGCTTTGGGGAACAGTGATTGGTTCCGCCTATTCTCCTCCTCTGTGGCTGAGGGGCTCCCTGCGGGGACCAGTGACCACTCGCCGATCCTGGTGCGCTTCGTGGAGAGTCCCAGATGGAGAGCCCGTCCGTTCCGGTATGACAACAGTTGGTTCCTATCGGCTGGCTATGAGGAGACTGTGGCGGGAGGACTTGGCCAGGAGGCGGTCGGCACTGCCCAGTTTTGTATGGTTCACAGGCTGAAGAACGCCAAACGCGCCATCAGAGACTGGGTGAGGGCACTTCCCCGGACCTCCTTACAGGAGAAGGAGGCGGAGTTGAGAGACCTGCAGTCAGAGCTTCAGGGCGACATGATGAGTGGGGAGATAGCGGCTAGAGAGAAGAGGTTGGCTGCAGAGGTCAACACCTTGAGGCTTCAGCAGGAGATTAGTGCGACCCAACGGGCCAAATGCTCCTGGCTCAAGGATGGGGATCGTTGCACCAAATTCTTCTATGATGTCATCCGGGCGCGTCAGCACCGGAACCGTATCCAGAGACTGATTGGCAGGGACGGGCGCCTTGTGACTGACCAGGTTGCTATCCAGGAGGAGGCTGTCCGGTTCTACTCTGAGCTCTATCATCAGACGGACTATCCCTCGGTTTTCCCGCAGCTGATTACGAAGACGCTGATTACGGAGTACGGCAATAGTCTTCTTATGGCCCCTATCCGGATGGCGGAGGTGGAGACGATTGTGATGCAGGCTGATGCTTCCAAGGCTCCTGGGCCGGATGGGTTCTCCAGTGGTTTCTACAAGCGCCATTGGAATATCCTCAAGGTCCCGGTCCTTGCGGCTGTTCAGGAGTTCTTTGATACGGGCAAGCTCCTGAAGGAGCTGAACCACACCTACCTGACGCTTGTGCCCAAGAAAAAGGGGGCGACATCTCTTGCTGACTTTCGACCGATTGCTTGCTGTAATTATTTGTATAAAATAATTACTCATCTTATGTGCAGGAGGATGGAGGATGCTATGCAGGGTCTGGTATCTCGGAATCAGGCGGCCTTCATTAAGGGGCGGTCTATTGCGGAGCATAGCCTGCTGGCTCATGAGCTGATTCGGGAGTTCCACAAGCCTGGAGGGATGAAGGCATGTGTGAAGCTCGACCTGAGGAAAGCCTACGACACCGTCAACAGGGACTTCCTCTGTCATTTGATGGCTGCGATGGGCTTCTCCGAGACTTGGGTGGATAGAGTCAGAGAGTGCATCACCTCTCCTACTTTCTCGGTCCTCATCCAGGGTATCCCTTACGGGTTCTTTGGTAGCAACAGGGGGCTTCGGCAGGGGGACCCGCTTTTCCCCTACCTATTCACCCTTGTGATGGAGTATTTCACATGTTTGATGGACATCGCGATACATCGGGAGAGGATTGTACCGATATACAGTAGGGTCTCTCCGGTGGTCTCTCATCTCATTTATGCTGATGACCTTTTGGTCCTGTTGAGGCCTTCCATGCGAGGGATGAGGGAGCTTGCGGCAGTGATGGAGGAGTTCGGACAGCTATCGGGCCTTCGGTTAAACAGGGACAAGAGCAAAGTCTACTTCAGCAGCTCTTGCACTTTGAAGGAGGAGCGGGCCTTGGAGCTTGGGGTGGAAAAGGGGGACCTACCGGTGAAATATCTGGGGGTGCCCCTTTCCGTCAACTACGCGAAGGATCGTGATTGTCAGAGTCTGGTGGATTTTGCACAGAGAAGGGTTGAGGGTTGGCAGGCGGCTGGCCTATCGTTTGGTGGGCGTATTGAGCTGGTGCGCTCAGTTATCTCTGCTATTGCTCTGTTCTGGCTCCAATCGATTATGGTTCCTTTGGCTACTATCAGAAAGATAGAGGGCATATGTGCCAAGTTCATTTGGCATGGGGGGATCCATGCCATCTCTTGGGAGCAGCTCTGTCGGCCCAGGAAAGAGGGAGGTGTGGGTCTGCGCTCACTTGTTTCTGTCCGGGAGGCGGCGGGGATCAAGCTGGCATGGAGGTTCCTTCAGGGTGATTCTCTATGGTCGGCCTGGATGACTAGTCGGTATCTCCGGGGCAGAAACTTCTGGGTATGTGAAATTGACAACAACTTCTCTGTGTCTTTCAAGCATATCCTGAGGAACCGACCTGTTCTTCGGACGGCTATGCGGAGGAGGATGAGGGAGGGAGGGGAGACGGATCTATGGCTCGATCCGTGGATCTCAGGCCAGTCTCTCCTGGAGATTCTGGGTCCCCAGAGGGACGGCGTGGCATACAGAGGTCTGACTTGTAGGCACATCATCCGTGGTGGGGTCTGGAGGCCAGAGGCGTATCGTTTCACTGCTCCGTTAGGGGAGGAGATCAGACATGTGCAGATCACTCCGACGGCACTGTCTGATGTCTGGATTTGGGCCCCTCCTGGCCGCTCGGAGGGTGCAGGGGAGTTCCGATTTAGCAGCTGCTACGACCTTGTCCGCACTCACTTCGATGATATTGAGGAGTTCGGACAGCTATCGGGCCTCCGGCTGAATAGGGACAAGAGTAAAGTCTACTTCAGCAACTCTTGCACTTTGAAGGAGGAGCGGGCTATGGAGCTTGGGGTGGAAAAGGGGGACCTTCCGGTGAAATATCTGGGGGTGCCCCTTTCCGTCAACTACGCGAAGGATCGTGACTGTCAGAGCCTGGTGGATTTTGCACAGAGGAGGGTTGAGGGCTGGCAGGCGGCTGGCCTATCGTTTGGAGGGCGTATTGAGCTGGTCCGCTCAGTCATTTCTGCTATTGCTCTGTTCTGGCTCCAATCGATTATGGTTCCGCTGGCCACTATCAGAAAGATTGAGGGCATCTGTGCCAAGTTCATTTGGCATGGGGGGATACATGCCATCTCCTGGGAGCAGCTCTGTCGGCCTAGGAAAGAGGGAGGTGTGGGTCTGCGTTCTCTTGTTTCTGTCAGGGAGGCGGCGGGGATCAAGCTGGCATGGAGATTCCTTCAGGGTGATTCTCTATGGTCGGCCTGGATGACTAGTCGGTATCTTCGGGGCAGAAACTTTTGGGTATGTGAAATTGACAACAACTTCTCTGTGTCTTTCAAGCATATCCTGAGGACCCGTCCTGTACTTCGGACGGCTTTGCGGAGGAGGATGGGGGAGGGAAGGGAGACGGATCTTTGGCTTGATCCGTGGATCTCAGGTCAGTCTCTCCTGGAGATTCTGGGCCCCCAGAGGGACGGCGTGGCATACAGAGGACTGACGTGTCGGCACATCATCCGTGGAGGGGTATGGAGGCCTGAGGAGTACCGGTTCACTGCTACGGTAGTTGAGGAGATCAGACAGGTGCAGATCACTCCTACGGCACTGTCTGATGTATGGATGTGGGCCCCTCCCGGCCGCTCGGAGGGTGCTGGGGAGTTCCGATTTAGCAGCTGCTACGACCTTGTCCGCCCCCACTTCGATGATATTGAGGAGTATGACTTTGTCTGGGGGAAGGGGCTCGCCAGGAAGATGCAACTGTCTGCATACAAACTGGTGTTGGGCCGGTTGCTCACTCGGGACAGATTGCTTCGGTTCGGGGTTTCTGTCCCTGACCCTAAGTGTGTTTTGTGTGAGACAGAGCCTGAGTCTATTGGGCACCTGTTCTTCCAGTGCCATATGGCGTGGAACATATGGGCAGAGCAGTGCCGGAGACACTTAGGAGGGGTTGGCAGGGAGCGGGATTTCAGAGGAATCCTTAAGTGGATTGGTGATTGCAGGGGCATGGAGCAGAGCTGGGCTAGGCGTGCTAGATTGAGACTTGCTGCGTCAGTTTGGCATGTCTGGCGGGAGAGGAACCGGCGCATTTATGAGGGATTATCCACCCCAGTGGTGGGCATACTCCATAACATTGAGTCGGATGTACTAGTAATGTCCCCCTGAGTTGGGATTGTATCTTTATGTTGTAACCTTATTGAGATGATGGAATAAAATTTACCCTTTTTCCAAAAAAAAAAAAAATATATATGAAAAAAAAAATATATATATGACTATTTGTTATTGGCTACTTAGGATTTTACTGATTGTTCCTTTCCTCTTTCTTCTGAGTGGGCATTTTACTTCGTTGCTTTTCTCCGTATAGGTAGCGGATTGGAGCTTGTCTAGAATTACTGAATTTGGCTATGTAAGGGTGCAGGCAAACAAGGAACAGTTACTGCTACAGGTTAGTATTGATACCATCTGTTCATTAGGATTTATTATTTTCACCATTGACGCTGCCTATATATTCAGCAAACATTATGTTTTGGTATAGGTTGATTTTAAGTTTTATATGAACAATTTGACTTCTATAAGATTTTTTTTCCCCACCATTGCGACAGCCACAACTAGGCTGTAAGAAAGGGCATCCAAGTGTTACGAGGCCATGTTTCTCAAATATTTACTTAACATGTTTCTAGGATCAAGCACAAACCTGCAAGCTTCACTTTGCTTTACATACAAGAGTTATTTACCTAAACAATTAACCTTTGTTTCCTTCTTATGGATTTCAGTTTGTCAACTCGAATACAACAAAAGTAGAAGACAGCTTCCGTATAATCAAAGGCGACAGTAGTCGAACTCTGTGAAGACTAGTTATGTAGACTTCTTTTGAGCTTCCATAGAAAAAGTGAGAGAGATAGACATATACTTGTATATATATACGGGTTGAAATTTGGTTGTAAAGCCATTGTATAGGTTCTTTTTGCAGAGAACACTCAATTGATGGTAGCTTAATAATTGTTTGATATATATCATCCATTGTATATAAGAGTAGTTATCCTCAGATGCCTGCATTTATACCATATTCTATTAAGGGAAACCTTATTGGTCAATCGAAGTGATAATTTTGCAGTTTATATTGATCTTACTGGTTGAAAGACTTTCTGGTTTTTACTATTTCCTTCTCGAAGAACTGATTTCCGAAAGAATTTGAGTAGTATATTGATCTGTGTTGAAATTGGCTATAGAACGTCCATGCAAGGACCAAAGAAAAACACAACCATTACACACACATATATATACTACATTCTACATAACATACTAATATGTAAATATATATACATTATTGGCCATATGGGGGGCTGTGTTGAGAGTGTTGAGACTTGCTTGAAGTCTCTTGAACCTACGGACAGATAATCAAGCAACGCAGAAAATATAGCTACAGACTCTGTTGTCTTGAATTTGTAATTAAGATCGATACCGGAGTCCAAAATTCCAAGGATACATATCGCGGCTCTTCCTATATATGTGGGCTAATTAGCCATCTGAATGATATAACCTGAAAATAGTTATGCAGAAATCATTAATACAAACACTAATCACAATCTACAAGTAAGTCGAATCCGAAGAATTAGAAGAAAGGTTAGGTTATATAGTGACCATCTTCTCTACCTTGCGGGTGACATATATAGTTGCAGAAACATGGGATGTCTGCTGCCTGGACTGTGTATTGCAGCACTTCGCCGTTGGCTCGACAATTGGTCCTTCGTATTTGCACAGATCTCTCTCTCTTGCATATATTTAACAGCTCCTTGGCGCTATATTTACAGCATGATGATCTAGCAGCAACAAGCACCATCATATATGTACGTAGCTTGTAATTAGCTTCTGGTTCATGAGGAGTGTATGTTCGAAGCTGTACATAACGTCACGGTACTTGGCGTTTTGATGTGCCAGAAACATGAACAAAGTTAACTTGATGAGGAATTGGGGGGATTGTACGTTGAATAAACGTAAATTAGATCCATGGCACCACTCATTTAACACCAAAATCTCCGGAAATGAAAGCCACGGTGGTGGTTAAGGATTACACGGTGTGAGAAAAGTCTCTAAACTTTATAATGAATGTCCATTTCATCTTTATTTTGAGAGAAACGGTGTGAGAAAAGTATTAACTTTCTTTTTTCAACTCTCATGTTTCGACAAAACATCTTCTATAATATAAAGCACAGTGGAATTTTGGTCCGATCCATGTGATTTGGTTCAACGATGATGAAAGGACTAAATTGTCTCTCTCTCTATAAGAGAGGAGGAGGTCTCATGTTGGGTGCGGAGCAACCGGTTGCTCCAACGGCACCCCCGTCTCCAGCTCCTCTTGCACCGTCCCTCCCCCCGCCGCCTCCGCTCCATTCTCGTTCATGCCGTCGTCGTCGGCCTCTTCCGCAACCCTTTCGTCGCAAGCAGCCTCCTCCACCGCGCCGTCGATGCCGACCCTTCCTTCGCCGCCTCCCTCTTCTCCGTCATGACCAACCGCAACCCCTTCTCCTTCAATACCGCCATCGCCATCTCCGCCGACCCACTTTCCATCTACTTCCAAATGCTCCGCCGTCGCGTCCCTCCCGACTCCCACACCTTCTCTTCCTTGCTCAACACCACCACCGCCGCCGCCGCCGCCAGGTCGCTCCACGCACACGCCCTCATCCTCGGATTCCGGCCAGACTCCTTCGTGCAGACCGTCCTGCTCACCGCCTACTCCCGACGCGGCTCCGCCGACCACGTCCTGCAGGTGTTCGACGGAATGTCGCACAGGGACGTTGTCTCCTAGACCGCCGCCGTCTCGGGCCTCGCCGCCCTCGGACGTCCCGCGACGGCCGTGCGCGTCTTCGCCTCCATGAGGTCCCACGCTGCCCCGAACGTCGCCACCGTGGTCTTTGCCGTGTCCGCCTCCGCCGGGCTCGGATCCCTGGCGCTGGTCCGGTGCCTGCACGCCTACGTCGAGAAGGCCAAGTTCGTGCCCGTGCCATTATGGCACGGGTTATCCACTAGTCCTATATATAGCCTAGTAGAAGTTAGTTACAACATAAAGAGAGAAAAAAAAACATATATATATACAAAATAACCAACTTCATACAAAGTTGGAAACAATTTGTCAAGTAGCTGTAGCTTGTCAAAAGCTAGAATTATTCGTCTTAAAACATCTCGACCTTCCCTTGAATTTTGCTCAAAAATCGTGTTCTAATTAAAGCTAGGAAAAAAAAATTAAGATAGGAAAATTCCTATGAACCAATGGGGAGAATCAAAAGCTAGACCGAGGCTGACGTGTCCCACGCTCTGATTTCTTGTTCATTTTTATTTTCTTCTCACTATATATCATTTGATTTTCTTTTCATTGTCCCAATTTTAAACACTTTTCATGTGATCTCTTTTCCTTTTTATTCTTTTCTTCTTCTCATTGAATTCTTTTTTCTTTTCTTTTTTCTGTTTTCCCATTCTCTCATCCCGTCTTTTCATTAGTCATCGTCATTATCGCCATTAGATTTGTTGCTCTATTTTTTCAATTTTGTTCTATTTTTCATGCTATGATTTCTTCTTCTGCCATACTCTGAACTCTGGAATATCTAGTATTATTTTATTTTTCTTCCTTTTTTTACTTGCTTTTTTTTTTTTCTTGTTTCTTCTATATTATTGTATTACATATGGTCTATATGATTTATTAATATCTATTCTACTATATAATAGGAAATTTTAGATGGTGAAACTTTTGAATTCCGAAAATACCCTTACATACTTATACTAATTAAAAGTAGTTCATCTATTCTACTATATAATAGGAAAACTTAGATGGTGAAACTTTTTGAATTCCGAAAATACCCTTACATACTTATACTAATTAAAAATAGTTCATTAATTTTAATAAGGACAACTTAGTAATTAGGAAGACTACCCTTTGGTCTTCCTAAAGAGTCTTCATAAACTAATTAAAAAATGTTAAAATACGTGCAAGGCACGTGCACATATGCTAGTTTTCTTTAAAATGGAACAAATGTAAGTTTGCTTTCACGCTATGCTGCTTGTTGCGTCTTTAATAACTTTGTAATTTGCATGAATCACAGTTTAGAAGACTTTCACTTTTTTTTTTTTTTTTTCCATTGTGTTAATATTAATGGAAATGATATTTTGTCCACGGTCTGTGACCGCTGAAGTAACCACCCTGCCACATGGAAGTAGTCTATTGGTCCCCCTGCTAGCTCAGACCCGCCAACAGAAATTCGCTCCAATGGAAGATCAATATGTGACGGACGGACCAAAACTGTGGACTAATGCTACGGACAACGCTGTAGCGTCTTAATATTAAAACGAGGCTAAAAGGATGATGGATCCTTGAGATACCCTATAAGAATACTTAACAACTTACATCTAGGGGTTGTTTGGTTCGGAGTAAGTGTGCGGGAAGTGGGGGTTTTTGAGGAAAGTCGCTGGATTTTGGGGAGAACTTTTTCACTTCCTTCGTTTGGTTGCTGAAGAGAGGGAGCCAAAAGTGTGGAATCTCTGCCACCACATAGTGTCTTGTCCCCTCCAAACTTTACTCTCCCACCTACACGCGAAAAGTGGAGTAACTCCACTGGAAGTGTACTAGGACCCCACTTTTGCAAGGAAAGATGAGTTCTCCCCCTTCCCTAGCTCCGGTCACCTTCCTCCCGCGGTGGTTTTTCCGTTTGTTGAGGTAAAAAAAAATTTCCTTACATTTTTGTGAACATGTGACCGAGATCTGCTATTCCTTTTGATTTTTCCCTTAAATGTTCAACCATATACTGGAAAGTTGATGTTCAACCAAGTATAATGTTCATCCAGGTGAACTCATTCGTTCAGCTTTGATGTTCAAGGAGGCTTTGCAGTTTTGATGTTCAGGCAGTTCAGTTCAGTTTTGAGTGCAGTTTCCATAACTTGGTTTAACTCATTCGAGTATCCGTGGGTGTCATATAGGCTTTGATGTTCAAGGAGAAAATTGTTCATCAGTATTATGTGATTTTCATATGTATGCAACAATGTATCAGATTATTGGTTTTCATGTATCGAATTTTTTTGAAATTCATCATCATATTTTCGGAAGAAAATAAAGAAGTGTGTTGTGATATTTATTTCTATGTTGTTTGAAAAATTCTTTGTATGCTAGGTGTAATTATGATAATAATGGTAACTAAATTAATAATAATAATGGAAATGTGAAAAAGAGAATATATTTAATAATAATACTTAATTTAATTATGCTAATTAATTTAATTTATATTATCATATTTTTCAAAAATGGTTGTGCAATCTTTGTAATGTTTATATAAATTTTATCAATTAGGTTCATTTTCAATCTATACTTAAAATAAACTTGGGGGTAACCGTACCTAGATTTACCATATCTCCACAAAACTTCCACTTCCAACAATCCAAACAACCAAACTATTTTTTTTTCACTTACAACAACCATCCAAACATCAAACTCATTTTTCTTCCACTTGCAACAGGCAAAAAATACTCTATCCAAACACATTTTTGAAAGTGCTACTTGCTGCAAGTCCATTGAAACTCAACTTGTTGCAAGTGCCACTTTTACACTTTCAAAGAGTTATATCTATCCAAACAGGCCCCTATTGTTGGTAATTTTCTCTTTCTTTCTTTCTTTCTTTCGTGTTTATCGAATTGAGCTTATGGACTATGACATAAATTATCATTATAATTTTTTTTTTCCATAATCATGAACAGTCTAAGAATAAGTTTGACAAGATTTTCGACTTTAACAACCTCGACTCCTGGAAAACCCTCCCAGACCATTTATTTTTTTTTACAGTCGGTCGAGTCCAAACTTAACTTCAATCTATATTTACATTAATAAAAGTCAAAGACGAGACAATTAAAATTAGCTCCGACTATAACAACTTAACCTCCGGACCGGCATGTTGATGATGTAATTGGTAATAAAGGATTATAAATTTTGGAAATAAATACACCAACCCATTTTGTGACTAAATTTTGAGTACTCATATTTTGTGACTAAATTATAATAATATGAATGTTTCCTTGGGTACATGAATAGATCCTTAGAGCATCATTAGTAAGGTCCATCCCATTTTCTAGATTCTAGATTTAGAATGTAGGAGCTCATTTTGTAGAATAATAAGTTGCATCCCTAGTCCCAATTTCTACAATTTCGGTTCCAACCCATCCATGGGTGCTAAGGGTTGGGCCTCCCAATTTCTAGATTCTAGATTGTAGAAACTCGTTTTGTAGAATAGTAAGTTCTAATTTGGAGCCCAACTTTCTAGATTCAAAACTTTATATTATTTTTTTCCTACATTAATTTTTGACCACACAATTTTTGGAACCGGAGCTCATTTTATCATTTCCTACTATTCTCATACAAACCTAACCCATTCTACATTTACTTTCTTTTTTTTTTGAAATTTTGGGCTCCAAATTGCATTGGACACTCTCAACTACTAATGATGCTCTTATAGATGAGAATACATAATGCCCGCTATAGTCATTATCACGTGAAAACTATAAGCAAATTATAAAATAGGTACATTGACTAGGGGTGAGCAACGGTTCGGTTCGGTCCAAACCGAACCGCATTAATAAAAACCGACTATAAACCGAACCTATCTATTTAACAACCGAACCGAACCGTTCTAATTCAAAACCGAATTGAACCGAACCGAAGTAAATCGGGTCGGTTTTTCGGTTAAATCGGTTTTGGACCATGGTTTAATTAGCCTGTCTCATTTTACATCCAAAAAAGAAACATTTTTTTGTCCATATTCAGCTTTCAGTTTCCTCTAATCATTCTTTAATTTTAGTAACCAACTAAAAAAAAAAATTGTGTAAATTTAATTTTAGTAACCAAATATTCAAAATTATAAAGTAACCAAATATATAATTGTGTACATTTAACTAACCAAATAAAAAAAATAACTCAAATTACAATGAAATATTCTTCATCCGTTGCTCAAAATTACAATGTGCTCAAAATTATAATTAGCATCCTTGCATCAGGCTTCTGCAAGCATGAACTCAGATATTACTAGATCTGCAATATTCTTCATCCTTGCATCAAGCATCCTTGCATCAGGCTTCTGCAAGCTTAGATATTACTAGATCTGCAAGCACGAACTCAGAACTTGAAGTAAGTTCCAGATCTGGGTTAGATATTTCCAGATCTGGGTTAGATATTTCTAGATCTGCAAGCATGAACTCAAAACTTGAAGTAAGTTCCAGATCTGGGTTAGATATTACTAGATCTGCAAGCATGAACTCAGAACTTGGAAGTAAGCCAACAACAAGAAAATTCTCCAAAGAAACTCAACAATAGATATAACAAGTATCAAAAAGAAAAATACTACAAAATTTTCTACCTGAGGTGGTTGATCGTCGGGAAGGACGCTGGAACAGGCGGAGCCTCGGAAGAAAGTAAACTTTCGTTTGGAGGAGAAGGAAGGAGGTTTTCGTTGGGAGGAGAATGAGAAGAGAAAAGAAGTATAGGGGGGCGAGAGAAAGTATGAGAGGGGAGAAAGGATGGAGTCATGGAGGTGGCTGGAACCTGGAATGAATAAGAGGAGAGAGGCGGCTGGAATGAATAAGAGGAGAGAGAATAGTTGGGATGTTAGGGTTTTTTTTGGTTCTTTTATAGAGAGCTTAATCGGTTTTCGGTTCGGGTCGGGTTTGGAAATCCAAATCCGACACCCGACCCGATAACCGATTGTTTTGATATTTCAGAACCGAATTTCGAACCGCTTCATAAAAAACCGAACCGAACTTCGATTTCGGTTCGGTTCGGTTCGGTTTACGGTTAAAAACCGAGAATTGCTCACCCCTAACATTGACCACTATTATTCACTCTTGTTCCAACAAATCACAGGAAACTCGGCTGGATCGACTTTATTCATGACTTGGTACGTGAACAAACTTAGTCCTCACGTCATCGTTCTCGGAACTACATAACCTGAAAGTAAACAGAAACATAATCAACGAGTGATTAACTTATTTAAGTCCATGTAAATTCAATCATATTCTATAATTATACTAACAAAATTGATCATGTTTCGATAATTCTTACATACATCAACAATCTTTATAATTTGGGTCGGATTTTGATTCTTCGTGTTCATTTCTTGTTTGTGCTAAGACTCAATATTTATGAATAATAAACAAGCAAGCAAGCAAGAAAGAAAGAAAGAAAGAAAAATATTTATGAATCACAATAATATATTATGTATATAAATATATTCATATATTTGTTGATTATATATGTACACCTTTAAATATTGAATATTGACTTATCAAACAAGTGTGCCAGGAAATGTGATAAGGCGGAACCAGAAATTCAAGTTAGGATGGACTAGAGTGGATTGGAGTGGACTAAGTATAAATTGACTCATAGAAAAAAAATCCAAAAAAAAAATATTCATGGAAAAGAAAATGTAAAGAAATTTTTAGGGTGGGCTGGAGCCCACCCCAACCCATGGAGTGGGTACGTCTTTGAATTGTGATGAACATAACATATGTTAACATTGTGTTTAATATAAATTGGTCCTTGTTTGTGATAAATATTGTTATCGAATTTCCAAATACTTGAAATTAACAATTGACTGTTCGACACACCGAACAACTTTGTTGTTTAATGCTACGAGATGAGAAAAAAATTGAACTTACTTCCACATCGGTGTGCCGACGGAATAGACAAATAACACTTGTCAGCCATATGAAGAACCTTCTCCATAGAAATGTTCGACTCCACTTGAGGGGTCACGTACTCACAAAAGCAATCGATGAAACCTAGGTGCCAAGTAGAGCAACATAGGCTTGAAGGATCTTTCTTGGGTCCTTCTATTTTAATGTAGTCCCAACAATCTTCGATGAGTATCTTGAATCCAAGTTCCGTACAATATAATCTTCCCCAAGACGGATTGGAACAACATATCAAAAGAACCATCAACACAAAATTAGTCTTCCAAAATGCCATCTCCTTCAAGTCGATGCAATATTGTAGTGTGCCCAACTATCAAACAAATTTATACGTTTGTGTACATGTTTCTTAGTGCTGTATTTATAGTGTCCATTCACGATATTTAGATGCTACGATGTTTGATACGTTTCGTACTCTTCTTCACGTTTGTTGAGCATATGGTGGGATCATCTCATTTGGATCCCATCGACATCAACATAAGAGTGTGTTTGGTAGGAGAAAAAAGTGGGAGGAAGGGAATATTTTCTCTTGTTTGGTACAGAAGAAAAGTGGATGGAAGAAAAAGTAGAGGGATTGATTTTCCCTCATAACCTAAGAGAAAAAAATGAAAAGAAAAGTGCATACCCATCTTAATTTACAATTATACCATATAGAAATTATATTATTTTAAAGTAGTTCAATAAAGTCAAATGGTAAATAAATATTGTTAGTTGAGGATATAATTGGTAAAGTATATATTTTTTATTTTTCTTCCTTCCACTTTTATTTTCATACCAAACAAAGAAAAATATATCACTTCCATTTTCTTTCCATTCTACCAAACACAAATGAATGAAATAGTCTTTTCTTTCCATATGGATGGAAATTTTTTTTTTTTTTTTGATTTTTCTTCCTTTCACTTTTTTATCCTTCCTACCAAACACAGTCTAAGAGTCACAATTACTACAACAACAAATATATATATATATATATATATATATATATGTATATATATATATATATGTAACGAATCGAAACATGATCTTTCAATTTGATTCTGAAGGCGTGAATGCTCAAAGATATAGAGAAGATCTTGTTAAACAAAAAATAAAAACAAAACCTATAAATATTGAGTGGGCCCGATCCGGACCCAATTTTGATCGAATTTAACAAAGTCTAGATCAAGTCAGGCTCAGAGACCAGAACCCAAATACATCAAGATTCACTATCCAGGAAAAAAAAATGGATCAGACTGAGCCAGGCTAGATCCGAGTCAGGTCCTGGTTGGCCCATTTTTTTAAACCCAAAAAAAAATGTGGACTTTTAGAGGGGCTATATATATAGACTTTGGGGGCTATGAATATATAAAGAATAGTAAGAAAAAAATTAATCATTTTTTTTTTCCAATATGAACTTCTTATATGTGGTACCACAATGAAAAATTATAAAGGGGTTAAATGTCCAGACAAAAATACAAGTCACATAAAAAATATAAAATACATATATAATATTATTATTATATATTAAAAAAATGATACATGATAGTTGCAACTAATGATAAATAAGACAGTAAGTACAAAAGAATTGTTGTAGCTAATTCTTTGAATCGATACATGATAATTACGACTGCCTAAGTTTCTAATACTAATAGCTAAATAAATTAAATTAGACATTATTTTTTTAAAATGATGCAAGATACTAGATACAATTGTCTAGATGCCCACATAGTTTTCATATGCACGTCTTTAGTGGATTTGTTTCATATAATGCATGCATTGAAGAAGACTTGGACACGACTTTCTTCTTTCGACATCACGCTCATTATAAATTCTGCTCATTAAAGTGGTGCCAACTTTTGATCTCATCCAACTACGATTCATTTCTTCTTAGCAGTTGTCACGATCCGCACCCGGATATACGGGTACGAATACGTGGGCCACGCCCAGCCTACGCCGCGGTATCGGCGGTAGAACGCTGTCAAGTATACTATACTAACTACAACATCTAAGGATCCATAACTAGAATGTACTCATGTCACATCACAAAAACTAAGGAAGATAAGACAAGAAATAATAACAATATCACTAGAACAACTAGAATCTACAATGATCATAAGACAGGAAAATAAAGAAGGAACAACAAGACTAACTATGAATAACTACCAGGCAACTCACATAGAAGAATAGTGAGATCCACCTCAGCTAGCAACATCATGAAGTCCCATACTGAGGGCACAACTACTCCTAAAATTTTGTCAACATATCCAGTCAGGATGGAACGAGCACAAATCTCAAATAACAGTTCTAATTAGACGATATTGAAAATGTAGCAGTAAATAGAGAGAATATATAAGAAATCATGAAATGTACATGTGAGTATCATGGCAAGGTAAGCTGTAAATCTAGAGCTAGAACAAGGCAAGTAAAACTGATCATGGCATGTACAAGAATCAAGAAACATCTATCTAAGTGTGTGAGTACTAGCTACAACATGGGGCCGGCTTGGGTCTGCACAAGGTCATGATCTAGCCAACCATACGTGTGGTGTATGATTGGCATTCACAAGGTTCACAAGATATACAAGGCGGGTATTGACCACACATCTACACTAATACTCCCCGTCCCCGACCAGTATAGTGGATCCAACCATGACACATCATGACATGCGATTCTCCGAGAGGGTAGCTAGCCTTCGCAGGAATCGTGTCTATACAATGCACAAGGAACAAGAAAGACTTGTACAAGATATACCAAGGAGAGCGAGGAATAATATCTCATGACGGGATCCCAAGAAATACCAATCCGTGTGAACAATGTGTCAAGAGAACAAGGGTATCTACACTAAATACAAGAAACATAAACGATATCATAAAACAGAAATATTATTAGAGAATGTACTCGCCATGTGATCTGGTGGAATATGTCAACTGGTCCAAGAACAGTGCCTCGAGGACCTATAGGTGGAATACTGTATCAATATAAGGGTTTGAAAGTAAAATCAAGTCATACTAAGTCAAACTAGGTCAATCTAAGTCAAGGGTTGACTTATAGTTGACTTTTGGTCAACTGGTCAATCTTTGGTCAACTCTAGGTCAAACTTGACTAACGTTGACTAACAGTTGACTTTGGATCAACTGGTCAACTTTGGTCAAGTTCTGGTCAATCTTAGGCTACGGTTGACTTCCGGTTGACTTTTGGTCAAAAATAGTCAACTGTAGTCAACCAAGGTCAGAACTAGTCTAACCTAGGTCAAATGTTGACTCTACTTCGACGTTCAGTCAAAGTAGTCAACCATGGTCAAAGTGGGTCAAAGCTAGTCTCTATAAACATCTACAAGGTCAACTTATGAATTTCAGTGATTTAGAAATTACTGAAATCGGCGGGTCTCTAAAACAACCAAAAAGGAGAAAATATTATAATAATAGGATGACACAAAAAGGGAAGAAATCTACAGATGTTGTCGGATGATGAAACTAACATCACCAACGTGTCCAGAATGGTCAAATTAGCTAGAATTGCCTGTCCATAAGTCTAATTTGGACACAGGGACAAAAAGGGTAATTTTGGGCCAAAGTGGTGTCCGTCGCTGGACACACTTTGCACCGAAAAATGTGCCAAAATAAAAGTACACAAAATCTAACAAATTATATGTCCACGAATTCAGAATGACGATACGAACCCAACGGTATATCCAGAATTGGATTCCGTTGACCCGATCTCAGATTGGTCCGTTGACCAAGACATTGAAATCCGATTTGCACGGAAAAGCGTGTCGGAGCCAATGTTCTCAAAACTCAGCAAATTATATGTCAACGAGTCCAGAATGATGATACGAACTCAACGGCATATCCGGAATTGGATTCCGATGAGCCGAACTCAAAATGACAAGTTGACCCGGATATTGATATCCGACTTGCACCGAAATACGTGCCGGAACCAATGTCCACTAAAACCTAACAAATTATATGTCAACGAGTTCAGAATGACGATACGAACTCAACGATATATCCGGAATCGGATTCCGATGAGTCGGCGTCAAAAAGTCCCGTTGACCCGGACTGTGGGGCCTACTTTGCACCGAAATGCGTGCCAGGGCCCACGTCCTCCAAATCTAACAAACATTATATGAAAACAGGCCAGAACGACGCCACGAGTCTACTGGTGGTGTCAGAATTTGAATCCGGAGTCCCGGGGTTCAAAAATGGAATTTTACAAGTGCAACACTAAGAATTCGAACGGCCAACTTTGGTGTCGAATTCGACCGACCTAACAAGCTCAAACTGAAATGAAATCTAAAGGGGGCAGGAAGAGGGTTATACCAGCTGTGCACCGGAACTGGTAGCGCGCAAACGGAGAAGCGACGACGAAGATACGAACCCGCGAAGTTGGCATCACGAAACTGTCCAAAAATAGTTCAATTAAAACGTCAACTTGGTGGCCGGTTTTGATGTATCAAACGACGAAATTAACGGTTCAAACTTGACAGAGATGAAGAGGGATATACCGAGATTGAGACGGAGCAAAGAAATCATCGATCCAACGGTCGGATTGTCCAGAAAATCTGTACAAAGTCGCTACGACGGAGCGCGAATTCTGGAATTTCTCCGCGCGTGCGTCGACGGAACTCCGAGAAAAACGCTGAAATCGCCTAGACGGCGCGTCCCGAAGGATGTTGGCGGTTCGTCGGAGTAGGGGTGGCCGGGGCGACGCACGGCCGGCCGGCAGTGGCAGCTGCCGCGCGTGCCACTGCTACTGCTGCTGCGATGCGCTGCTGCGAGCGCCGCTGCTACTGCGCTCGCCGCACTACTGGTCGGGGGCTCGCCAGCCTGGCACGACGGCGGGGCACGGCGAGCGGCGGCGCGCGGGTGATGGTGAATGAAGGTGATGGTGGTGTTGATGTGGGATGATGGTTGTGGTGGAGTAGTTGTGTGTGGTGGTGTAGGTGATGACAATGGTGGAGATGGTTGATGAAGTGGAGGAGGGAGGAGGAGAATAAGGAGGAGCTCGGCCAGCCATGGGGTGGTGGTCGGCCGGTGTGATGCCTGTAGTTCGTATTACGTATTTCTGGAATACGTGTACGTATTTTATTCTGTATTGCATGATTCCTTGTTTAGCTTGCATCTTGGCTTGGTTATTTCTTGGCTTGGTTCGGCTTGGCTCGGTTTTCTTTGGTCCAATATGAGCCAATGTGAACCCCCTACCTACCACCACCATTGTATTTATTAATCCATTCTCTCTATTCTCTCTCTTCATTAATCATCTTCTTCTTCCCCATTACTTCCTTACCTACTAGAGAGAGGAGAGAGAGGTCTAGGCAAGTGCAACTTGCTTCATGGAGGAACTCTGATTTTATTGCTCCATTCTCTTCTTTACTACATTATAAAACACTTTAGTACTTGGCTTTTCTAATTTCTATGGCTAGATTCTTGTAGATCTAAGTTTGCATTATTTTTGAATTTCCTGGGTTTTGATCTACTTAATCTTGTTATTTCTATGTGTTGATGGTTCCATGTTGTAGAAAATTTCGTTCTACCCTATTTTTGACCTATGAAAGTTCGGATTTAGGCTCCGGATGATGGAGTTATGGAGCTTGAGGACTTGGCTCTCATGGTGTTCTTCTTCTCTGAAATTTTGGAGAAGATGAACAGTGCTTGACTTGACCGCATGAATATTCACGCGGCAAGTGTTCTATCCAGCCGCATGATTGGAAGTTCTTGAGCCGCATGAGAGTCGGACTCACTTAGCCGCATAACTCGCTCAATTCCCAGCCGCATAAGTTCTGAACTCTGCAGCCGCATGCGCCATTCCCGCTGGCCGCATGAGACTTGCTTGACCCAGCCGCATGAGGACTTCACCCTGAGCCGCATGAACTCAACACTCGCGAGCCGCATATGCACACTTGCTCCCAGCCGCATAGGCATTGCTCCCCGCAGCCGCATGAGTACTCTTCCCTTCCGAGCCGCATATGGTTCCCTTCCTTCGCAGCCGCATGAGTACTCTTCCCTTCCGAGCCGCATATGGTTCCCTTCCCCCGCAGCCGCATGGGTTGCTTCTTCTCGAGCCGCATGGAACCACACTCCCCTCCGGCCGTATGTACCTGATTGGCCAGCTAGCCGCATAAGACCCATTTCCCCAGCCGTATGAGTTTCCTATCTTCCTGACCGCATGCGCCCCTTGTCTTAGCCGCATGGGATCCAGTGACCCTGGCCGCATGCGCTCTCCTAATTGGGCCGCATGAGTCTACCCTTTCCTGACCGCATATGACTTAGCTGTATGGCTCTTCTATAGCCCTGAATATTGATATTTTATTAGATATTTTACGTCCATTTTATATCCTTATGCCTTTTGGCATGAACTTGATAATCATGGATTTGTTTGATATGTTTGGAATCGATAATTGAGCATGACACGATAGTGACCCGTAGTGGTACACTCTTGACAAGAAAACCTGACATGACCTGATAGTGGCCCGTCAAGTACACCTGACATGATTTATCTTGAACAGCTGTTGCGACGGCTACCTGACATGACATGACCTGACAAGAATGAACATCCTGGACACCGTGGGCGATTGTACTTGTACAAATAATCCAGTCCTGTCTTGCATCATGTCTAGGGAGGGAGCTCCTGAGTACCACGGTCAGGAGTACCTATTGAAATGGACTAAGGTTAATAACTAGATTAACACATTAGTCATGAAGAGATTTTTCAGCTACAGGCAATTCCGTTACCTGGGCGCGCCTGGGATCTGTAGCCTGCCGTCGAGTAGGGCACATTTCCAGCACACTGTCATGTGTTGTACCCTTCAAGCTACCTAAGGGTACATGCGTTTCCTGGACGGTGTACCCACCTGAATTCAACCCCTAATTTCGACCTGGGTAACCTGGATGGTCTGCAGGGCTTGTGGCTGTGGAGTAATCTCACTGCATCTTGCTAGTAATTAGGCCTGTGATAACCCTAGCTAGTTAAAGTATCAAGCCATAATTCTTGCTTGGCCGTGAAATGATTGGGTGGAGTCTAACCGGTCTAGTCTTGCCCTGATCCTGTTCCAGATTATTGAATGACCAGAATGCTTGTATTTATTTTACTGATAAATGGTGAGAATTCCAAGCTCTGTTCAGACGAAGGGTTACAACCCCGGTCCTTGTTTGGTTTACGGGTGGTAACCTGGTTATCTGAATAGTTCCATGGTTATCTCGTCGTATATCATCCTGATGTATTTTCTTTATTTCCAGTTCTTACTTTTATTTATATCTTGTGCTAATTGCTGGTTTTAGTTCCTAAGTGAAGCTTTCTTTGTGGCACTTGCTCTTTCTGGGATCTGACCCAGCTGGTTTTGTATGGCCAGATTTCGGAGCAGCTCCAGAGGATCTACCGACTATCCAGCCCGATGGTGGCGACTAGACGTAACCCGGGCAACGAGTGGGTTTATTTTTGCTCTCCCACTTTATTGTAAAAATATTCTTTTGAGGCGTTTAGCCGACGAGCACCTGTTAGCTCGATTGTACTTTACTTACTGTCTGCCTATGGGCTGTAACATGATTAACAGATCCTAGGGTTGATTATGTATGACTAAACTCTTGCTAGTCCTGACATTTTGTAACGACTAGCTTCATGATCAGCTGAATATGTAATGTTTGGGACGCCTTACTATTGTATATTTAATGATCATACATCTTGTAACTTTTACTTACTTGCTTGTGATTGAGACACTAGGCTTGTTCATGACCTTAAGAGACTGCTGGCTTGTAGATAAACCCTCATGTATCTAGACAGCCGTGACCGTATAGCGAGATGGAATCCATTTCAATATACGTAGCTGGCTATGTCTGCCCCCGCTCTCCAGTATTCTGGTTCTGGGGCGTGACATGGTTTAAGTGGTGGCCCATGCAGGTCTTGTTAATCAAGATATGTGAGGGTTTACCGAATAGATGTCTCAATCAGTATTCGTCCTTGATCTCTGCTCGTATCTTCTGAATCCCTGGATTCTTGTCCTGATCATATGCTTGTATCGTTGATCTGTCCTGGTCCTTCCTTATTGTTCCCTATGTCGTCTTCTTCAGCGGTATTGTTTGTGGTCCTACCGACCAGCAAGGAGGAGCACCTCCCGCGGACCAGCAGCAACCCGGAGATCAAGTCCAGCACTCCGGAGTAGCCTCCAGACTCGAGCCTATTGGAGAAGTGCCCCCAGTTCAGCCAGTTCAGCCTGCCGAGCCTGATGATGGCACTTTGGTAGGACTCGTCAGGACCTTGATAGCTTATCAAGATCGTCGTGGAGATGCCTTGCAACAGGCAGTGACGGATGCTTTGACCAGAGGAGGTCATCAGGGTAACAGCGCGGCCAACAGCTTCAAGCGCTTGAACCCTCCATTCTTCGACGGTAGTGAAGATGCTATCGCGGCAGATGCATGGCTTCAGGACACAGAGGTGGTTCTAGAAGCAGCCAGGACCCCAGAGAACGAGAAGGTGGCAGTTGTGCGCCTGCAGTTGTTGGATCTTGCCCGCAGCTGGTGGACAGCGCAGGCCGTCGGATTAGTGGCCCCCATTGCTTGGGCAGTATTCAGAGAGAGATTCCAGACCAAGTATTTCGATGCCGTGGCTCGGTATGATCTACAGACGAGGTTCACCAATCTGAAGCAAGGAGGCAGGACGGTCGATGGATATGCGGCCGAGTTTTCGAGACTCAGTCGGTTTGCTCCTATCCTGGTGGCAACCGAGTATGATAGAGCCCAGCGGTTCCAGCAGGGGCTTCACCTGGAGATCTTGCTGGCAGTCGAGCAGTTTGAGCATCAGACTTTTGATGCAGTCTTGAGAGCAGCCCGGAGGCATGAGTATACCTCCCAGAGGATTGTGGATAGGGCCGGAGGTCGGAAGAGATCTCACGGCCAGATGAATCAGTCTTCAGCCCCAGCCCCGGCAGCCAGGGCTTTGACTATTGGAGCCCCGATGCTTCTTGTGAAAAAGAAGGATGGTACGTCTAGGCTATGTGTTGATTATCGTACCTTGAATTCAGTGACAATCAAGAACAAATATCCTCTTCCGAGGATAGATGACTTGTTTGATCAACTCAAAGGGGCTTCAGTATTCTCGAAGATTGATTTGCGCTCAGGTTATCATCAGATCAGAGTCAGAGAGCAGGACATCCCGAAGACAGCTTTTAGATCGAGATATGGGCATTGGGAGTTCCTTGTTATGCCTTTTGGAGCAACCAATGCGCCGGCAGTATTCATGGACCTCATGAATCGTATCTTTATGCCCTACTTGGATCAGTTTGTGATCGTGTTCTTGGATGACATTCTGGTCTACAGCAAGAGTGAGGCGGAGCATGAGCAGCATCTCCGTATAGTTCTTCAGATCCTCAGAGAGTACCAGTTATATGCCAAGTTCAGTAAATGCGAGTTCTGGCTCGATCGCATTTCGTACTTGGGTCATATCATCACCAGAGGAGGAGTGGAAGTAGATCCCCAGAAGATTGTGGCTATTGAGTCATGGCCAGTGCCTAGCACAGTTGCAGAGGTTCGTAGTTTCCTTGGATTGGCCGGCTACTACCGGCGGTTTGTTTCGGATTTTGCTCGGATATCAGCGCCATTGACGCAGTTGACCCGCAAGGACGCACAGTTTGCTTGGACGGCAGAGTGTCAGAGTTCTTTTGAGCAGTTGAAGCGAGGCCTGATAACAGCTCCCATTCTCACGCTTCCCGATGGGACCGGAGGATTCTCAGTGTATTGTGATGCTTCAGGCAGAGGTTTAGGATGTGTTCTGATGCAGCATGGAAAGGTAATAGCTTATGTGTCACGACAACTTCGTGATCATGAGAGGAATTACCCAACCCATGACTTGGAGCTGGCAGCAGTAGTGTTTGCACTTAAGTTGTGGAGGCACTACTTGTATGGAGACAGGGTGGAGATTTTCATCGACCACAAGAGTCTGAAGTATGTTTTCACCCAGAAGGATCTTAACATGCGTCAGAGAAGGTGGCTGGAGCTTCTTGTGGATTATGATGTCAACCTGCAGTATCATCCTGGGAAGGCCAACGTTGTTGCAGATGCTTTGAGCAGGAGAGCTGTCACGCCCCGGTTTCCAGAATGACACGAGGCACGTGATACTTCTCCCCAGGCTACGCAACTGTACAATGAGTACCGAAATGTACCTTGCGATTGTCGCCTGTAAGGTCTGGGATAGGCATAGATAAAAGGAATAATCACAGAATTCCACAATCACATAACATTCATTGATCCAGAAATATTACATATGTATTCTAGAATCCATCAAAACATATATTTTATATATTTAATTCACTGTCTTCAAACACATGATTGATTCATAGTCTTCAACACATAGTTTACATAATTGAAAATATTATTAAAATGAAACTACATTCCATCCGTTCCACTTCATTCGTAGAGATCATTCTCCGTGTACGCTTGATCCATATCCTGATCTTCTTCAGTCCCTAGTGAACAAAACTAGGTCGTCAATACGACGAGCAAGCCCTCAGTCAAAGGAAAGAGTTATGAACGTAATAATAAGACAAGTGAACAAGATTTAGTATCTAGAGTGATTAAATTCATACCTCGATATTAGTCAAAAGTAAGTGAATCTCAATTAATGTCACAAGGACACGACAAGATCTTTCTAGACCTAAATACAATTTAGAGAAACTCCTGGATCACACACACTCGTCAAGCATCTCAACAATAACCCCATTTTGCCCGGGATCAAGCTCATACAAAACGGGTTGGTGCTTAGATACTCCAGCCGTCTGTACTATCACATATTGATGTGATTACAAGCAAGATAACATCATGAGTGGTTTTCCGAATCATCTGGGTCGAGTCATCGCATCATGTGTTATAATCAAGAAGTTCGTATGACTTGGACTTTTCCAAGAATATCGAACCCATTCATTAGAGAGCTGAGCTGAACTCAGGGCCTGGATATCTAATGAATTAACAATATTCTGAGCTGAAACTCAGGGTAATGTGCAAATGGATAGCTGAGCTGAAACTCAGGGCCTGGATGTCCAATTGTGATCAAGAAAGTGAGCTAAGCCTCACCCCGGATATTTGCACGGCCGCACGAACACCGTATCAGGGACTGATCAGTACGAAAATGAAAAATAATATTGCTAAGAAGTCAGCCGGGTGTGATCCAACGGTTTCTCTCCCAAAAACCCATGCAACCTATTCTAAACATTTAGACCTCAGAGAACTATCTCCCAAACGGGAGTCCTAGAAGTTAAGTTGCATTCAGATATTAGTTTCGTCTTTTCCGAAACTAAAGTAGTCCGAGAAATATTGGAATCAAGGTAAAATTCCAAGATATTCAATTGGACATGATTCCAAGAATCCCTCCGATATTATAGGTCGAAGATGGATGGTCCAAATGGTCTAGAACTAGAGTCAAATTTTCCAAGAAATCCGAGTTTGTCGAAAATAGACTAACTCTGGAAATTCTCAAAAATTTCGGCAGAGTCTCCTTTGTATTTACTGACCCGGAAATTAATCCGATACAAGTAAACACAAAAGTAACAATATACGGGCACGCCGACCCCTTCGGTGGAGCAACCCTCAACACCGGCAATACGCAAATATAAACGGGTACGCCGACCCCATCGGTGGAGCAACCCTCAACACCGGAACACATGCAATTTATAATAAGGTTATGCACATAAGGTAGCTATCTCACCTTGGCGAGCAAGCAAGCAATAGGAATAAGATTTTAGCATTTGCCCTTCTTCTAAAACACTCTTCCAAGCTCAAGAAAACTTAATTTAGTAAGTAAAGAATATATTGTAGGCCTAATGCTAGTTGTTTTACAAAAACAAAGCACAAAATCTTAACTAGCAATGATATAGTGGACTTCTTGAGTGTACAAGATAGTCCTTTCACTTGAAAAGTTAACTAGTATGTTAACCTATTGATCCGGTGTCTATTTAATATCAATTCCAACTATGTGTCTATGACAAAGTGGTCATTTTAAGCATAAGTAATTTCTGGACAGATTTGTACATTACACCAAAATAGAAAAATTAACAATCACACTTATCACAAAGTTAAAATAAGACATTCCTAAGTATACTTGTTTTCATGCTAATAATTGATAAGATCAATATATGTGTAATCTATGTATTTGTGGATTTATAAAGTGATTTAGCAAATGTACACAACAAATTATAATTTGCACTCTTCTTAATACCACAAAACTAGTAAATTAGGTGTATGTGTATGTCAAGATGTATTGATATACTAAGAATATCTATGTGTATACCCATATACATGTTCTTAGGTCTCATGCTTAAAGACTAATCCACGGATAATAGCTACATGTATATATATATATATATATATATATATATATATATATATATATATATATATATATATATATATATACACATAAATACAACAATCTTTGATATATATATATATATACACATAAATACAACAATCTTTGAAATTCAAAAGTCTACACATGGATCTACCAATTTCTAGGCTCATAAGCACATCATATATCTTATGGTTGAATTTTTGTCAATAATAACAAAAATTTCAGAATTAAAATGATCCTACTATTTCAAGAAATTTAAGAAAAACCTAATTTAAACAAATTCTCAAATAGAGTAGGTTACGTATAATTTGTCAAAGTAAAATACATACTTGTATTTATGTCAAGTGTATATACGTATGCATTCATATATTTGGTTAGGTATCATGCAAAATTATCATTCCAAGGAAAATCTATCTCTCCCTCTTTCTATATATTATATATATACACAATACGTATACAAAAGTATACTAGCACATCACATTGCCTAATGGTTGAGTTTTTCCATGGTTACAAAAATTTCAGAATACAATATACTTGTAATTATCATATAAATCCAAGAATATATGATAATTAGTATGGAACAATTTAAGAGGATGGAGGAGAGAGGGCTTGCCTTGAGTTCTTAGAGTGCTTCCTAGAGGAAGTTCTTCCTAGAGTCCCAATTCAGCACCTAGGGCACAAATTAGAGAATTTGGGTTAAAATTAGAACCCTAGAAATATTTATCAAAGAGTTTTGAAAAGAAAAAGGGGAAAGGAAATTGGAAGAAAGGAAGAGGAAGAAGAAGAAGAAGATGAAGAAGGGGGGAAGGGGTGCACGGCCGGCCGGCCGGCCATACGGCCGGCGGGCGGCGGCGCCGGCGGCGCCGGCAGCGGCGCAGCAACCGCGCAGCGGCAGTAGCGGCATGAGCAGCAGCCGCAGCATGCAAAAAGGAAGGGAAGGAAAGAAAAGAAAAAATAATAATAATAGAAGAAAAGAATGAAAGAAGAATAAGAAGAAGAAAATGAGGAGAAGGAGAAGAAAGTACCTGGAGTTGAAGATGGAAAGGAATGGTTTCTCTTCCATGACTCCATGAATAAAATGAAGAGATGGGGAAGGAATGACTAAGTTGCCCTTTGGGCTTAGTCATGAGGAGGTATTGCCACATGGCCTTCCCATTATGCATGGGTGCCATATAATCCCCCAAGTAGGAATGCAAAAACAATTTTTGCATTGGGAGTATTTTGAAAAACATTATTATCATTTTTATTATTTTATTTTTATATTTGTAGGAAAATAAAATTTGAATGGATGAAAATAATTTAAATACCTAAAATAAAATAAAATAAAATAAAAATGAAAAATTAGGTTATGACAAGAGCCGGAGTTTATTTCCTAACAGCGCAGCCAGAACTGTTAGCAGATCTTCAGAAGATGGGTATAGAAGTTGTTCTCCCTTCCAGTGTGGCATTGATGGCCAGTATGCAAGTTCAGTCTACTATAGTCGAGAGGATCCGGATGGCACAGTCAGCAGATTCCAAGCTTCAGCGACTCAGAGCAGAGTGCGAGGCAGGTCAAAGACCAGAGCTATGCATTCATGAGGACGGTACACTTCGACATGGGAAGCGTCTTTGTGTACCCAGTGGAGATATCAGGCAGGAGATCATGTCAGAGGCGCACAGTTCGCAGTATTCCATCCATCCCGACAGTACGAAGATGTACCGAGATATCCGTCAGCACTTCTGGTGGAATGGCATGAAGCGGGAGATAGCTCGGTTTGTCTCTCGGTGTTTGGTTTGTCAACAAGTCAAGGCTGAACATCAGATACCGGCTGAACTTTTTCAGCCCTTGCCGATTCCAGAATGGAAGTGGGAGCATATGACCATGGATTTTGTGACCGGATTGCCTAGATCTCCAGCTGGTAGAGATGCTATCTGGGTTATTGTTGATCGGCTCACGAAAGTGGCTCACTTTCTTCCATTCAGAGTTGGTCAGTCGACGGCTCAACTAGCGGAGATGTACCTCAGGCAGATTGTCAGATTGCACGGTGTGCCAGTCAGTATTACCTCGGACCGAGATTCTAGATTTACGTCACACTTTTGGCGTAGCTTGCAAGAGAGTTTGGGGACTCGTCTCCAGCTCAGTTCAGCATATCACCCGCAGACAGATGATCAGTCGGAGCGCACGATCCAGACTCTTGAAGACATGTTGCGATCTTACACACTTGACTTCGGTGGTTCATGGGAAGATCACTTGCACCTGATGGAATTCTCGTACAACAACAGTTTCCAGGCCAGTATCCAGATGGCACCATTCGAGGCACTGTATGGTAGGAAGTGCAGATCCCCGCTAGCCTGGGATGATGTTGGAGAGAGACAAATGCTTGGTCCAGAAATGATCGCTCAGACAGTTGAGGTGGTTAGGAGAGTCCGAGATCATCTTAGAGTTGCCCAAGATCGCCAGCGCCATTGGGCCGATTCTCATCGGCGTCCTCTCGAGTTTTCGGTCGGCGATCATGTATTCCTGAGGATTTTGCCTAACCGTGGCGTCATTCGTTTCGGCGTCCGGGAAAAGCTTAGTCCTAGGTATATAGGACCGTTCGACATTCTGGAGCGAGTAGGAGATGTATCCTATCGTCTCGCTCTTCCACTGTCGCTAAGCGAGGTGCATGACGTGTTCCATGTATCCCAATTACGACGGTATATCCCAGAACCGAGCCACATCCTGGATCATTCGGAATTGGTTGTTGGTACCAACCTTTCGTATGAGGAGAGGTCCGTGTCTATATTGGATCGAAGAGAGAAGATCCTTAAGAACAAGACTATCAAGTTAGTCCGAGTTGCTTGGGGTCATCACTCTTTGGGAGAGTCAACGTGGGAGCGTGAGGATGATATCCGATCGCGATATCCCGACTTGTTTGACTCGTGAGGTATAATATCCTTCTTATGCCTCATGCCTTCGATTCCTTGCTTGAATGAGTGATTGTCTGCCTAGTTATAGCTTGCATGTGATTAATGTAGCTTGTCATTGCTCCTCTAGCCTCTTGATTAAATTCCGAGGACGGAATTCTTTTAATGTGGGTAGAGTTGTGATGCCTGTAGTTCGTATTACGTATTTCTGGAATACGTGTACGTATTTTATTCTGTATTGCATGATTCCTTGTTTAGCTTGCATCTTGGCTTGGTTATTTCTTGGCTTGGTTCGGCTTGGCTCGGTTTTCTTTGGTCGAATATGAACCAATGTGAACCCCCTACCTACCTACCACCATTGTATTTATTAATCCATTCTCTCTATTCTCTCTCTTCATTAATCATCTTCTTCTTCTCCATTACTTCCTTACCTACCAGAGAGAGGAGAGAGAGGTCTAGGCAAGTGCAACTTGCTTCATGGAGGAACTCTGATTTTATTGCTCCATTCTCTTCTTTACTACATTATAAAACACTTTAGTACTTCGCTTTTCTAATTTTCATGGCTAGATTCTTGTAGATCTAAGTTTGCATTATTTTCGGATTTCCTGGGTTTTGATCTACTTAATCTTGTTATTTCTATGTTTTGATGGTTCCATGTTGTAGAGAATTTCGTTCTACCCCATTTTTGACCTATGGAAGTTCGGATTTAGGCTCCGGATGATGGAGTTATGGAGCTTGAGGACTTGGCTCTCATGGTGTTCTTCTTCTCTGAAATTTTGGAGAAGATGAACAGTGCTTGACTTGACCGCATGAATATTCACGCGGCAAGTGTTCTATCCAGCCGCATGACTGGAAGTTCTTGAGCCGCATGAGAGTCGGACTCACTTAGCCGCATAACTCGCTCAATTTCCAGCCGCATAAGTTCTGAACTCTGCAGCCGCATGCGCCATTCCCGCTGGCCGCATGAGACTTGCTTGACCCAGCCGCATGAGGACTTCACCCTGAGCCGCATGAACTCAACACTCGTGAGCCGCATATGCACACTTGCTCCCAGCCGCATAGGCATTGCTCCCCGCAGCCGCATGAGTACTCTTCTCTTCCGAGCCGCATATGGTTCCCTTCCCCCGCAGCCGCATGAGTACTCTTCCCTTCCGAGCCGCATATGGTTCCCTTCGTCCGCAGCCGCATGGGTTGCTTCTTCTCGAGTCGCATGGAACCACACTCCCCTCCGGCCGCATGTACCTGATTGGCCAGCTAGCCGCATAAGACCCATTCCTCCAGCCGCATGAGTTTCCTATCTTCCTGACCGCATGCGCCCCTTGGCTTAGCCGCATGGGATCCAGTGACCCTGGCCGCATGCGCTCTCCTAATTGGGCCGCATGAGTCTACCCTTTTCTGACCGCATATGACTTAGCCGTATGGCTCTTCTATAGCCCTGAATATTGATATTTTATTAGATATTTTACGTCCATTTTATATCCTTATGCCTTTTGGCATGAACTTGATAATCATGGATTTGTTTGATATGTTTGGAATCGATAATTGAGCATGACACGATAGTGACCCGTAGTGGTACACTCTTGACAAGAAAACCTGACATGACCTGATAGTGGCCCGTCAAGTACACCTGACATGATTTATCTTGAACAGCTGTTGCGACGGCTACCTGACATGACATGACCTGACAAGAATGAACATCCTGGACACCGTGGGCGATTGTACTTGTACAAATAATCCAGTCCTGTCTTGCATCATGTCTAGGGAGGGAGCTCCTGAGTACCACGGTCAGGAGTACCTATTGAAATGGACTAAGGTTAATAACTAGATTAACACATTAGTCATGAAGAGATTTTTCAGCTACAGGCAATTCCGTTACCTGGGCGCGCCTGGGATCTGTAGCCTGCCGTCGAGTAGGGCACATTTCCAGCACACTGTCATGTGTTGTACCCTTCAAGCTACCTAAGGGTACATGCGTTTTCTGGACGGTGTACCCACCTGAATTCAACCCCTAATTTCGACCTGGGTAACCTGGATGGTCTGCAGGGCTTGTGGCTGTGGAGTAATCTCACTGCATCTTGCTAGTAATTAGGCCTGTGATAACCCTAGCTAGTTAAAGTATCAAGCCGTAATTCTTGCTTGGCCGTGAAATGATTGGGTGGAGTCTAACCGGTCTAGTCTTGCCCTGATCCTGTTCCAGATTATTGAATGACCAGAATGCTTGTATTTATTTTACTGATAAATGGTGAGAATTCCAAGCTCTGTTCAGACGAAAGGTTACAACCCCGGTCCTTGTTTGGTTTACGGGTGGTAACCTGGTTATCTGAATAGTTCCATGGTTATCTCGTCGTATATCATCCTGATGTATTTTCTTTATTTCCAGTTCTTACTTTTATTTATATCTTGTGCTAATTGCTGGTTTTAGTTCCTAAGTGAAGCTTTCTTTGTGGCACTTGCTCTTTCTGGGATCTGACCCAGCTGGTTTTGTATGGCCAGATTTCGGAGCAGCTCCAGAGGATCTACCGACTATCCAGCCCGATGGTGGCGACTAGACGTAACCCGGGCAACGAGTGGGTTTATTTTTGCTCTCCCACTTTATTGTAAAAATATTCTTTTGAGGCGTTTAGCCGACGAGCACCTGTTAGCTCGATTGCACTTTACTTACTGTCTGGCTATGGGCTGTAACATGATTAACAGATCCTAGGGTTGATCATGTATGACTAAACTCTTGCTAGTCCTGACATTTTGTAACGACTAGCTTCATGATCAGCTGAATATGTAATGTTTGGGACGCCTTACTATTGTATATTTAATGATCATACATCTTGTAACTTTTACTTACTTGCTTGTGATTGAGACACTAGGCTTGTTCATAACCTTAAGAGACTGCTGGCTTGTAGATAAACCCTCATGTATCTAGACAGCCGTGACCGTATAGCGAGATGGAATCCATTTCAATATACGTAGCTGGCTATGTCTGCCCCCGCTCTCCAGTATTCTGGTTCTGGGGCGTGACAGCCGGCCTAGGCAGTAGGACAAATGGGAGAGGATGAGAGAGAGATGTATGTATATATATAATATATATAGAAAGAGTGAAAGAGAGTGATATTTAGAAAGAGAGAGAATAGAGATATTTAATGAGAGAGAGAGAGAAAGTAGAGAGAGGGTGAGGGGGGTGTTCGTATACAGTAGGAGGGGGGTGTTGGCTGTAAAGGAAGGGATGGGGTGTGTGTGTGTGCTTGAGTATTTTTAAGGAGAGAGAAAGAGATTATATATATATATATATGTATATATATATATATATATATATATATATATATATATATATATATATATATATATAAAAATATATATATATATATATATATATATATATATATATATATATATATATATATATATGTATGTATGTATATATAATGAGATATTTAAGATATTAATAAAGTAGAGAGAGGAAGAGATATTTTTAAAATAGGAAAAAATAGGAAAATTATGTGGGGTATTTGGGCGTCACGAGAAAACAATATGGAGCTTGGGTTCGGGTTCGGTCGAGCCGGGTCGGGCCAAAATCGGACAGAGGGCAATATTCGAATTAAAATGGGTGTTTATAATCATGGGTAAATAAGTAGCATGTGGGGACTCAAATAAGTGGGACAGAAGCGTCATGCGGGTAGTAGGCTTCGTGTGGGCCATGTTCCTATTTGGGGTCGACTAGGTTCGGTCGATGTCGGGTCCCGAAATTAAATTGGAAATTAAATCAGGTTTTACGGTAGATAATTAATTGGCCTAAATTGAACCGAAAGTTGTACGAAGGAAATGGAGCACAAAATGGAGTGTCTGAGTGAGACACGAAGGTCATGGGTGAAGAACATCTCGAGTAGATCAGGCATGACAAGTTGGTTTCGAGAGAATGACTAGTCTGGTACTCCTAAATTAAAAGTCACGGTAACGTGCAAACAATGATCAAGGAAAATAGTGGGAAAATCAATTAATAATTAAATGGTCTAAATTGATCTGAACTTGCGCGAAGCAAAAAGTGTAAAAGGGAGCAAGTTCGAGTGGGACACAAAATATCAATGTGAAGATAATCTCGTCTATTACAAACTTCAAGAAGGAAGTTTCCAGAGACTGGCATCCCTGATGCTCTAGAATTCCAAGTCACGGTAAAGAGCATTAAATCAAATAATAATCAAATAATAATATTTATTCAAAATAATTGATTTATAAAATTGAAAAAAATAAGCCCTAAATTTAGGGGCTTACAATCATACCCACCTTATAAAAATTTCGTCCTCGAAATTAAAGGTTGGTAGTGGGGTTAAAACATGATAGAAGATTTAGGCAATAATTTAGGCACGATCCAAGAATGACGAGTTTGCACGATCAAGAAAATCGATTTACAATTGTTCAGGCACGATGAGGGATTTGGCACGATAGAATCATGATATGATCAAAATTATATGTGCATGATTTCAGAAATAAGCCAAGTCATTGGGGCACAATTTTAGAGACGATTAGGAGAATCGAAGATATAAATGAAGTTCAAGTACGGGGTGATCTGTAGGACTTAGGTTGATGGAAATCAACCTGAAAGTCACACATGCTCGATCAAGATGAAAAGCTAACCATGACCAAAACAAGGTTTGGCATAGTTGAGATAAAATTTCAGACACAAACAAAATCGAAGTCAAGGTCTTATAGGCCCGATCAAGATTAAGGAGGATGATTAATAAAATCATGAAATACGATCCAAGTTCGAACGCGATTAAAATCGAAAATAGTCTAAGTTCACTTGGCACGATTTGAGGGTTAAGATTATCAAGATCATGAAAATCAAAGTTGGATAGTCATGATCTAAAACAGGGCTAAGAGAAGCAAATAGAGAGAAAAATTTGAGAATAGCACGATTGAGAGATAGATTTGATAGAAATCAGATTATAGGTCACATAAGCACGATCAAGATCCAAGTTCAGTTATGAAAGACGATAAAATCATGAATTCGAAATCAAGATCCTAAAAGCACAATTTAGGAAGGAACACAAGTCACAAGGAATTGAAGTCATCTAGAGTCTATTCAGCAACCAAGACTCTTTGGCACGATAAACAAGACGACCAAAATTGATTGGTCATGGGCAGAAGGGAATCAAAATCTTAACAATATCGAAATTTAAGAAACAATTGAGATATGAAATTTTCAAAAAATTTCAGAGTTTCCAAGTGTAGATGACAGATGTAGATATGAGATAGGTAATTTGTGTAATCAAGACATAGCTAAACTAGTCAAAGGAAATGATGGCAAGATGAGAAAATTATCATACGATGAGAAAAGAAATGAATAATAAGTCGAAAAATAAGGGTATGAATTGTCCTCATCATTTGGTCAAAAAGAAGTGAATCAATTTAAGATACGACCTGATAACCATACACGTCTATCCCAAATCATGTTGCCAGAATTCTCGCCACGCCAGTAAGCATAGCGGTAATAACAATGAAGTCCATAACTATGGTATACACCCTATAATCATGTCATCTAGATTCCTTACCACGCCAACCGGTATGGCTGCAAGAGAATCTAAATGACATAACTAGGATAGTATATCCAAATCGGGCTCCATGTCCTTGTCTCGCTAGCTAATATGACTGCGATGAATTCTAAACTCCATAAATAAAGTAGACACTTACTGTTCTCATCGTCCTCGTCCAAAATATGTTTATCAGGATATCTTAACTCAATTCTTAAAAGAATTATCCAAAATAAAATCAAAGGTCAACAACGAATATTAAGATTTAAAATTCAACAACAAGTCAAGGGTAAGTTAATAGAAACAACTTCCGATATAGGGTTCAGAGAAAAATCTCAGGGAAAGTCCCGAGGTTACTACCTAGGTCAAGATAGAAAATGGTGGAATATAATCTAAAACAAACCTCGACCATGATACGAGATTGGTAAATCATATTCTCTCCCCAACCTAGATGATATACAAGTTCAACTTATACCTTCCTCTGGGGTCCACAAACTCATTCCAAGAAAGAATAAAGTTTGATACGGACAAATATTTCAGAAATCAGGACGGACAGGAATGAATGGAAAAAGTTTTGAAAAGTTCGAAATAAAATTCCCAGGGATCATCTCTGGAATCTACCAAGAGTTCCTAATATGTGACTGAGTACCAAAATCCTATAATATTCCATGACTCAACCTTAATCCTAGGGCAGGCTCGCAGTAGTACAGATAAGCTCAAGTACTACCACGACTTCGCATTAATAGCAAAGACTGACCTGCATGGGCCACCACTAAAAACGTGTCACGACCCGCACCCGGATATACGGGTACGAATACGTGGGCCACGCCCAGCCTACGTCGCGGTATCGGCGGTAGAACGCTGTCAAGTATACTATACTAACTACAACATCTAAGGATCCATAACTAGAATATACTCATGTCACATCACAAAAACTAAGGAAGATAAGACAAGAAATAATAACAATATCACTAGAACAACTAGAATCTACAATGATCATAAGACAGGAAAATAAAGAAGGAACAACAAGACTAACTATGGATAACTACCAGACAACTCACATAGAAGAATAGTGAGATCCACCTCAGCTAGCAACATCATGAAGTCCCATACTGAGGGCACAACTACTCCTAAAATTTTGTCAACATATCCAGTCAGGATGGAACGAGCACAAATCTCAAATAACAGTTCTAATTAGACGATATTAAAAATATAGCAGTAAATAGAGAGAATATACAAGAAATCATGAAATGTACATGTGAGTATCATGGCAAGGTAAGCTGTAAATCTAGAGCTAGAACAAGGCAAGTAAAACTGATCATGGCATGTACAAGAATCAAGAAACATCTATCTAAGTGTGTGAGTACTAGCTACAACATGTGGCCGACTTGGGTCTGCACAAGGTCATGATCTAGCCAACCATACGTGTGGTGTATGATTGGCATTCACAAGGTTCACAAGATATACAAGGCGGGTATTGACCACACATCTACATTAATACTCCCCGTCCCCGACCAGTATAGTGGATCCAACCATGACACATCATGACACGCGATTCTCCGAGAGGGTAGCTAGCCTTCGCAGGAATCGTGTCTATACAATGCACAAGGAACAAGAAAGACTTGTACAAGATATACCAAGGAGAGCGAGGAATAATATCTCATGACGGGATCCCGAGAAATACCAATCCGTGTGAACAATGTGTCAAGAGAACAAGGGTATCTACACTAAATACAAGAAACATAAACGATATCATAAAACAGAAATATTATCAAAGAATGTACTCGCCTGTGATCTGGTAGAATATGTCAACTGGTCCAAGAACAGTGTCTCGAGGACCTATAGGTGGAATACTATATCAATATAAGGGTTTGAAAGTAAAATTAAGTCATACTAAGTCAAACTAGGTCAATCTAAGTCAAGGGTTGACTTACAGTTGACTTTTGGTCAACTGGTCAATCTCTGGTCAACTCTAGGTCAAACTTGACTAACGTTGACTAACAGTTGACTTTGGGTCAACTGGTCAACTTCGGTCAAGTTCTGGTCAATCTTAGGCTACGGTTGACTTCCGATTGACTTTTGGTCAAAAATAGTCAACTGTGGTCAACCAAGGTCAGAACTAGTCTAACCTAGGTCAAATGTTGACTCTACTTCGACGTTCAGTCAAAGTAGTCAACCATGGTCAAAGTGGGTCAAAGCTAGTCTCTATAAACATCTACAAGGTCAACTTATAAATTTCAGTGATTTAGAAATAACTGAAATCGACGGGTCTCTAAAACAACCCAAAAGGAGAAAATATTATAATAATAGGATGACACAAAAAGGGAAGAAATCTACAGATGTTGTCGGATGATGAAACTAACATCACCAACGTGTCCAGAATGGTCAAATTAGCTAGAATCGCCTGTCCATAAGTCCAATTTGGACACAGGAGCAAAAAGGATAATTTCGGGCCAAAGTGGTGTCCGCCGTTGGACACTTTGCACCAAAAAACGTGCCAAAATAAAAGTACACAAAATCTAACAAATTATATGTCCACGAATTCAGAATGACGATACGAACCCAACGGTATATCCAGAATTGGATTCCGTTGACCTGATCTCAGATTGGTCCGTTGACCAGGACATTGAAATTCGATTTGCACGGAAAAGCGTGTCAGAGCCAATGTCCTCAAAACTTAGCAAATTATATGTAAACGAGTCCAGAATGACGATACGAACTCAACGACATATCCGGAATTGGATTCCGATGAGCCGAACTCAAAATGACACGTTGACCCGGATATTGATATCCGACTTGTACCGAAACGTGTGCCGAAACCAATGTCCACTAAAATCTTGCAAATTATATGTCAACGAGTCCAGAATGACGATACGAACTCAACGGTATATCCGGAATCGGATTCCGATGAGTCGGCGTGAAAAAGTCCCGTTGACCCGGACTGTGGGGCCGGCTTTGCACCGAAATGCGTTCCAGGGCCCACGTCCTCCAAATCTAACAAACTTTCTATGAAAATAGGCCAGAACTACGCCACGAGTCTACTGGTGGTGTCAGAATTTGAATCCGGAGTCCCGGGTTCAAAAATGGAATTTTACAAGTGTAACACTAAGAATTCGAACGGCCAACTTTGGTATCGAATTCGACCGACCTAACAAGCTCAAACTGAAATGAAATCTAAAGGAGGGCAGGAAGAGGGTTATACCAGCTGTGCACCGAAACTGGTAGCGCGCAAAACGGAGAAGCGACGACGAAGATACGAACCCGCGAAGTTGGCGTCACGAAACTGTCCAAAAATAGTTCAATTAAAACGTCAACTTGGTGGCCGGTTTTGATGTATCAAACGACGAAATTAACGGTTCAAACTTGACAGAGGTGAAAGGGATATACCGAGATTGAGACGGAGCGAATAAATCGTCGATCCAACGGTCGGATTGTCCAGAAAATCCGTGCGAAGTCGCTGCGACGGAGCGCGAATTCTGGAATTTCTCTGCGCGCGCGTCGACGGAACTCCGAGAAAAACGCTGAAATCGCCTAGACGGCACGTCCCGGAGGACGTTGGCCGCCACGGAAGGGTGCGGGGGTGTGCGCCCGGCCTGGAGGGGGCTCGCTGGCGGTTCGCCGGAGTGGGGGTGGCCGGGGCGACGCGCGGCCGGCCGGCAGTGGCTGCTGCCGCGCGCGCCACTGCTACTGCTGCTGCGAACGCCGCTGCTGCTGCGCTGGCCGCACTGCTGGTCGGGGGCTCGTCGGCCTGGCGCGGCGGCGGGGCACGGCGAGCGGCGGCGCACGGGTGATGGTGAATGAAGGTGATGGTGGTGTTGATGTGGGATGATGGTTGTGGTGGAGTAGTTGTGTGTGGTGGTGTAGGTGATGACAATGGTGGAGATGGTTGATGAAGTGGAGGAGGAAGGAGGAGAATAAGGAGGAGCTCGGCCAGCCATGGGGTGGTGGTCGGCCGGCCTAGGCAGTAGGACAAATGGGAGAGGATGAGAGAGAGATGTATGTATATATATAATATATATAGAAAGAGTGAAAGAGAGTGATATTTAGAAAGAGAGAGAATAGAGATATTTAATGAGAGAGAGAGAAAGTAGAGAGAGGGTGAGGGTGGTGTTCGTATACAGCAGGGGGGGTGTTGGCTGTAAAGGAAGGGATGGGGTGTGTGTGTGCTTGAGTATTTTTAAGGAGAGAGAAAGAGATATTATATATATATATATATGTATATATATATAATGAGATATTTAAGATATTAATAAAGTATAGAGAGGAAAAGATATTTTCAAAATAGGAAAAAATAGGAAAATTATGTGGGGTATTTGGGCGTCACGAGAAAATAATATGGAACTTGGGTTCGGATTCGGTCGAGCCGGGTCGGGCCAAAATCGGACAGGGGGCAATATTCGAATTAAAATGGGTGTTTATAATCATGGATAAATAAGTAGCATGTGGGGACTCAAATAAGTGGGACAGAAGCGTCATGCGGGTAGTAGGCTTCGTGTGGGCCATGTTCCTATTTGGGGTCAACTAGGTTGGGTCGATGTCGGGTCCCGAAATTAAATTGGAAATTAAATCAGGTTTTACGGTAGATAATTAATTGGCCTAAATTGAACCGAAAGTTGTGCGAAGGAAATGGAGCACAAAATGGAGTGTCTGAGTGGGAAACGAAGGTCATGGGTGAAGAACGTCTCGAGTAGATCAGGCATGACAAGTTGGTTTCGAGAGAATGACTAGTCTGGTGCTCCTAAATTAAAAGTCACGGTAACGTGCAAACGATGATCAAGAAAAAGAGTGGAAAAATCAATTAATAATTAAATGGTCTAAATTGATTCGAACTTGCGCGAAGCAAAAAGAGTACAAGGGAGCAAGTTCGAGTGGGACACGAAATATCAATGTGAAGATAATCTCGTCTACTACAAACTTCAAGAAGGAAGTTTCCAGAGACTGGCATCCCTGATGCTCTAGAATTCCAAGTCACGGTAAAGAGCATTAAATCAAATAATAATATTTATTCAAAATAATTGATTTATAAAATTGAAAAAAATAAGCCCTAAATTCAGGGGCTTACAGCAGTCTAGTGTCCATTGAGATTATACGGGTTAAGGTTCTTGTACCCCTGAAGTTACGGTACGGATTAATAATGTTGTTCTTGCGGTTGTTGTGGCGATTGTTTATTTTGCATGACAGCATTGAATAGAACACGAGATTGCGTTACAGTTTTTCCAATGTAAACCTTCCATGCACAATCATAGCCATCCATTAATTGGTTGATGCTGGATCATCGATGTACTGATCTGGTGTAGCTCAAGTCTTGACATGAATTCAAGCGATACTTGCATTTATAATCATCTAGCCTCTGTTTGGTACTGTTGCACCACGATTTAGTTCTTCAGCACAGAACTCATCAATGGCAAATATCTTGAGCGGTATCTGAAATTTTGCTTGTTTGGTATTTGAGCTGAGCCCTCTGCTTTGAAAGAACCTACCGTCATGATTTTCGCATATTTCAGGCTATAGTTCTGTTAGATAGTGTTACTTAATGTAGTTTTAATTTAGACTCAATGTCAACTTAATATCTTCAAACTATTCCAATTTTTTTTAACTTGATACCTAAATTTTTTTTTTATTCGACAACTTGATACCAGCAATTATTAAATATTTTTAACTTGATATCCAAATTTAAAAAAAATTCTCTCCTTCTCCACCCACCTCCCATCTTCCACCCTCCGATTGCCCCCACGCCGCCCCCACCCTCCGATTGCCCCCACTCTGTCCCCCACCCCCAACTACACCACCCCACCCCTCACCCTGCGCCCCCCCACCCCCAGCTTCCCTGCCCTCACAGCTGCACCCCTCCTCTACGTGCAGTAGCGTTAGCGTATGCGAAGAGGAAGAGAGAGAGAGAGAGAGAGAGAGAGAGAGAGAGAGAGAGAGAGAGAGAGAGGGGGGGGGGGGGGGGGGGGGGGGGGGGGGATGAATGGATAGAGATACTTTGTATTTTTAATGTTATCAAGTTAATGCATTTCAGAGTTTAGATTATGAAGTTAAAAATATTCAAATAGTTGACGAGGTTAGAGTTAGAAATTAAGTCTTCATTTCACGTCTATGAGACTAAACCCCGGATCTTTCTTCAGTCCTCTTTCATCCATATCGCTCCTCAACCTCCCCGAGTCCCTCCACCTCTCCGTCGCTGCATAAATGTTCGAAAGCAACACACGAGAGCCAGCACTCCGCGGACGCATGCTCAACACCAACTCCCCGACCGCTACCCCTACCTGCGCATTGCTGTGGCTCCGACAAGCCCCAAGCAACGACTCGAGCAACGCAGTCGCACAAGCCCGATCGGAAGGCAACAACCCCTTCACCATATCGTAGGCTTCCTCCAAGTGCCCGCTCCTTCCCAGAAGGTCCACCATGCACGCAAAATGCTTCAACCTCGGCTCGATCCCGTGCACCCTCGCCATCGATTCGAACACCCGTCGCCCTTGCTCGACCAGACCGGCATGGCTGCAGGCGGATAAAACGCTCACGAAACTAACGTCGTCGGGCTCGACTCCTGCTCCCTGCATCTCCGAGAAGAGGCCGATCGCGGCCTCCCCTTCCCCGTGCATCCCGCAGGCGTTGATCATCGAGCTCCAGGTGATCGAGTCTCTAGCTTCCAGCCCATCAAATAGCTCCCTCGCGAACGTTAAGCCCCCACACCTAGCATACATGTCGATGAAGGCGTTGATCACTGCTGTATTCTTCGCGAACCCTCTGCGGATGGCGGAGCTAGTCACGCATTGGGCTAGAACTAGGCTGCCCGTCAGAGAACAGGCGGAGGCGAGGACTAGCATCGTGACCGCGTCCGGCTCCAGTCCCATCCCGAGCATCTTCTTGAAAGAGGCAACTGCTAGTTCTACGTCCTTGCTCTGGATACAAACCGACATCGCCGTGTTCCATGATGCTATGTTGTTGTTCTTGTCCACCATTTCAAACAGCAGGCTGCAACTGCTGAACTTCTCAAATCTAGCATACATGCACATTGTCGATGTAAGTAGAGAAGGCTCCAGTTTGGTGAAGTTTCTGACTGCAAAGCCATGAATGGACTTCCCTTGTAGCTCGGTCTCGCAACTTGGCAACAGGTTCAGCAGCGTCACGGAGTTCGGCTTCTGACCGTCCTTCCTCATTCGATCGTAGACGTTCATTACATAACCGAGCATGTTGTTCTTGCGATATCCCGTCAACAAAGCATTCCAGGAAACAACCGTTCTTCTTCTAGAGGACAGGCTCCCGAAGAGGAGAGAACCAGCCTCGACATCGCCGCAGTTCGTGTACATGGTTACGAGAGCATTCTTGAGAGACGTATCCGACTCGTACCCAGCTTTGATAACTAGAGAATGGAAGGACATTCCGTGATAGAGATCTTCAGGACGGTTGAAGTTGGCCACCATGCTGATCATCGTGATCGAATCGAACTCGACCTCGTTCTGTTGCATCTGTTGGAACGAAGCCACCGAAGCCTCAGTGTCTCCGATTCTAGCCCAACCGGATATTACAGTGTTCCAAGTGACGGCATTTCTTGCTCGGATCGTCGCGAACAACTTGAGAGCATCATCGAAGCGATCACAATCGGAATAAAGAGCCAAGAGGGTGTTCATCACATTCGTGTTCGAATCGAATCCTCTCCTGAGAGTATAAGCGTGGGCAGACTTGCCAGACCTCAAGTCGTTGGTCGTAGAGCACGCAGAAATGGCACCAATGACGGAGACTGCGTCGGGAAGTAACCCTTCGACGAGGAGCATGTCACGGAAAATGGCTAGACCCATGTCAGGTAGCCAATTGTGAAGACAGGCAGATACCATAGAGTTATAGAGCAGCAGGTTCTTCCCGGCCAATTCATCGAACAAACACTTGGCTGCATCCATCTCTCCGGACCTTCCGTACATCGACACGAGCGAAGTTACCACCGAGGCTCGATCCGTCAGCCCGAGCTTGATTCCGGTAGCGTGCACCAGCTCACCGCGACGACTACCAGCGAGGAGGTCGCCGCCGCAAGATTGAAGAACAGACACCATGGTCACAAAATTAGGCCTCACGCCTTTGCGCTGCATGAGCCGGAAAACCTCCACCGCTTCGTCGCTCCTCCCGCTCTGCGAGTACGCGGATACCATCGCGTTCCAGGAAACCAAGTCCTTCGACTCCGTCGCGTCGTCGAACAGCATTCTAGCTGCGGCCAAATCCTCGAGGCCAGCACCAGCAGCGTACATCATGATCAGGGTAGGCACGAGAGACGCGTCTCCGAGGACCCCGAGCTTAAGCGCGAAGCAGTGGAGGGACCTCCCTAGCTTCTTCGAGCCCCCCAACGGCACGACACTGACAAACGTGCTCGCGCTGGGCCTCAGCCCGCCGTCGACGCGCATCGCTCTGAACTCTCGGAGAGCCTCCCGGTCGTACCCGTTGGAGGCGTACCCGGAGATCATGGCGTTCCACGAGACCAAATCCTTGTCGGGAATTCCGTCGAACACGCTTCTGGACCAGGCCATCCGTCCGGCCTTCGCGTACATGTCGACTAGAGCGGTCTGCACCACGACATTGCGGGCGTGGCCGGTCCTGAAGACCGCGCAGTGCACCTCTTTGCCTGCCCGGAGGAGGCCGGGCAGGGCGGCGCAGGCCTTGAGGACGAAGGGGTACGTGTAGTTGTCGGAGCGACGGGAGCTGCCGGGACGCTGCGAGCGGGAGTAGAGGGAGAGGAGGGCGGCGTGGTGGCCGTGGTTGGAGAGGCAGCGGATGACCGAATTTTGCAGTGGGAGTGGAGGAGGTTCGTGGAGGGAGTGGTAGGTGGAGACCGCGGGCTGGAGGAGGCCGAAGGAGAGGTAGTGATGTATTGTTTGCAGAGCGAGGTGGCGGTGGGTTTCGACGAGTCCGGTGAGGATGAGGTGGGCGTGGATTGTGGAGAGGTGGTCTATGGTTTTGCAGTTGCGCAGGAGGAGAGTGAACCGGGAACAAGGATCAACAGATGCCATCCTTCCCTCTCCTCTCCTCTACTCTCCTGCTTTCCTTTTTTTTTTCCTTTCTTTTTTAATTCTTAGATGATGGACGGCTTCAAGAATGACAAATAAGAATGACAAATAAGTACGTTGCTATGTTGGCCCATGCCAGCAGAGAGGACCAATGACTGACCGTCACGTGTGCACCGGTCAGCACGATCATCCCTAGGGACAGACAAAATATCATTTTCGCACAAATAAATATGCTGGTTATTTAGGAAGTTTCTTTTTTCACTTATAAATGAATTTCACTCATTATGTGTGAGGCCTCACTTATAAGTGAATTCGGTCCCAATAAGTATGTTTTATCCATGTTTTATATGAGATGACATATTGGTAATAAAATAACTTATAAGTGAAAAAAAAAACTTACAAGTAGAAAAAATAACATGTTTTATAATTTGACTTATAAGTGAAATAAAGTGAGTAACATTTATAAGTGACCCTCACTTATAAGTAAAAAAAAAAACACCCCCTTAGTAATATTTCAGTCGCATTGTTGAATGCTTGTAATTCAAGAGTTTCAAACGATTATGTGACCGTGTGTAATGCCTGTAGTTCGTATTACGTATTTTGGTATACGTGTACGTATTCTTGACTCGTATTGCGTATTTTCCTGCATGGTTATTTTGGCATGTCATTGGTTTTGGCTTAGCTTGGTTCGGCTTAGCTTGGTTTGGTTTGCTTGTGGGTTCATCATGAACCAAAAGAAAACCCCCACCTACCACCACCACCCTCATTTATATTTCCATCTAACTCTCTCTCTTCATTTATTCTTCTCCTTCACTTCTTCTTCTCCACCATTTACTCTTCCACCTACCAGGAAAGAGCTAGGCAAGTGCAAACTTACTTCATGATGGATCTCAAGTTTTATTGTTCCATTCTCTTCCTTACTTGATTCTAAGCCTCTTTAGAACTTGACATTTTTGGATTTGATGGATGGATTCTTGTAGATCTAAGTTTGTAAACTTTTCGGTTTTTCTTGGTTTTGATCTTTAAAACTTAGTTATTTTCGAAAACTAGTGTTTCTATGTTGTAGAGAATTCAATTTCATGCAGTTTTGGCTTTTGTTTCACTTGATTTCGGCTTCGGATGAGGAAGTTATGGCCAAAATAATTTCTGGTCATTTCTAGGTTCATCTGCAGCATAATCAGCATGTCGCAGAAGGCGTATGTCGCAAAAGGCGCATGTTGCAATGAAGCGCATGTCGCGGTAGCCGCATATCATGTCGCAGAAGGCGTATGTCGCAGTAGGCGCATGTTGCAATGAAGCGCATGTCGCGGTAGTCGCATATCATGTCGCAGAAGGCGCATGTTGCAATGAAGCGCATGTCGCGGTAGCCGCATATCATGTCGCAGAAGGTGCATGTCGCAGAAGGCGCATGTTGCAATGAAACGCATGTCGCGATAGCCGCATATCATGTCGCAGAAGGCGCATGTCGCAGAAGGCGCATGTTGCAATGAGGCACATGTCACGGTAGGCGCATATCATGTCGCAGTTGAGCCACATGAGGTGCATGTCGCGATAGGCGCATATCATGTCGCGCATGAGCCGCATTAAGGCACATGTCGCAGTAGGCGCATATGGTGTCGCAGTTGCATGCATGTCGCAGAATAGGCCGCATAATGCATATTTTGACTATTACTAACTGTTATATGTCCTAATTGACTAAATTATTGCTCTAATTTCTCCCAACTCCCAACGTGGAAGTTGTAGATCTTTTCCTTAGCAGCAAGAATATGTCTCTAGTTATTTTATGCAAGTTTCTCTCATTCATAATATTGTAAGAATAGAATACGATAGTGGCCCGCTGTGGCGCACTCTTGACAAGTAAACTGACATGATATATCTCGGCATGCTGTTACGACAGCTAGCCAGACATGACAAGTATGAAAGACTTGGACACCGTGGGCGATTGTGTTTGTACAAATAAATTAGTACTGTCTTGCATCATGTCTAGGATGGGGACCCCTGAGTACCACGGTCAGGGTTACCTACTGAAATTGACTAAGGCTAATTAACTAGAATGATTCAGTAGTCATGAAGAGATTCCCAGCTACAGGCAATCCCGTTATCTGGGCGCATTCAGTGGACTTGTAGCCTACCGACGAGTAGGGCACATTTCCAGCACACAGTCATGTGTTGCATTCTTCATAAACGGACATTCGACCCGGATAACCGGATGGTCTGCAGGGCTTGTGGCTGTCGGGATAATCTCATTGCATCTTGCTAGTAACTAGGCCTGTGATAACCCTAGTTAGTTAAAAGTATTAAGCCGTACTCTTGATTGGCCGTGATTGATTGGATGAAGTTTATTCCAGCTTAGTCTTATCCTGATCCTGTACAAGATTGTATCAGGACATGATTTCTTGTATCGATAAATGATGGGATACCAAGTTCTGTTCGGATGAAGGGTTACAACCCCGGTCCTTGTTTGGTTTAAGGGTTGTAACTTGGCTATCTGAATAGTTCCATGGTTATCCTATCATATATCGTCCTGCTTATTGTTCCTGCCTTAACAATAACGACCGGGGGTCCAGTTCTGTTCAAGCGAAGGGTTACAACCCCGGTCCTTGTTTGGTTTAAGGGTTGTAACCTGGCTCCCGGAGCAGTTCTGTGTCCTCTCCTCGTTTATTGTCTTATTGCAACCCCATGCCATGCTCGTCATGTTTTCCCTTACTTCAAGCATGATTAATTATTTATACTGGCCTTAACAATAAAGATCAGGGGTCCAGTTCTGTTCAGGCGAAGGGTTACAACCCCGGTCCTTGTTTGGTTTAAGGGTTGTAACCTGGCTTCCGGAGCAGTTCTGTGTCCTCTCTTCGTTTATTGTCTTGTTACCTTATCAATAGTAATTGAGGCGGGTTTCTATTCAGGCGAAGGATTGCAACCCCGGTCCTTGTTTGGTTTAAGGGTTGCAGTCTGGCTACTTGAATGGTTTCTCCGTACTCAATATATTATTGTTATCTCAGTTATTATCAGTATCTTTTAATTACCTTAACTATTTATTTGTGATATGCTGGTTTTAGTCCCTAAGTGAAGCCTCCTTTGTGGCACTTGCTCTTTCTGGGGTCTGACCCAGCTGGTTTTGTGTGGCCAGATATCGGAGCAGCAACAGAGGATCCACCTGTCTTCCAGCCCGATGGTGACCACCAGGCGTAACCAGGGCAACGAGTGGGTTTCTTTTGTCCTCCCACTTTATTTGTAAAATTATTCTTTTGAGGCGTTTAGCCGGCGAGCACGTGTTAGCTCGTATTGCACCTTTATTTACTGTCTGCCTACGGGCTGTAATATGATTTGACAAATCCTAGGGTTGATCATGTATTGACTAAAACTCTTGCTAGTCCTGACATTTTGTACGACTTGCTTCATGATCATCCAATATGTAATGTATGGGACGCCTTACTATTGAATATTGATGCTCTAATATCTTGTGACTGCTACTACTTGCTTGTGATTGAGACAATAGGTTTGATCTTGACCATAGGAGACTGATGTATTGTAGTTAAACCCTCATATATCTAGACAGCCGTGACCGTATAGTGACGTGGATTCCATTTCATTATACGTAGCTGGCTATGTCTGCCCCCGCTCTCCAGTATTCTGGTTCTGGGGCGTGACATGGTTTTAGTGGTAGCCCATGCAGGTCTTGTAATTCAAGATATGTGAGGGTCTACCGAATAGATGTCTCAATCAGTATTCGCCCTTGATCTCTGCTCGTATCTTCAAATCCCTGAGAATCTTGACCTGATCACATGCTTGTATCGTTGATCTGTCCTGGTCCTTCCTTATTGTTCCCTATGTCGTCTTCTTCAGCGGCATTGTTTCTGGACCTGCCGATCAGCAAGGCGGATCACCTCCAGCGGACCAGCAACAACCTGGGGATCAAGCCCAGCGTTCAGGAGTAGCCTCCAGAGTCATGCCTACTGAAGGAGAACCCCCAATTCAGCCCGTCCAGCCTGCAGAACCTGAGGATGGCACTTTGGTGGGTCTCATCAGGTCCCTATTAGCTTCCCAGGATCGTCGAGGAGATGCCTTACACCAGGCGGTGGCAGATGCTTTGACCAGAGGAGGTCATCAGGGTAATAGCGCGGCCAACAGCTTCAAACGCTTTAACCCTCCCTTCTTCGACGGCAGTGAAGATGCGATCGCTGCAGATGCTTGGCTTCAGGACACAGAGGTGATTCTAGAAGCAGCCAAGACTCCAGAGAACGAGAAGGTGGCCGTAGTGCGCCTGCAGTTACTAGATCTTGCCCGCAGCTAGTGGACAGCGCAGGCCGATGGATTAGTGGCCCCTATTTTATGGGCAGTATTCAGGGAGAGATTCCAGATCAAGTATTTTGATGCTGTAGCTCGGTATGATCTACAGACGAGGTTCACCAATCTAAAGCAGATGGGCAGGACGGTCGACGGATATGCGGCCGAGTTCTCCAGACTTAGTCGATTTGCTCCTACCTTGGTAGCGACCGAGTTCGATAGAGCCCAGCGGTTCCAGCAGGGGCTTCATTTGGAGATTTTATTGGCGGTGGAGCAGTTTGAGCATCAGACTTTTGATGCAGTGTTGAGAGCAGCCCGGAGGCATGAGTATACATCCCAGAGGATCGTGGATAGGACCAGAGGTCGGAAGCGATCTCACGGCCAGATAAACCAGTCATCAGCACCAGCCCCAGCAGCCAGGGCTTTGACCATTGGAGCTCCGAGGCGGGCGGCCTCAGTGACGTCGGTTCAGCATTCTACCCCGACGCACCCTCAGCAGCAGAAGCAGAAGCAGTCTTCCGCAGTGGGATGTTCACACTGCGGGAAGCCAGGACATGTAGTATCAGAGTGTCGCAGAGCACAGGGTTTGTGCTTGGTTTGTGGTGCCCCGGACCACAGGGTTGGGAACTGCCCGAACAGGGGGAGTTCATCAGCCTTCTCTAGTCCTTCAATTAGAGGACCAGCACCAGTCCAGCAGTAGCAGCAGTACCCGTTCCAGAGGCCATTGCCGACGCAGGCCCAGGCGTTCCAGCAGCAGAGACCGCAGCAGTATGCCCAAGCCCAAGCCCTGATCCAGAGCAGGCAGAGGAATTTTCAGCAGAGGGGACCCGCACCCCGAGGACATGGTCAAGTGCTGGCTTTGACCATGGGAGAAGAAGGAATAGCACCAGGTGAGGTGGTGGCAGGTACTATTCTCGTCAACACCTTTCCAGCTTCAGTATTATTTGATTTTGGTGCCTCGCATTCATTTATGTCTGCACGATTCGCGACACGGGTAGGATTGGAGCCCGAGTCATTATCAGTGAGGCTCAATATACTTACTGGTAACGGACTTGTGGTAGTAGATAGAGTGTTTTCCTCGTGTCGGATCGTAGTCAGCGGTAGAGAATTCCCCGCTAGATTGATAGAATTCCCAATGGCCGATTATGATGTGGTCTTAGGAATGGATTGGTTGAGGGACCAGTATGCTAGGATAGACTGCCACATTGGCAGAGTTATTTTTAGCATTCCAGGCGAGCCAGAGTTTTCCTTTTCCCGAGGCGAAGTTGAACCTTCTCCTCCAATATTGCGGATAGCAGTGGCAGTAGTACAGTTACCTCGGATAGTCGAAGAGTTTCCAGATGTTTTTCCAGAAGAGCTTCCAGGGATGCCGCCAGAGTGAGAGATCGAGTTTACCATCGACTTGATTCCCGGGACAGCCCCAGTGTCAGAAAGAGTCTACAGGATGGCGCCGTCAGAGCTAGAGATATTGTACAAGATGATTGAAGAACTCAGAACCAAGGGATTCATTCGTGCTAGTGGATCGCCTTGGGGAGCCCCGATGCTTCTTGTGAAAAAGAAGGATGGTACATCCAGATTGTGTGTTGATTATCGTACCTTGAACTCGGTGACAATCAAGAACAGATACCCTCTCCCAAGGATAGATGACTTGTTTGATCAACTCAGAGGGGCGTCAGTATTTTCTAAGATTGACTTGCGGTCAGGATACCATCAGATCAGAGTCAGAGAGCAGGACATCCCGAAGACAGCTTTCAGATCTAGGTATGGACATTGGGAGTTCCTTGTGATGCCATTTGGAGCAACCAATGCGCCGGCTGTATTCATGGACCTCATGAATCGTATCTTCATGCCTTATTTGGATCAGTTCGTGATTGTGTTCCTAGACGACATCCTGGTCTACAGTAAGAGTGAAGCGGAGCATGAGCAGCATCTCCGAATTGTCCTCCAGATTCTCAGAGAGCACCAGTTGTATGCCAAGTTTAGTAAATGCGAGTTCTGGCTCGATCGCATTTCGTACTTGGGCCATATCATCACCCGAGGAGGAGTTGAAGTGGATCCCCAGAAGATCGTGGCCATTGAAACATGGCCGGTACCTAGCACAGTGGCAGAAATTCGCAGTTTTCTTGGCTTGGCCGGCTACTACCGGCGATTTGTTTCAGACTTTGCTCGAATTTCTGCGCCATTGACCCAGTTGACCCGCAAGGATGTGCAGTTTGCTTGGACAGCAGAATGCCAGGATTCTTTTGAGAGGTTGAAGCGAGGCTTGATGACGGCTCCTATTCTCACGCTTCCAGATGGAACTGGAGGATTCTCAGTGTATTGTGATGCTTCGGGCAGAGGTTTAGGATGTGTTCTGATGCAGCATGGGAAGGTAATAGCTTATGCGTCACGGCAACTTCGTGATCATGAGAGAAATTACCCAACCCATGACTTGGAGCTGGCAGCAGTAGTGTTTGCACTTAAGTTATGGAGGCACTACCTATACGGAGATAGGGTGGAAATTTTCACCGACCACAAGAGCCTGAAGTATGTTTTCACCCAGAAGGATCTCAACATGCGTCAGAGGAGATGGCTGGAGCTGCTTGTGGATTATGATGTCAACTTGCAGTATCACCCAGGGAAGGCCAATGTTGTTGCGGATGCATTGAGCAGGAGAGCCGGAATTTATTTCCTAACAGCGCAACCAGAGCTGTTAGCCGATCTTCAGAAGATGGGAATAGAAGTTGTCCTCCCTTCCAGTGTGGCCTTGATGGACAGTATGCAAGTTCAGTCCACTATAGTCGAGAGGATCCGGATGGCGCAGTCGGCAGATTCCAAGCTTCAGCGACTCAGAGCAGAGTGTGAGGCAGGACGAAGACCAGAATTATGCATTCATGAAGACGGTACACTTCGACATGGTAAGCGTCTTTGTGTACCCAGTGGAGATATCAGACAGGAGATCATGGCAGAGGCCCACAGTTCGCAGTATTCCATTCATCCCGGTGGCACGAAGATGTACCGTGATATCCGCCAGCACTTTTGGTGGAATGGCATGAAGAGGGAGATAGCCCGGTTTGTCTCTCGTTGTTTAGTCTGCCAACAAGTTAAGGCTGAACATCAGAGACCAGCTGGACTACTTCAATCGTTGCCGATTCCAGAGTGGAAATGGGAGCACATAACCATGGACTTTGTGACTGGATTGCCTAGAACCCCGGCTGGCAGAGACGCTATTTGGGTTATTATAGACAGGCTCACGAAGGTGGCTCACTTTCTTCCGTTCAGAGTTGGTCAGTCGACGGCTCAGCTAGCGGAGATGTATCTCCGGCAGATTGTCAGGTTGCACGGTGTACCAGTCAGTATCACTTCAGACAGAGATTCAAGATTTACGTCGCACTTTTGGCGTAGCTTGCAAAAAAGTTTGGGAACTCACCTCCAGTTCAGTTCAGCTTATCATCCGCAGACAGATGGCCAGTCGGAACGTACGATCCAGACTCTTGAAGATATGTTGCGGTCATGTACACTCGACTTTGGTGGTTCGTGGGAAGATCATGTGCACCTGGTGGAGTTCTCGTACAACAACAGTTTCCAGGCCAGTATCCGGATGGCACCGTTCGAGGCGCTGTATGGTAGGAAGTGTCGATCCCCGCTAGCCTGGGATGATGTCAGAGAGAGGCAGATGCTTGGTCCGGAAATGATTGCTCAGACCGTTGAAGTGGTCAGAAAAGTCAGAGATCATCTTCGAGTTGCCCAAGATCGCCAGCGTCATTGGGCCGATTCTCATCGGCGCCCTCTTGAGTTTTCTGTCGGCGACCATGTATTCCTGAGGATTTCGCCTAACCGTGGTGTCATTCGTTTCGGCATACGGGGAAAGCTTAGTCCTAGGTATATAGGGCCGTTCGATATTCTAGAGCGAGTAGGAGATGTATCCTATCGTCTCGCTCTTCCACCGTCGCTACGTGAGGTGCATGACGTATTCCATGTATCCCAACTGCGACGGTATATCCCGGACCCGAGCCACATCCTGGATCATTCGGAATTGGTTGTTGGTACCAACCTTTCGTATGAGGAGAGGCCCGTGTCTATATTGGACCGAAGAGAGAAGACACTCAAGAACAAGACTATCAAGTTAGTCCGAGTTGCTTGGGGTCATCACTCTTTGGGTGAGTCGACGTGGGAGCGTGAGGATGATATCCGATCACGATATCCCGACCTGTTTGACTCGTAAGGTATAATGTCTTCCTTATGCCTTATGCTTTCAATTCCTTGCTCGGATAAATGACTGCATGATAGACTGCTTGTTATAGCTTACGATTAGTATAGCTTGTCCTTGCAATTCTAGCCTCTTGACTAAATTCCGAGGACAGAATTCTTTGAAGGTGGGTAGAGTTGTAATGCCTGTAGTTCGTATTACGTATTTTGGTATACGTGTACGTATTCTTGACTCGTATTGCATATTTTCCTGCATGGTTATTTTGGCATGTTATTGGTTTTGGCTTAGCTTGGTTCGGCTTAGCTTGGTTTGGTTTGCTTGTGGGTTCATCATGAACCAAAAGAAAACCCCCACCTACCACCACCACCCTCATTTATATTTCCATCTAACTCTCTCTCTTCATTTATTCTTCTCCTTCACTTCTTCTTCTCCACCATTTACTCTTCCACCTACCAGGAAAGAGAGCTAGGCAAGTGCAAACTTGCTTCATGATGGATCTCAAGTTTTATTGTTCCATTCTCTTCCTTACTTGATTCTAAGCCTCTTTAGAACTTGACATTTTTGGATTTGATGGATGGATTCTTGTAGATCTAAGTTTGTAAACTTTTCGGTTTTTCTTGGTTTTGATCTTTAAAACTTGGTTATTTTCGAAAACTAGTGTTTCTATGTTGTAGAGAATTCAATTTCATGCAGTTTTGGCTTTTGTTTCACTTGATTTCGGCTTCGGATGAGGAAGTTATGGCCAAAACAATTTCTGGTCATTTCTAGGTTCATCTGCAGCATAATCAGCATGTCGCAGAAGGCGTATGTCGCAGAAGGCGCATGTTGCAATGAAGCGCATGTCGCGGTAGCCGCATATCATGTCGCAGAAGGCGTATGTCGCAGTAGGCGCATGTTGCAATGAAGTGCATGTCGCGGTAGCCGCATATCATGTCGCAGAAGGCGCATGTCGCAGAAGGCGCATGTTGCAATGAAGCGCATGTCGCGGTAGCCGCATATCATGTCGCAGAAGGCGCATGTCGCAGAAGGCGCATGTTACAATGAAGCGCATGTCGCGGTAGCCGCATATCATGTCGCAGAAGGCGCATGTCGCAGAAGGCGCATGTTGCAATGAGGCGCATGTTGCGGTAGGCGCATATCATGTCGCAGTTGAGCCACATGAGGTGCATGTCGCGATAGGCGCATATCATGTCGCGCATGAGCCGCATTAAGGCGCATGTCGCAGTAGGCGCATATGGTGTCGCAGTTGCATGCATGTCGCAGAATAGGCCGTATAATGCATATTTTGACTATTACTAACTGTTATATGTCCTAATTGACTAAATTATTGCTCTAATTTCTCCCAACTCCCAACGTGGAAGTTGTAGATCTTTTCCTTAGCAGCAAGAATATGTCTCTAGTTATTTTATGCAAGTTTCTCTCATTCATAATATTGTAAGAATAGAACACGATAGTGGTCCGTTGTGGCGCACTCTTGACAAGTAAACTGACATGATATATCTCGGCATGCTGTTACGACAGCTAGCCAGACATGACAAGTATGAAAGACTTGGACACCGTGGGCGATTGTGTTTGTACAAATAAACTAGTACTGTCTTGCATCATGTCTAGGATGGGGACCCCTGAGTACCACGGTCAGGGTTACCTACTGAAATTGACTAAGGCTAATTAACTAGAATGATTCAGTAGTCATGAAGAGATTCCCAGCTACAGGCAATCCCGTTATCTGGGCGCATTCAGTGGACTTGTAGCCTACCGACGAGTAGGGCACATTTCCAGCACACAGTCATGTGTTGCATTCTTCATAAACGGACATTCGACCCGGATAACCGGATGGTCTGCAGGGCTTGTGGTTGTCGGGATAATCTCATTGCATCTTGCTAGTAACTAGGCCTGTGATAACCCTAGTTAGTTAAAAGTATTAAGCCGTACTCTTGATTGGCCGTGATTGATTGGATGAAGTTTATTCCAGCTTAGTCTTATCCTGATCCTGTACAAGATTGTATCAGGACATAATTTCTTGTATCGATAAATGATGGGATACCAAGTTCTGTTCAGATGAAGGATTACAACTTCGGTCCTTGTTTGGTTTAAGGGTTGTAACTTGGCTATCTGAATAGTTCCATGGTTATCCTATCATATATCGTCCTGCTTATTGTTCCTGCCTTAACAATAACGACCGGGGGTCCAGTTCTGTTCCGGCGAAGGGTTACAACCCCGGTCCTTGTTTGGTTTAAGGGTTGTAACCTGGCTCCCGGAGCAGTTCTGTGTCCTCTCCTCGTTTATTGTCTTATTGCAACCCCGTGCCATGCTCGTCATATTTTACCTTACTTCAAGCATGATTAATTATTTATACTGGCCTTAACAATAAAGATCAGGGGTCCAGTTCTGTTCAGGCGAAGGGTTACAACCCCGGTCCTTGTTTGGTTTAAGGGTTGTAACCTGGCTTCCGGAGCAGTTCTGTGTCCTCTCTTCGTTTATTGTCTTGTTACCTTATCAATAGTAATTGAGGCGGGTTTCTATTCAGGCGAAGGATTGCAACCCCGGTCCTTGTTTGGTTTAAGGGTTGCAGTCTGGCTACTTGAATGGTTTCTCCGTACTCAATATATTATTGTTATCTCAGTTATTATCAGTATCTTTTAATTACCTTAACTATTTATTTGTGATATGCTGGTTTTAGTTCCTAAGTGAAGCCTCCTTTGTGGCACTTGCTCTTTCTGGGGTCTGACCCAGCTGGTTTTGTGTGGCCAGATATCGGAGCAGCAACAGAGGATCCACCTGTCTTCCAGCCCGATGGTGACCATCAGGCGTAACCAGGGCAACGAGTGGGTTTCTTTTGTCCTCCCACTTTATTTGTAAAATTATTCTTTTGAGGCGTTTAGCCGGCGAGCACGTGTTAGCTCGTATTGCACCTTTATTTACTGTCTGCCTACGGGCTGTAACATGATTGACAAATCCTAGGGTTGATCATGTAGTGCCCCGACCCGCAAGATGCCTTATGATGGATGGTTGGTTCGAAGAAGCCTTGTTGGACTTGGGATTATGCGAAGGATCGCTTGGAAATCTATACGATCGTGGCGGGAATCGTCCTATGAATGTGAGTAGTGTTGAACCCTTCAAAGATCCTTTAGCTTCACGCTTAAAATAAGGATGAGTATACTATGTTTCTAGTTGAGTTTGTTCAATAACACCTTGCATGGAATTTGAAAAGATAATGAAAGATAATTAATCACCTGAACGTAAACTGTTGTGGCTAGATGAATTGTATGCTTGTACGCTGTTACGATGAATTACATGACAGGTGAAGGCAAAGTCCCAAATACTTGGGCGGTGAGTATATCGAGCGTTGGCTCAATGAATAGATGGCAATACAGATGTTAAGACCCAAGAACTGGGCAGTGAGTATGCTTGAATTGCATTCGAACGAATGAATGCTAAACAGATGCTAAGTCCCAGGAATTGGGCGGTGAGTACATTAAGTTTGGTTGGAAAGATGTTTGTTATCAAAGATGTGGCAAGGCATTGGGTAACAACATTCTATTATCCTGTCACCGATGTAGAATATTGATTACGCCAAGACCCTGGATTGGGCAGATGATAATGTGAGCATTGGCTCAAGACAAGATGGCTAGATGGCAATACGAATGAGAATGGTGGTTTTGCTTAGTTTTTCTTATCATGCATTATATGTTTTCTTCTTAGATAAGTTGCATATAGTTGCATGGTCATGGACAACTTGTCGACAAGGTGGTTTCTCGAACGGTATTCCTGGGCCATGGAACCCGGTTCGTCCTAGGGGAAACCAATGCCGAAGTAGTGGCAGTGCTGAAGTAGTAGCACGGTATACAGGACTTGCAGTGGGGCTAGCTACCTGCACTGGCAAGGGCGCTGTATACCTGTAAGACGGTCCAGGATGGCGTGTCGCCAGTGACCTTCATATAGATAGGTCAGGTGCTAATGATGTCTTATGCAGGCAGAGTAAGTTATTACTCAAATACAGGAAAGGATGTTGGCTGTTGGTAAGAATCACCTGAACGGTGATATTCATATTGAATCATGATATTGTTCCTAACAATGTCTTGTGCAGGCAGAGTAAGTATTATAAATATACAGGGATGGCTACACGACCGTGGATAAGAATCACCAAGGGTGATAACTGCATGCTTTAAAATTATGTTAGCTATGAGATTTGCATGCTTTACTTCTTGTCGGCTATAACATGAAATTGACCCTAAGGCAACGAGAAAGACCACTGTTAATAATGTTCTGCAACATGATTACTTAGTGTTGTCTTCTTAGGTGAGTTGGGCCAGCACCGCTCGCCAGTACATTGATGATGTACTGACCCACGTTGTGGGCAATATTACAGGTGTTTGCTTGGGGGAAATCCTGTGAATCAGTGCTTGGCATCGATGAATCGGATGGGTGTGCAGAAGCTCTTCTTTCAAGACGATGTCTTCTGCTATACGGGACATAATGTATGGAACAGTGGAACTCAGATGTACCAGTGAGATTGTAGCCAAATTGGCAAGTCATTGTAAAGAAGTCGTTATATTCATTTGTAGCCTAAAGGGCAAGTGTATACATTCAGTTGGCTATTCAAAAGTCTTGTAAACAGTTGTAAACTCTGTATTCCGTTGCGAGTCTTGTAATCCATTTTGATTATCAATAAAGAGATACATTTCTATATAAATTGTGTGACTTCAATTTATCTGCTTAGTTCCGCTGCATTGTCAATGTTTTCTGAGAATTACCAGGAACTGTAATGGTTTTGCCTTGTACAAGTGCAATCTAGACTTGTACGGCATCACGCCCAGTGGCTAGTTTTCGATCCTCCGGGATCGGGGCGTGACATAATGGTATCAGAGCACGGCTTTACGTCCTTGGATTCCTATTCGATTTGTTTCGAATCAATGTTGCTACTAGGATGATTCTAAGCTGCTTCCGCGATGATTCAAAGATTGCTTCCGCGATTATTCAAAAGTTGCTTCCGCGGTGAATCAAAGTTGCTTCCACGAATACTCAAAGTTGCTTCTGCGATGAAATCAAAGTTGCCTCTATGATGATTCATAGTGCTTCTGCGATTATTCTGTGTTGCTTCCAAAACTATTCTATGTTGTTCCCTTGACTAAAAGTCCGTTGATCATTCTAACCTCTCACTGGGTGTTCCATACAATAAGTCTAAAATGTGGGCTGTGATATGTGTGCTTTGTTGAATTTCTAAAAGATACCAAAAAGAATAACAATGATGCGATGCGTAAGTTTGTGATGTATGCTGGATGATGTATGTATGGGATTCTTTGAATCGATTGTTATGCAGCAATCGACAGTGGGTGATGGCATGGTATGTTGGAACAGTATGTGCATGAATTTCAGTGAATGGGAATCGACCGAATTTTGAGTCGGTATTTGTGGTCAGCATAACCACTGCAGGATGGATAGTCCATATTGGATGTCGGTTTGATACGAAGGAATATTATGTTTGGAATGGCTTGAGCTCTGGGTGGTATATTACATATACCCTTATCGTGATAAGATGTCCCTTGACCCTTGATGTGTCTATGATTTTGTGATTGCTTTACCTATAAGGTAGTAGGTGGTATCGAATCGTAGCTGAGCTTACGATTGATACATGTTGGCTAGGCGTGTTCCTTGATTGTTAAGTTGGATGACCGTTGTGAGATTTTGATGTGTTAAGATGAACCATCGCTAGACCTTGTCGATTAGCATTAAGTTGGGTAATAAGAGAATTGAGAATATGAAATGATGCCTTGGTTGGGAAAGAAAAGAATTTCAGATTCAGGCGAGTACTTGAATCAGTGGGTAGAAGGATTGTAGGCTTGGTAACGATAGTGTGGTGTTGCTATCGAATAATTTTGCGAGAATAACTATGGACCGAATATTGAACGATGTTGGAATTGAGTTAAAGAAATTGCATGTTGGATATCGATAGAACTGATGGTAATGTTAGACGCTTATCGGGATGTTGCGAATGATTTAGAAGATGCAGAGAGTTGCATCGACGACCGAAAAGTTAGAGAATGGGCTTGTGGAATAGATGATCTTAGCACGTGGTGCAGTGTGCTTGAAGGAAATTGATGTCCCGAATTAACAAGTTATGACCCTTGACTATTTTGAGGCATAGAGAATGGGTACTTGTCCCTTGACGTACGAAAGAGTAGATGTTCCTTACGAGAGTCGAATGGCTGGAACACAAATAAGTATCGAGGTGCAGCGATGTGTAATAGACCATGTCGGTAGATGATGTTGTCGCTTGAATAACAAGTTTGGTGGAATATAGAATTGTTGGATTATGACTTAGCCGATGAGTTATGTCATGTCCACTAAGATGACCGATATATGATGCGAGATGATTGGTGCTATAGAGATTGGATTGGTGCATGAATAGTAAATCTTCTTATGGAATCAGAAGGAGATGATACAAAACTAATATTGATGGTTAACGTGAATTGCTAAGAGATGTCCGTGTTGGTGTTAGAAAATTTATAAATGATGCCTCGGAAGAAATATGATTATAGTTGCCTGATTTTTTTGTTAGTTAAAAGAGTACGGACCGTATCGATGATCTAAGAATGTGGAAAACGATTATGTCGCGAAGAGACCGTAGGAAGAGATCATAAGTGATAAAGTATTGAAATAACAATGTCCGATGATGATTCAGAATAGTTGACCCGATTGAATAGACATATGAGTACGATATGAGGATGCAAGTCGAATTGAACAAGTGATGCTATGTCTATGCAAATGGAAATTGAAAGTTGAATATTCTATTGAGGAGTTTTATATGATAGCTTCGAGATTGACCCATAGAATTGTGGGATAGAATTGTTGGATAGATTGTCGGATAGATTTGGTCGGTTGCGGGTAAGTCTAGAACGAGACTTCGTGGGTATGACTCGAGTATGAGTACGGGTAGAAAGACTTGACCCTAGATTGTTGGCTAGTTGCCTAGATTGTCAGTTGGTTGCCTAGATTGTCAGTTGGTTGCCTAGATTGTTGGCTGGTTGCCTAGAGTGTCGGTTTGTTGCCTAGATTGTTGGTTGCTTGATTAAGTCTCAGATTGGTTGGCTATGTTCTTCAGTTGTCCGTGTTGGGTATAAGTTCATAAGATTGGGGTGGTGTCCCATGTCCCTAAGTTGGTCGGACCATAGAGTTGCCCCTATGTTGAGAATTGGTTGCCTCTAAGATAAGAGATAAGTATGTCCCTGATAGCTACTCATCTCATATGCGTTAGCTGAATATCTAGTTTAGCTTAGATTAGCTGACCGTAGAGACTTAATTGTATGCTAAGTTGACTATTGGAAAACCGTAGGATGTCCCTATTGGTGTTGCGTGAGTATAGTTGGAATGAATAAGATGTGTTGGAAGGTAGGCTTTGGAATGAAATAGATAGTTGGGAAATTTTGATGTTATAATGTTGGATGGGATGACGGATCATTTTGGTTTCAGAAATTGAGTTGCCTTGGTTGAAATGTTGGAAATTGTTAGAACTGGTTGGATTGGTTGATTGATATTGAGCTGCAAAAATTGTTGGTAGTGCTTTGAGATAGTTGGAATAATTTCATTGACCGGATCAAGATTGAGGATAAGTGTAATGACGGAATTGGATAGTGCATGTAGCCGAGATCGGCGAATGTGAATATGAATGACCCTCAGAATTAATGTTGCTGGAATATGATAGTTGCCTATACGAGAGGATAAATATGTTAGCTTGATCAATACGAGAAAATGTTGGAGGACAGCAAGAAATATTACTAGAGTGGGATGATGGTACAATTTGATGGATGAATCAGGATCGAGAGAATTTATGAGTTGCAAACAAAGTGTATGGATGTGAACGATAATGAGTACAAGATTTGACCGACGAGAGTCGGGGTATCGAAAATGAAATATAGCTATGGGATTTATCAACTTTGGTGGCATGGATGACAATGAACTTGAAAGGAATACTTGACACATCTAAGTCGGAATATTTTGGAAATTTTGGATCGGTTGAGGATAATTACTTAAGTTGGAATTGGTAACATCAGTTGTGTTATTAGTTGGTTGGATATTGAATGAACAAGTGGGATTACACAAGATGCTCAAAGAATTACTGATGTTCGGGAAAGGAAGGTACACCGTAGCTCGTTCGTTTTCTCTATCACTGAACTTGGCTGAAGTGCATGTATTTCGGGGACGCCTAAAATATGTGTATGATTCCAACTAAGTGGTATGCTGAATTCAAACGAAGCCACGAGAAGGATTATTATGTGCTAAGGATTTGCACGAGTGTCGGAGGAAAGATCAAAGATAGTAAACTATGTTGAATTATTTGGGATGCAGTATCGAGACGGTACATTACTTGAAATCAATCGAGAGATTGCGGAGAAATATTAAATGGTGTAATTTGGTTGTTGAGAAGTTCCATGAATAGTTGGTTGAAGTTTTGGGGATGAGTTTTGTTTTAAGTTTCGAGGACGAAACTTTTTCTGGGTGGTATATATTTTAGTGCCCCGACCCGCAAGATGCCTTATGATGGATGGTTGGTTCGAAGAAGCCTTGTTGGACTTGGGATTATGCGAAGGATCGCTTGGAAATCTATGCGATCGTGGCGGGAATCGTCCTATGAATGTGAGTAGTGTTGAACCCTTCAAAGATCCTTTAGCTTCACGCTTAAAATAAGGATGAGTATACTATGTTTCTAGTTGAGTTTGTTCAATAACACCTTGCATGGAATTCGAAAAGATAATGAAAGATAATTAATCACCTGAACGTAAACTGTTGTGGCTAGATGAATTGTATGCTTGTACGCTGTTGCGATGAATTACATGACAGGTGAAGGCAAAGTCCCAAATACTTAGGCGGTGAGTATATCGAGCGTTGGCTCAATGAATAGATGGCAATACAGATGTTAAGACCCAAGAACTGGGCAGTGAGTATGCTTGAATTGCATTCGAACGAATGAATGCTAAACAGATGCTAAGTCCCAGGAATTGGGCGGTGAGTACATTAAGTTTGGTTGGAAAGATGTTTGTTATCAAAGATGTGGCAAGGCATTGGGTAACAACATTCTATTATCCTGTCACCGATGTAGAATATTGATTACGCCAAGACCCTGGATTGGGCAGATGATAATGTGAGCATTGGCTCAAGGCAAGATGGCTAGATGGCAATACGAATGAGAATGGTGGTTTTGCTTAGTTTTCCTTATCATGCATTATATGTTTTCTTCTTAGATAAGTTGCATATAGTTGCATGGTCATGGACAACTTGTCGACAAGGTGGTTTCTCGAACGGTATTCCTGGGCCATGGAACCCGGTTCGTCCTAGGGGAAACCAATGCCGAAGTAGTGGCAGTGCTGAAGTAGTAGCACGGTATACAGGACTTGCAGTGGGGCTAGCTACCTGCACTGGCAAGGGCGCTGTATACCTGTAAGATGGTCCAGGATGGCGTGTCGCCAGTGACCTTCATATAGATAGGTCAGGTGCTAATGATGTCTTATGCAGGCAGAGTAAGTTATTACTCAAATACAGGGAAGGATGTTGGCTGTTGGTAAGAATCACCTGAACGGTGATATTCATATTGAATCATGATATTGTTCCTAACAATGTCTTGTGCAGGCAGAGTAAGTATTATAAATATACAGGGATGGCTACACGACCGTGGGTAAGAATCACCAAGGGTGATAACTGCATGCTTTAAAATTATGTTAGCTATGAGATTTGCATGCTTTACTTCTTGTCGGCTATAACATGAAATTGACCCTAAGGCAACGAGAAAGACCACTGTTAATAATGTTCTGCAACATGATTACTTAGTGTTGTCTTCTTAGGTGAGTTGGGCCAGCACCGCTCGCCAGTACATTGATGATGTACTGACCCACGTTGTGGGCAATATTACAGGTGTTTGCTTGGGGGAAATCCTGTGAATCAGTGCTTGGCATCGATGAATCGGATGGGTGTGCAGAAGCTCTTCTTTCAAGACGATGTCTTCTGCTATACGGGACATAATGTATGGAACAGTGGAACTCAGATGTACCAGTGAGATTGTAGCCAAATTGGCAAGTTATTGTAAAGAAGTCGTTATATTCATTTGTAGCCTAAAGGGCAAGTGTATACATTCAGTTGGCTATTCAAAAGTCTTGTAAACAGTTGTAAACTCTGTATTCCGTTGCGAGTCTTGTAATCCATTTTGATTATCAATAAAGAGATACATTTCTATATAAATTGTGTGACTTCAATTTATCTGCTTAGTTCCGCTGCATTGTCGATGTTTTCTGAGAATTACCAGGAACTGTAATGGTTTTGCCTTGTACAAGTGCAATCTAGACTTGTACGGCATCACGCCCAGTGGCTAGTTTTCGATCCTCCGGGATCGGGGCGTGACAGATCATGTATTGACTAAAACTCTTGCTAGTCCTGACATTTTGTACGACTAGTTTCTTGATCATCCAATATGTAATGTATGGGACGCCTTACTATTGTATATTGATGCTCTAATATCTTGTGACTGCTACTACTTACTTGTGATTGAGACAATAGGTTTGATCTTGACCATAGGAGACTGATGGATTGTAGTTAAACCCTCATATATCTAGACAGCCGTGACCGTATAGTGACGTGGATTCCATTTCATTATACGTAGCTGGCTATGTCTGCCCCCGCTCTCCAGTATTCTGGTTCTGGGGCGTGACACCGTGTGACTGCTGAGATCAGAGTAGAAGCAAACAACAATGTTACAAATCTCATTTCTAGCCAAACTAAATAATTTGAGTAACAACTGTTGGAATTTTGAACAAATCTTCGTTTTTAAAACTGCAAAATAATAAACTTAATTAAATGTTACCAGCCTTCGGGGAAGTCGCGCACGAAGCACTGCCCTAAGAGATAGTCCGGGTCTATGTGCAGACTGGATCCGAACGCTCCTAGTGGTAAAATCCCCGGTCTACCGGAATCTCTTTGCCGCACACGACTTGGAGAGGATGACCCCGACTTAGCTCCGCCCAGAGCGACAACAAAGAACATCAGCGATTCAAGAAGATGAAAATTGCAGAGAGTTCAGAGAGAGGAAGTAATTTTCTGTGTCCTGAGGAGAAGAAAGAAATGATGTATATATAGGCTGGTGAAAAAGGTTGCCAACGGATAGGAAAATAATGACCATTAAAATTGGATGTTACAAATATATACAGCAACACAAGGTTCATTGAACCTGGATAGAATTTAAAATCCAACCGTTACAAAAAATAAATGAGTGGTAACGGTCAGAAAAAAAAAAGTAAAAAATTCTTTAGGGTCTCAGCCCGAACCCAAAGTAGAAATTGAATCGGCATTCGGCGCCCGCAGGTGTGGGCACGTACCTGCACTCGTTACGCGCGCCGAACCGAACCGAGCCGAGCCGGGCCGGGCGGCGGCGGCGGCACGCGCGTGTGGCCCATGGAGCTCCCACACTCAACTTTTAATGAAGCAAATGGAGAGAAAGTAATATATGCATAGTGAATGAGAACTCACTGGCCGATGTGGGACTAAAGCTAACTTGAGCTTTTGCAGCAGCTTGCTCCAAAGAGCAGCAGCTAACAATCCCCCCCAAAAGGTCAAGTTCAAAGATAATATAAAAAAGAAGAATAAGATAAGAGAATTTCTGGGCAGTTGTATACTATGCATAAATGAGATGGACTACAGCCTTGAATCTCACGTAGTGACTATTGTCTTTGTCTGAAGAAGAGCTTGATGGACTACGCCTTGAATCAGTCTTCTTGAACCAGGTTCAGACTATAGCACACATAGTACGCTAGAGGTACTTGGGTCTATCGGGTGGCGCGTTTGGTTGGCCATGCACACTTTTACACATTCATGAGAGTTGTCTAGGATCGTCCTGTCCTATAGTCGCGGCCCTCACGACCTCTCATATAGGTAAGTCCTTAAAGGTTGGTGATAGGAATCAACCCTGCATATCATGCTTGGACTTATTAAGAGTTTAAACTCAACCTATCCATATCACAAAAGGAACACTGTCACCATAGGGATGGGGTATGAATGTACACATGTACAGCCTCCTGGGCTTTTATTTTAAAGAGAATTTAATCTCAGGTCAGTGTTCCATAATAGTCACCTAGTCCAGCTTATTTCTACCCATTGAACCGGCTTCTTGGGATCTCCAGTCAGACTCGGTTGGGTTGCCACTGCTGGTGACTATACTATGGGCTTAACCCCATCCCCCTCGATGATTCTAGGATCAATGTCCTAGACAGGCCCTTCGTCAAGTGGTCTGCAAGGTTCTTTTCTGACTTTATATAGTCAAGAACCACATGTTTGCCCAATAGGCTCTTTATTGACTTGAAGCGCAGCTGCAGGTGCCTGTTCATCTTAGCATTCACAGAATCATGCTTTAGTAGTTCTATAACAGATTTATTATCACAGTTAATAGAAATTGCAAGATAGGATGAACAGAAACAGGTATATGCATAATAAGATTTCTCAGCCATTCGGCTTCTGTACATGTAGTATCCAAAGCTATCATTTCAGAGTCCATTATACTTCTGGCTATGATAGTTTGTTTATATGATCCCCAGGAGATTGCAGCTCCTGCTAGGGTAAAAATATATCCAGTAGTGGATTTCACATCATGTGAATCAGTTACCTAATTTGCATCGGAGTAACCTTCTATGATATCAGGGTGTCTAGTATAATGAAGTTTATAATCTAGAGTACCCTTAAGATATCTAAATACTCTGTCCAATGCAGTCCAATGCGACTGATTTGGGTTACTAGTATATCTACTTAGTCTCCCAATAGCAAATGCAATATCAGGTCTGGTCATATTTGTTATGTACATAAGGGACCCAATCATTTGTGAATATCTATGTTGTTCTATAGGTAATCCTTCATTCTTCTTGAGAACAACATTGCTGTCATAAGGGGTAAGGGCAGGTTTCTTGTCAAAATACTCAAACTTCTTTAGCATTTTCTTAATTGAATGTGCTAAGGATAGAGTATATCCCTCATTGCATTTAGACACTTGCATTCCTAAGATCAGATTTGCCTCACCTAGGTCTTTCATATCAAACTGGTTAGATAAATAATTCTTAGTGTTATTTATCAGTTTCAGTGAAGATCCTAAAATAAGGATATCATCAACATACAAGCATAAGATAACACAACTTTTATTTGTATTTTTGGAATACAAACATTTGTCATATTCATTTGGTACAAAACCAAATTCTATAATGACTTTGTCAAATTTGTTGTGCCATTGCTTGGGAGCTTGCTTTAGGCCATAAAGAGATTTTACTAATCTACAAACCTTTTTTTCTTGACCTTTAGCAATAAAACCTTCAGGTTGCTCCATATAAATCTCTTCTTCTAAATCTCCATTTAGAAATACTGTCTTTACATCCATTTGATGGATCAGCATATCATGAATGGATGCTAAAGCTAGAAGAGTTCTGATAGAAGATATTCTAGCTACAGGAGAGTAGGTATCAAAATAATCTAATCCTTTCTTCTGGGTAAAACCTTTGGCCACTAATCTAGCCTTATATTTTTCTATGGTACCATCGGCTCTAAGTTTTTTCTTAAAGATCCACTTACAACCTATTGGTTTGCTACCTAAAGGAAGGTCTGCTAAAAACCAAGTATTGTTCTCCAAGATGGAGTTGTACTCATTGTTAATAGCTTCTTCCCAGAAAGGGGCATCAGGAGAGGATATGGCTTCTTCATAAGTTGTCACGACCCACTACCCAAATTGTTGGGCCAGACCGAGTCATGCCCAGCCTACGTTGAGATAAAATGTAGTAAGCTGTTCTAAAGACAACAGGATAAGACTAAATGTGCTAACAGTTCTATAAGTGAATAAAAGTCATAAATGCTCCAAACACAAAAGTCGTCTCATATATAGTAAAATGTCCAAGTACAAGTGATCTGAAATGTAAAAGTGGATACATGTCCAGTTACAAAATATGTAGCCTAATACATGACTACTCTCAAAAGTCTAAAAACAAAAGACAACTAGGCGAGGTTCCCTGCAGGAACATCCTCGTAAAGCAGAGCCGGGTCCTCAGCAGTAACTCCATAATATGTGTCGCAGAGTAACTCCTCCTCAGTAAGGACACCTACAATGTTATCCTGTCAGGACGGGAGCAAGTACTGAATCTAGCAAACTAAATATACGAAGCATGAACAAGAATGTAATAAACTGGAATCATGGCATATCATGGTTTAATTGGTTATTTTATAAATAACCACATGTAGTTTAAAAGTTTAAAACTGTAGCATGTACGTGAATCGGTCAATAGGTGAACAGGATGTACTGTGGTACATATCAAGTTTTCTGGTATGCACATACGTGTACGAACGGCATCGGTGTATATCCATACACAAATGCGATATCAGAACATACGACAAGGTCACATATAGAATGTCACCGAGCACGGTAAATACATACGAAGAAGGGGGTCATGTTCACGTACAATACTAACAGTTTCTCCTTAACCCGTTATTTAAACATGTGAGAGATATGAGATACTGTATAAACATGGTGGAGACTAAAAGTAGTACAACATGTAAAGTTCTAACTTGCTACCCCAAGGATAAGCATTTAACATGGTGGGTAAATCACAGTTTATTGTTACAGCAATATGTAAAGTTTGTAGAAAGTACTTGCATCTAGCAAAGCAAAGCAAAACAAGCTACGATAAAAGTGCTATGGATGTCCGGTAACTCGTCACTGTAGAAATAAATGCAATAACTTAGTTTTTACACTAAGCTAAAACGCTAATACACTAATTGGTGAAACACGACTTGTGACTGGGCACCTAGCCAAAATGATGATTTTGGCATAGGAGACCAATGTGGGATGACACACTACTTTAACTAACTTTCTAGGATCTTTACACTAGTGAGGGGTGAGGTTCAATACGGCTAAAACTCAAAATAACACAAAAAGCTACAAGTCGTAATTAATCAATAAATAAATCAAATGACCATTGTGTTCTAACAATTTTTGAGATAGACAAAAAGCTACATTTTACATAAAATAAAGTACCAAAATGATCTGTGCTAATTATAGAAATTTATTATAATTTTCCTGGAATTTATTAACCAGTACAAGTATTTTATAAAAATCAGTTTTCCTAAGTACACAGAAAATGAGTTTTGGTTCCATATGCCAAACTAGTGGTAAAACTGTAATTTAAATACTATAAAAATTATACTAAATTAGCTAACTTAACATAGTATCTAAATACTATTTTTCCAAAATTTTAATAGTACTATAAGTATTTTTAGAAAATCAAAAACAACATTGCACACAATTGAAATTAAATAATTAATTATCTGCGTATTTTGTCCATGTATATAATTTGAACCAAAGTTCAAATACAGGACCCAAGGCCATGAATCAAGTACAATATGACTTGTACAGGTCTTGAATGTGTGAAAACATATTTGGGCCCAAAAACCCATGTTAGGCTTGGACACCAAATGGTTGCAGTAATTTAAATACACAAAAAATATAAAGACGTAAAAATACAAAATAAATATTAATATTTTAATAAGGTAGAATTACATATAAAGAATATATACATATATATGTTAAAAGTACATATGTATATATATATATATATATATAAGAAAATACTTAATTATAAAGTGTATATATATATATATATATATATACAAATATAGTATACATATATACAATAGTACATATATAATAATATGTATACATATGAAAATATATACATATATACATATATGTATATAAATACAAATATATATATATATATAAATTTACTAAGTATAAAATTATATATACATATATAAAATACTGTCAAAATACAGTATATACATATATATATTCTAATATATATATATATATATATATATATATATATATATATATATATATATATATATATATATATATATATATATATATATATATATATATATATATATATATAACAGAAAAGAAAAGAAAAGAAAAAGAAAAAGAAAAGAAACAGCAGCACAAACAAAGGGGGGCTCGAACTCGGCCCGCTTGGGTCGGGTTTTGAGTTGGGTCGGGCTGGCCAGGGGGTCAGCCCGACGGTTGTGTTAGGGGTTAGGATTAGGTTAGTTTTATTAGGTTTTAAGTGTTTAAAATGATAAAAAAAAAATATAATACAGTCCTGTGTCCTGACAGTTAGGGACACAGGTATTCTCGTGTCCTAGGCCAGCACGACACGCACGAGTCGATTTCGTCGTGTCCAAACTCACCACTAGGTCCGCCAGGACGCGGCGAACAATATAGACCCAACACGAGACACGCACGACACAAGAAGACAATGCTACTCACGTGTCCGACTTGCTGGGGGTGGGTTCGAGCGTTCTGGCCGACGGAGTAGGCGTCGGGGCGGTGGCGGAGTGGTGGCGACCGACTCAGCTCGCTGCGACGAACTCGTCGACGGCGGTGGTTGGCGGTGAGGGTCGTCGGTGGGACTGAACGGGGCTCGCCGGAGTTAGGGTTAGGTCTAGGTTCGTCGGGGAAGAAAAGGGGGTCGTGGTGGTCGGGGGGAGAATTTAGGGTTAGGGTTTGGTCTGGGGAGAGAGAGGGGAGTTTTATAGGGGTGTTGAGGCGGTCGGGGGCAGCCGGAAATGGCGGGGGCAGGGCGCGCTGGCGGTCGTCGGTCAGCGGAGTGGGTGAGGAGAGAGAGTGTGGTCGTGGGGGGGTGTTGGGTAGGTTAGCAGTTAGGCCCTCCTAGATTAGGTATTTACACATAGGCCCCAACAGTGGCTAAATGCAAAATAAAATTTGCATTCCTCATTTGAAAACATTTCACTAATTGCAAACTAATATAAAAATAAATCTAAAAATTACAGAATGATATCAAAACAATTTAGAAAATTACATATTGATATTTTTAGTATTAAAACTCATTTAAAAATTATTTAAAAATTCTAGAAAAATTTCTAAAAATCCTAATAATTATTTTAAGGCTATAAATGACATTAAAAATTAATTAACATTAATTAAAATGAAATTTGAAAAACAGGGGCTTACAAGTCTTCTCTCCTTGAAAAATTTTGTCCTCGAAATTCACAAGGATTGAAGACCCTACAATATTCTAACATAGCAAGCAATGCAACAAAATGACTAAGGCTGCGATCGAAACTAACCTCTAAGGTATCAAGCGGGAACGGGTGGTTCCCTCGCAGTGGTTGGATCGAACAAGTAAGGTTATCTCTCCCTCATGTCCGACTCCCTCTCCCAAGTAGATTCACCTGGGGAGTGACGGCTCCAAGCTACTCGTACTAGGGATATAACCTTGTTCCTCAGCCTCTTCTCTCTCCTGTCTAATATCTCCACTGGCTGCTCAGAAACTGTAAGGCTCGGTCTGACCTCCAACTCTGTATGATCTAGCACATGACTGGGGTCTGGAACATATCTCCTCAGCTGAGATACGTGAAAGACATCGTGAACTCCTGCTAGGTTGGGTGGAAGTGCAACCCTGTAAGCTACCTCTCCAATCCTGCCAAGTATCTCGAATGGCCCGATGTATCTGGGGCTCAGCTTCCCTCCTCGTCCGAACCGGATCGTCTCTCTGGTAGGTGATATCTTCACTAGCACCATATCACCGTCTGCGAACTCCATCGGCCTGCGACTAGCATCAGCCCAGTGTTTCTGCCTGTCCTGAGCTATTCTGAGCCTGTCTCTGATCATCCCGACTTTCTCTGCTGCATCCGTGATCATCTCTGGCCCAAGCATCACTCTGTCTCCAACATCATCCCAAAAGAGCGGTGTGCGGCATCGTCGTCCATATAGCGCCTCGAAAGGAGACATACCGATACTGGCTTGGTAGCTGTTGTTGTATAAAAACTCTACCAAGTGCAGATGGCTCTCCCATGATCCTCCGAAGTCCAGCACGCAGGTCCTCAGTATATCCTCCAGTGTCTGTATCGTCCTCTCGGACTGCCCATCTGTCTGCGGGTGGTACGCCGTACTGAACTTGAGCCTACTGCCCAACTCCTCCTGCAAGCTCCTCCAGTAGTGGGATGTGAATCTGCTGTCTCTGTCCGACACGATGCTCACTGGCACTCCGTGTAGGCGAACTATCTGCTGCATGTATAGCTCTGCCAACTTCTCGGTGGAAAGCCCCACCTTGAAGGGTATGAAGTGCACACACTTCGTCAGCCTGTCTAAGATGACCCAAATGGCATCCTTCCCTCCTTGGGAACGAGAAAGCCCTGAGACGAAGTCCATCGTAATATGTTCCCACTTCCACTCGGGAATGGGTAACGACTGCAACAAACCAGCTGGCCTCTGGCGCTCCGTCTTGACCTGCTGGCAAACTAGGTATCTCGAGATAAAACGTGATACATCCCTCTTCATCCCGTGCCACCAAAGATGTTCCCGTAAGTCACGGTACATCTTGTTAGCACCAGGGTGAATAGAATATCTCGATCGGTGCATCTCCTGCAAGACTGCCTCTACTAGCTCTCCCTTCAGCACACACAATCGGCTGCCTGCATGCCTCAAGGATCCATCCTCTGCTATAGTGAAGTCATCCAGCAATCCTGCTAACGCCTGGGCTCGAAGTCTGCGAAGGCTCTCATCTGTAGACTGTGTCTCCCTGATCTGCTCCATCAAACCTGACTGAATGTCAAGCGCCATCATCTGTATCACTGATCCTGGCCGCACTAGCTCGATATCTAGCTTCTCCAGATCCTCCCGCAAATGTCGATCAATCATCAGGTACCATGCCATCGGATGCCTGCTCAGCGCATCCGCCACCACATTTGCCTTCCCAGGATGATACTGTAAATCGATGTCGAAGTCTTTCATCAACTCCAACCATCGTCTTTGCCTCATGTTCAGCTCTTTCTGCGTGAACACATACTTCAAGCTTTTGTGGTCAGTAAAGATTTCCACACGCTCTCCGTATAAGTAATATTTCCATAACTTGAGTGCAAAGATCACCGCAGCTAACTCTAGGTCATGGGTAGGATAATTTCTCTCATGAGTCCGTAATTGCCTAGATGCATAAGCAATCACTTTTCCATGCTGCTGTAGGACACATCCTAGCCCTTTCCCAGAAGCATCGCTGTATATGGTGAAACCTCCAGAACCTGAAGGTAAAGTCAGAACTGGAGCGGTCGTCAGCCTCCTCTTCAGCTCCTCAAACGCTGCCTGGCAGTCCTCTGACCAGATGTACTCTGCGTCCTTCCGTGTCAGCTTCGTCATGGGTTCAGCTATCCAAGCAAAGTCCTGGACGAACTTTCTATAATAGCCTGCTAAACCCAGAAAGCTCCTGATCTCTGAAACTGACGTCGGAGCCTTCCATGTCTCAACTGCAGCAATCTTCCTGGGATCCACCGAGATTCCATCTCCAGTGACTACATGGCCGAGAAACTCCACTTGGTCTAAAAAGAACTCGCACTTCGGCAATTTAGCAAACAATCTCTCCCGCCTCAGAATCCCCAAAACTATCCGCAAGTGCTCTGCATGCTCCTCTGGCGTCTTCGAGTATATCAGGACGTTGTCGATAAACACTACGACGAACTTATCCAGATACTGGTGAAATGTCTTATTCATCAAGTTCATAAAGACAGCTGGCACATTTGTGAGACCAAATGGCATCACCAGAAACTCGTACTGCCCGTACTTCGTGTTGAACGCCATCTTCTGGATGTCTGCTGCCCTAACCTTCATCTGGTGGTACCCGGATCTCAAGTCTATCCTGGAAAACACCTTCGCCCCGCTCAACTAGTCGAACAAATCATCTATCCTGGGCAGAGGATATTTGTTCTTGATGGTGATGGCATTCAAGGCCCGGTAGTCAATACACAATCGGACTGTACCATCCTTCTTAGGCACAAAGAGCACTGGCGCTCCCCATGGAGAAGCACTGGATCGAATGAAACCCTTTTTCAACAGGTCATCAATCTGCTCTTTCATCTCTACTGCCTCCTTGGGATTCACTCTATAGCAAGCCCGGGATACTGGTGATGAACCCGGCACTAAATCTATAGTGAACTCCACATCTCTGTCAGGCGGAAGCCCTGGAAGATCCTCTGGGAATACATCCATAAACTCCCTAATGATAGGGTGTGGCGGTGCTACGTCTCCAACTGTCGCACAACAGTTCGGCTCTAGACTGATCTCCGGCCCTGTCCTCCTGACACTGAATGGTGCTGTGCCTGGAGGACTGAACAAAATACTACCCTCATGACAATCTATAGATGCATGGGCATAGCTAAGCCAGTCCATCCCCAATATGATATCATAACCGGGGAGTGGCATCACAAAGAATCGTCCCCTGAACTCTCTCCCGGCTATAAAAATAGAACATCTATAGATAGATCTGATAGGCACCGGTCCTCCTCCCGTCATCACTCTACTAATCTCCGCAGTAGGAGTAGCTACTAGATGATGTTTATGCATAAACTCTAATGATAGGAAGCTATGAGATACACCAGAATCAAACAAACATACAGCTAGAAAAGTATGCAAATAAACATGACCTGTGATGACGTCAGCTAAGTAATCCGGCTCCGAAACCTGCTCCGGCTCTGGCTCGAGGGCTAGACTATAAACCCTCCCCTGAGGTCCCTTCTGCTGCTGCAGGTGCTGTCCAAACCTCTGCTGCTGAGTCGGAAGCGGTCCTCTAGGTCCCTTAGCTACTGGGCACTCTCGAAGCTGATGGGTGGGAGACCCACAAGCCAAACACTGACCCAACCTCTTCCTGCAGATGAGAGTGTCATGGCCTGGCCTCTTGAAGTATACACAAAAAGCTCCCTTCGGCTGCTGCTGCTGATGTCGGGGTCCCGGGGCTCTAACTGGCGGGGTCTGATGATGTGGTGTAGGGGGACGGTAAGTCTGCTGGGTTGGCATCGGTGCTCTCTGTTGGAAAGCCTGACGCTTGGACGGTCCCTCATGATGTACAGAAGCCGGCCTCTTGCTAGAAAGAAGACGCTCCTCGATGCTCCGGGCCAACTCTAGGCTCTGGTAGTAGTCAGTCGTACCGTTCGCCACTATAAGAATGCCAATGTCTGGAACTAGACCATGGTAAAACCTACGGGTCATCTCCTCTGGATCTGCAACCAGACTAGGAGCGAAACGGCTCAGGCGACTAAACTCTGCCGCATACTCATCAACAGAACGGTTCCCCTGCTGGATGTTCTAGAATCGTAGCCCCATGGCTACTCTAGCAGTGGTCGAGAAGAATTTCTTCTTGAACTGGATCTTGAACTGATCCCAAGTGGCTCTCCCTCTCGCAAATAATGGCTCATTTCGGAACCAGACTCCTGCCAAGTCTATCAGCAAAAATCCCGCTGCCTCGACCTGGAGGTCACCCGGCATCCTGACTCCTAGGAGCTTCCTCTCTACCGAATCTAGCCAGTCATCTGCTACTACGATGCCCTCAGTCCCTGAGAACTCCTTGGGATTCAGATCCATGAAGTCCTTGATCGTCCCCGCTCTCTGCCGTGGCTCTACAGGTAGTGGGACCACGGGATGTTCCTCGGAACGCTCCATGCTCTGGCGGAGTAGGGCAGTCTGCTCCTGATGGGTTGTTAGGAACCCCTGGATCATAGTGAGCAGCTGGTTCCCGTCGAGTGTGACGGAAGCCTGGGTAGGTATGATGATAGGGGGTGGTAGAAGTATCGGGGCCTGCTGGGACTGGGATGTGGAAGGTGGTGGAGGCATCTGGGTCTGTGGATCTGTGGAGTGGGGGAACGTGGTAGGTGGAGGTGGGGGTGTATCAGTCAACTGGTCAGCTGACTGGATATGGAGGGCCCCATTCTCGGGTGTAACATACTGGGACGAACGAGTAAGCACCATCTAATAAAAGTAAAAAAAGACTTATAAGGACTTGTTTAAAGTAAGCAATCATAGACAAGAAAATCTAATTATAATAGCAAACATGTGATGTTTTCCTATGTTGCAATCCTAGCATTCCTCTAGGTGTTCTAAGCGTCATTCCTAATGTTGTCTAATTACCTTAAGTTCCTAATTGCAGGCATGCTTGGTACAATAACGTAACCAAACAATTTAGTCAGGACCTACATGGGCCACCACTAAAAATATGTCAGGACCCGCTACCCAAATTGTTGGGCCAGGTCGAGTCATGCCCAGCCTACGTTGAGATAAAACGTAGTAAGCTGTTCTAAAGATAACAGGATAAGACTAAATGTGCTAACAGTTCTATAAGTAAATAAAAGTCATAAATGCTCCAAACACAAAAGTCGTCTCATATATAGTAAAATGTCCAAGTACAAGTGATCTGAAATGTAAAACTGGATACATGTCCAGTTACAAAATATGTAGCCTAATACATGACTACTCTCAAAAGTCTAAAAACAAAAGACAACTAGGCGAGGTTCCCTGCAGGAACATCCTCGTAAAGCAGAGCCGGGTCCTCAGCAGTAACTCCATAATATGTGTCGCAGAGTAACTCCTCCTCAGTAAGGACACCTACAACGTTATCCTGTCAGGACGGGAGCAAGTACTGAATCTAGCAAACAAAATATACGAAGCATGAACAAGAATGTAATAAACTGGAATCATGGCATATCATGGTTTAATTGGTTATTTTATAAATAACCACATGTAGTTTAAAAGTTTAAAACTGTAGCATGTACGTGAATCGGTCAATAGGTGAACAGGATATACTGTGGTACATATCAAGTTTTCTGGTATGCACATACGTGCACGAACGGTATCGGTGTATATCCATACACAAACGCGATATCAGAACATACGGCAAGGTCACATATAGAATGTCACCGAGCGCGATAAATACATACGGAGAAGGGGGTCATGTTCACGTACAATACTAACAGTTTTCCCTTAACCCGTTATTTAAACATGTGAGAGATATGAGATACTGTATAAACATGGTGGAGAATAAAAGTAATACAACATGTAAAGTTCTAACTTGCTACCCCAAGGATCAGCATTTAACATGGTGGGACAGTTTATTGTTACAGCAGTATGTAAAGTTTGTAGAAAGTACTTGCCTCTAGCAAAGCAAAACAAAACAAGCTGCGATAAAAGTGCTATGGATGTCCGATAACACGTCACTGTAGAAATAAATGCAATAACTTAGTTTTTACACTAAGCTAAAACGCTAATACACTAATTGGTGAAACACGACTTGTGACTGGGCACCTAGCCAAAATGATGATTTTGGCATAGGAGACCAATGTGGGATGACACACTACTTTAACTAACTTTCTAGGGTCTTTACACTAGTGAGGGGTGAGGTTCAATACGGCTAAAACTCAAAATAACACAAAAAGCTACAAGTCGTAATTAATCAATAAATAAATCAATTGACCATTATGTTCTAACAATTTTTGAGATAGACAAAAAGCTAAATTTTACATAAAATAAAGTACCAAAATGATCTGTGCTAATTATAGAAATTTATTATAATTTTCCTGGAATTTATTAACCAGTACAAGTATTTTATAAAAATCAGTTTTCCTAAGTACACAAAAAATGAGTTTTGGTTCCATATGCCAAACTAGTGGCAAAACTGTAATTTAAATACTATAAAAATTATACTAAATTAGCTAACTTAACATAGTATCTAAATACTATTTTTCCAGAATTTTAATAGTACTATAAGTATTTTTAGAAAATCAAAAACAGCATTGCACACAATTAAAATTAAATAATTAATTATCTGCGTATTTTGTCTATGTATATAATTTGAACCAAAGTTCAAATACAGGACCCAAGGCCATGAATCAAGTCCAATATGACTTGTACAGGTCTTGAATGTGTGAAAACACATTTGGGCCCAAAAACCCATACTAGGCTTGGACACCAAATGGTTGCAGTAATTTAAATACATAAAAAATATATAAAGACGTAAAAATACAAAATAAATATTAATATTTTAATAAGGTAGAATTACACATAAAGAATATATACATACATATGTTAAAAGTACATATGTATATATATATAAGAAAATACTTAATTATAAAGTGCATATATATATACAAATATATTATACATATATACAATAGTACATATATAATAATATATATACATATGAAAATATATACATATATACATATATGTATATAAATACAAATATATATATATAAATTTACTAAGTATAAAATTATATATACATATATAAAATACTATCAAAATACAGTATATACATATATATATTCTAATATATATATATATACATATATATATAAATATATATATATATATATATATATATATATATATATATATATAAAAACAGAAAAGAAAAGAAAAGAAAAAGAAAAAGAAAAGAAACAGCAGCACAAACAAAGGGGGGCTCAAACTCGGCCCGCTTGGGTCGGGTTTTGAGTTGGGTCGGGCTGGCCAGGGGGTCAGCCCGACGGTTGTGTTAGGGGTTAGGATTATGTTAGTTTTATTAGGTTTTAAGTGTTTAAAATGATAAAAAAAATATAATACAGTCATGTGTCCTGACAGTTAGGAACACAGGTATTCTCGTGTCCTAGGCCAGCACGACACGCACGAGTCGATTTCGTCGTGTCCAAACTCACCACTAGGTCCGCCAGGACGCGGCGAACAATATAGACCCAACACGAGACAGGCACGACACAAGAAGACAATGCTACTCACGTGTCCGACTTGCTGGGGGTGGGTTCGAGCATTCTGGCCGGCGGAGTAGGCGTCGGGGCGGTGGCAGAGTGGTGGCGATCGACTCAGCTCACTGCGGCGAACTCGTCGACGGCGGTGGTTGGCGGTGAGGGTCGTCGGTGGGGCTGAACGGGGCTCGCCGGAGTTAGGGTTAGGTCTAGGTTCGTCGGGAAAAAAAGGGGTCGTGGTGGTCGGGGGGAGAATTTAGGGTTAGGGTTTGGTCTGGGGAGAGAGAGGGGAGTTTCATAGGGGTATTGAGGCGGTCGGGGGCAGCCGAAAATGGCGGGGACAGGGCGCGTTGGCGGTCGTCGGTCAGCGGAGTGGGTGAGGAGAGAGAGTGTGGTCGTGGGGGGGGGGGGGGGTGTTGGGTAGGTTAGCAGTTAGGCCCTCCTAGATTAGGTATTTACACATAGGCCCCAACAGTGGCTAAATGCAAAATAGAATTTGCATTCCTCATTTGAAAACATTTCACTAATTGCAAACTAATATAAAAACAAATCTAAAAATTACAGAATGATATCAAAACAATTTAGAAAATTACATATTGATATTTTTAGTATTAAAACTCATTTAAAAATTATTTAAAATTTTAGAAAAATTCCTAAAAATCCTAATAATTATTTTAAGGCTATAAATGACATTAAAAATTAATTAACACTAATTAAAATAAAATTTGAAAAATAGGAGCTTACATAAGTTGAGGGATCACCCTCTATCAGAAATGTGAAGAATCCTTCTCCTAAGTTCTTTTCAATCATTTCTCTTTTACTCCTTCTAGGTTCTATGACTTGTTCAGATTGAGAACTAGGTAATTGATCATGAGAACTAATAGATGGAGTAAGAGAAGGGTTAGAGGAAGATGAAGGATTTCTATCCTTGAAGGGAAAAATATTCTCAAAGTAAACTGCATCTCTAGCTTCAATGATTGTGTTATTAGAGATTTTATTTACTTCAGAATGGATTACAAGAAATCTATTGGCATTGCTATCTAGGACATATCCTATGAATACAGCATCTACAGTCTTAGGTCCTATCTTCCTCTTTTTGGGTTCAGGAATTCCTACTTTAGCTAGGCATCCCCAAACTTTGAGGTAATTAATCCTAGGGGTTCGACCTTTCCATAATTCATATGGTGTCTTATCATTAGTCTTACTGGGTATCCTATTAAGAATATAACAAGCTGACAATAAGGCTTCTCCCCAAAGATTATCAGGGGCACCTGAGCTGAGAAGCATGGCATTGACCATATCTAAGAGAGTGCGATTCTTCCTTTCAGCAACTCTATTGGATTGTGGTGAATAAGGAGCAGTTACCTCATGAATAATTCCGTGCTCTTCACAGAAGTTAGTCATTTCATTTGAGGTATACTCTCCACCACGATCTGATCTAAGGGTCTTAATCTTCCTATCCAACTGGTTCTCAGCTTCAGATTTATAGAACTTGAATCTGTCTAGAACTTCATCTTTGGTCTTAAGGAGGTAGGTATAACAATACTTTGAATGATCATCAATAAAAGTAACAAAGTATTTCCTACCGCCTCGGGTCAACACCCTATTGGAATCACAAACATCACTATGGATAAGTTCTAGGAGTTCAGAATCCCTATGGACAGATTTGAAAGGTAATCTAGTATGTTTGGCTTGAACACATATCTCACATTTGTGTTCATCGTCTATAGGAGTCTTAGGAATAAGATCTAAGTTCATCATCCTTTTGATAGATCCTAAGTTCACATGACCTAGTCTACCATGCCAAACATTAGAGGATTCAACATTTGCAATAAAAGAAGGATTATAATTTTTATTCATAGTACTTAAAACAAAAAGTCCATCTTTCACAAATTCTTTTCCAATAAACAGATCATCCTTAGAGAAAACTACTTTATTGGCCTCCATTACAATTTTGTATCCTGAGGCTACAAGGAGAGATCCACTAACAAGATTTCTCCTGACAGACGGCACATGAAGCACATTATGGAGAGGTAGAATTTTTCCTGATGTCATCTTCAGATCTATTCTTCCCCTTCCCACAACTTGTGTCGTTGAGCCATCTCCTAGAGTCATGCCTCCTCCACCTGATTCCTGATAGGTTGAAAAACAGGAGCGATCAAATGAAACGTGAACATTAGCTCCAGAATCCAACCACCAATCATCAGAATGGAAAGACAGGTTTACTACAGGTTGGAAGCTTATAGACCTGAAGGAGCTGGAAGACCCATTTAGAATCATGTTAGCCTCTGGCTTGCCTTTTCCCTTGAAGGAGTTCTGGATAGGTTCTTTCTTCCTTTGGAAGCAGTTGATGGCTGTATGGTTGGTTCTACCACACACAAAACAAAATCTTCTTTGATCCTGAGTCTGACCAAAGGTTCTAGGTTTTTGGGGTTGAGGGTTTTGGTGGTGATGGTTTTGGTGATGATGATTTTTGTGAGGAGGTTGAAAACTCTGCTTCTTTTTGAAGGAGGTTTTCTTGGATTTGAGATGGTTGTTTGCCTTAGGTTTTTCATGGCTTTCTACAAGGTTTACCTTAGCTGTGGTATTTGACCTAGCTTTGGTCTTGGACCTATATTTCTCTTCTGTTCTAATTCTCTGTAGAGCTTGAGAATATGTAATAGATCCTTGTAGATATAGCAGGTCTTTTGCCACTTTAGACCAGGAAGGGAGAAGTTTATCTATCAAGCACCCTATTTTGTGCTCAGTAGAAAAAATGGTTCCCTTGGCTTGAAGCTGCCTAAGGTGTTCTTGGAATTCATGGATTTGGTCATTGATAGGTTTGTTATCTACCATGACATATTGGTTGAATGTGATAGAATTGAATCTATCAATTCCAGCATCATCACAACCATACTCATCTTCCAAAGCATCCCAGAGTTCTTTAGCGCTTTTATACTCAAAAAATATGTCGTAGAGTGACTCCGACATAGCGCTTAATATTCTGTGGAAGCAGTGGTAGTCAATTTCCTTAGGGGTCTTAGGCTTGGTAGAAGAGGAGGACTTGGAAACCCCTACGTCAGACTCAGTCTCATCAGAATCATTTGAGATGGGTGTGGACCCATCAATGGCAGAAATTAGACCTAAGGTGGTAAGCCAAAATTTCATCTGGCTTTGCCACCTCTTGAAGTAGGTGCCATTGAATTTTGCAGGCTTTGCAGAGAAAGTCTCTTCCTTGGAAGTCATCTTTCTAAGGTCTGAAAAATTATATTTACTCAATAAGATGGTTTTGAGCTAAAATTAACAATTAAACTAATTTTAGTAATAAACCCTTAAATTTTTAGTTTTCAAGTTTTGATAAGGTTGGGTTAGCTGTAGGGGCCGGATCCCAGCAAGCGGAGGTTCACTAGGAACTCTTAAGTACCGGTCGCTTAGACGAATTTTTCGCCTTGTTGACAGAAGGACCCTTTCGGCTTGTTCCCAAACAAATCTTAACTTTAGAACTTTAAAATAAAGAAATTTTACTAAATCAATTAATTGTTTTATTTAGCCTAAATTGATATATTGAGTAAAAGGAACTAGTATTGACAAAAGTAGTACACACTAATGTTTGTCTAAGGTGTCAATCTAGGAAATGATAATTGATAATAGCAATCTTTAGTTATATGTAACAAAAATGTTATTAAATAAGATGGTATCGATATGAAATAAAAAATTGTAACAAATTATTAATAGTAACAAATTTGTTAACGATAGCTTTTATAGCTAAAACAAATTATTAATAGTAACAAATTTGAAGAAATTTAAGTAACAAATTTTCCTTTTAACAATTGTTAACAGAAGCTTGTATGAAGAACAAGTATTGACAAAACTTGTTTGTATGGACTAAAAACTTTGTATACTAAACAGTAACCAATAGGAGCTTATACTAAACAGTAATAAACCAAGAGCTTATATGAAGGAAAATTTTTATACTAAACAGTAATAAACAATAACCTTTTGTATGAAGGAAAATTTTTGAACAATCAAACAGAATTATCCGTAACAGTAATAAACTTTTGTAACTAAACAGTAATAAACTTTTGTATGAAGGAAAAATTTTCCGTAACCAAAAAAAATATATACTCAATATTCCGTAACAAAATTTTTTTTTTCTCTTTATAAACAGTAACAACGAGAAAGACAAATAATTAATTTATAAAATTGATCTATCTCTTAGATTGTTGGAATTTTGAACAAATCTTCGTTTTTAAAACTGCAAAATAATAAACTTAATTAAATGTTACCGGCCTTCGGGGAAGTCGCGCACGAAGCACTGCCCTAAGAGATAGTCCGGTCTATGTGCAGACTGGATCCGAACGCTCCTAGTGGTAAAATCTCCGGTCTACCGGAATCTCTTTGCCGCACACGACTTGGAGAGGATGACCCCGACTTAGCTCCGCCCAGAGCGACAACAAAGAACAGCAGCGATTCGAGAAGATGAAAATTGCAGAGAGTTCAGAGAGAGGAAGTAATTTTCTGTGTCCTGAGGAGAAGAAAGAAATGATGTATATATAGGCTGGTGAAAAAGGTTGCCAACAGATAGGAAAATAATGACCATTAAAATTGGACGTTACAAATATATACAGCAGCACAAGGTTCATTGAACCTGGATGGAATTTAAAATCCAACCGTTACAAAAAATAAATGAGTGGTAACGGTCAGAAAAAAAAAAAAAAAAAATTCTTTAGGCTCTCAGCCCGAACCCAAAGTGGAAATTGAATCGGCATTCGGCGCCCGCACCCGTTACGCGAACCGAACCGAACCGGGCCGGGCCGGGCGGCGGCGGCGGTGCGCGCGTGTGGCCCATGGAGCTCCCACACTCAACTTTTAATGAAGCAAAGGAGAGAAAGTAATATACACAGTGAATGAGAACTCACTGGCCGATGTGGGACTAAAGCTAACTTGAGCTTTTGCAGCAGCTTGCTCCAAAGAGCAGCAGCTAACAACAACCTCAACATATAAAACAAAATAACCCAAGTTACAACCTCACCAGGAAACTAAATAACTTAACTCTTATATATTTTTGTAGTTTTAAGAGTGTCGTGAAATATTCAAAATTTACGTTTATGTCTCGGTTTTGAACGCGCGGTATAAGCCAACCATTAGTACGAGACGTAAACTTTTTTTTCTGAAAAATATGGAACCAACAAGTAAATTTCAATATTACGAGACAATAAAATTAGATAACTCAAATATGAATTGGATATAGAGAAATGGCAAAAATAAATAACCCTAAATATGAATTGTGGAGATACAGAAATGGGAACAAGTACTATGTAAAATAGGCACAGCTTATCTGAGCTGCTTTATTTTTGGAGCTAGTTAACCTCATGGGCAGCATTTGTCATCAGAACGAACATTAATACTAAACATAGCTTCAAGCTTGGTTCTGGATTGCCTGGTTCCTTCGACAAGTAGCAATAAAAGCAGATTTTTCCAAAAGCAGTTCCAAAAGTTTGTCTTGAAATTCAAAAATCCTAGAGGAACTCATGAGTTTTTAATTTTTAAAACTCGACTATTAACACCATTGAATTACGTGCATCTCTTCCTTCAATCTTTTTCAAAGAACCTACGTGTTGAGAATCTTTTATATTTACATAAGCCCATGCCTACAATGCAAGTTGCAAAAACATACTCAGACCATTGCAATTATTGAGAATCTTTTATATTTACATAAGCCCATGCCTACAATGCAAGTTGCAAAAACATACTCAGACCGTTGCAAACATACTCTATGCATCTAAACAAATGGCAATATGCATATAGTCTACTACTTTTGTTGCTTCTTGTTTTTTTACTGGGCTATAATAATAATATATATATATATTATATAATACACAAAAGAAAAAAACATACATACATACTCTCTTTCTCGAGAATGACTATATGTTGGAGAAAAGATGATAAGCCAACTCAAAAGATGGAGAATTTTATAATTCAATTTCCAAATATTAATGGTGAAAAATTATGAGGCAATGAAAGTGTGCAGAAATTTCAACTTTTATAGAAAATGAGACTGTTGTCAAAGGCAAAATAGTTCATCAACAACAATCCAATTTTTTATGCACAGTGTAACCATTACATCCAGTCTTGCATTTCAAAAATAAACCACGTGCTTGATCAGTTCGATTAGTCTGGCATGCAATCTTATCATCATGTTGTAGATGTCACTCGGTGCGCAATAGTTTTTTTTTATATTTATTTTTCAACCAGCGGAAGGCATGAACAGAATGTTCAAGGGAACCAGCAGCGGTTATCTCCTGCAAAAAACAAGTGGATTATTATTAGATTTCTCAAAACTGCTCTACATCCTGGGAAACTGTACTGGAAGAAAAACAATTATGTTAATTATATGTTGACAAGCAGTGGATGAAACCCAATCGAAGTGGCCAAGAATTGGAATGTGACAAAAAAAACAACTTAGGAGAAGCTCAAATTGTTTACATCATTTCGACATTTGCAATAAATCCACCATTCGAACAATAATAAAGTGCAAATTTAAGATATTCTAATAGGTTCACTTCAAGTATGTTAAATATGTAGGTCTATGTAACATCTATCCATCCAAACAATGAGATAGTCTGTTAAATATGTAGGTCTATGTAACATATACACAAATACAATGCAACATGATACATACACTGAACACCACACAAGACAGATTTTGGCATGTCCTACTATATTTTGGAGTACATGTGTTACACATCAGGGTCTGTCAGGTTTGAGTGTCACTGCTTTCTAGATGTAGGTCAAGTATAGATCAACAGGTCTGACCTACTTCCAAAGGCCGACTAAGCAAGTAAGCATAACTGTCAGGTTAGGTATAGTTTAAGCCTTAACATTTATATGTATCAGACAAACTCTGCCAAAATGCAATTTAATCCTGCCCATCCAATGAAGCAGAACTGAATTCTTGTACACGGGCGGCTGGATTTTCATGTAAACAAGAGGGGGCTCAAGCCCCCCTTAGACTCATTTTATTATTATGTAGAAACCTATGTTGAACCGGAATCAAATGGAATTAATTTGTAAAAGTTCAAATCAAATTCCAGTCCTAACTGAAATCTCCAGTGACTAATTCTAAAACCCTAAGTCTGAACGAAACACGAGTTCGAATCCGCACCAATTTTGGCTATGTTGTACGGGCACAAACACATGCACTCCAAAATGCACTAGTCCGCGCCAAAACGTGTACTTTGTACATGTTGGCGTGTCTAATTGTGTCGTATCGTACTTGTGTCTGTGCAACATAAGCCCTATAATATAGAGTATCTGGAGCTTCCGTACATGTCAATGTCGTGTCCGTCTGGGAAATATAGAAGAGATAATTACTCTGATGAGCAACCGAAAGTTGTTCCTCGCGAACCTACCAATCCAGGAATTGAGAATCACAGTGGTCGAGCCCCATCACACGGTCGACCACCTCCGAGACCTAATTCCAGTCCCTCTGCCGCCGGCTGCCGGCGACCCTGATCCTGTACCTCGCCGGAATATTCTCCCGTACGACCCCGTGCACCCGGACCCACGCCCGGCGCTCCCCTCGGTCGTAGTCGACGGTTCCCGCCAGCCTCTCGCAATCGCTGCCAAGGGATCAACGTGATCACAATCCCTGCCAGAAACAAAAGTCGCGTAGCCACAGAACCTGCAGGGTTGTGATTGTGTGTCTCCCACGCCAAGAAGCTCAATATCATGTCGGGAATGATTCCGTTTCCACCGACCAGATAATGGAGCATCCTGCCGCTGAAAAGATAACCATAAGGTGGTGGAAGAACGTGATACTCCCGATCACCTTCTCATGGTTGGGAAAGCAATCGTTAACGTCCTCGTTTTCAAGATGAGAAGGTGTCCTCACCGACATCTTTCTTCTTCTTTTTGCGTGAGATGATCTTCTTGATCGTGGTGGTGAAAGAGTTGCGAAGGTTTTTTTCTGAGAGAGAGAGAAAGGAGAGAGAAGGGGGAGGAGAGAGAATGTACGGTATTTTTTTTTAGTAGTCTCAGACTCGGCACTCATTTTGTAAAATCGGACCGCTTTCGTACTCCATCACGTGGCAGCTTTTCATTTGACGTTTCTTTTGGAGGTGAGGCCCAGGAGTACCAGCGAGCCAATGGGGGTAATAATATTTGTACCTCTAAATCGTCCTTCATTACGTGGCAGCTCACATCGTCACGTCGCATATTGATGAGTCAGTTGACGTAACAAATTTTAAAATTAAAATTAAAATTAACATAAAATTAACATTAAAATTAATATTAACATTAACATTAAAATTAATATAACATTAACATTAATTAATATTATTTAATATTAAATTAACATTATATTTATATGAATTAATATTAACATTAAATTAATATGGACAAAATTGGGTAATTAACTTTTTGGGTTAAAATTTGTCATGTCATCGGCTATGTCAGATGACGTATAATATTTAACATGCCACGTCAGCTGCCACATAAGGAGGGATGTATTGGAGGGACAATTTGGAGGTACGAATAGCATTACTCTATTACTTATTATGATTATAGTTTTTTTTTTCCCTTGAAATAAAGTATGGTAGTTGCTTAAAAGTAGTTTTTTCTTTTTCAAAGAACTAAATCCATTAGATAGCAGAAGTAAAAGTATTCAGAAAGTTTGTTGTAGGGTGCCGTAGTTTAGAGAAATTGTATAGAGTAACATGTTCGAAGAAATTTTGTAGATGAGCCCATTCTGCCAGACTGATTGGCGAAATTTGAGCTATTTTTTTTTTGGAGGGGGAGGGAGGCCACGGGCTGCCTATATCATAATCAGGATTAGAATGGTAACTAAATAAATAAAACAAATCCTAAATTTATCCAATCCAATCTAAGCTTTATGAGAACTGCACTAGATCACAGTTATAGCTCGGTGCTAGTTGTTAATTAATTAGACATGTTTCATAAACATATTTTCCTCAATTTCTAACATTCGTAACTGTGAAAATTTGATTGCAAATAGATCATAACTTTAAACAAGTTTTATATATTAAACCTGTATCCTGAAAAGAAATATGAAAGAAATTTGCACGTGTTTGAGATTATTATTACAGCTTTACTGATTTTCTCCCAGAAAATAACAAATACAGTCATCATCTAAACTTAATACACAAAAGAACACGAGAAGAGAATTTCCATCCATAGAGAAGAAGTAGAACACCATCAAATGCCAATATTAGATTTCAAAATGTCACTTCCTTCCTTAAATCATGACGAGCTCGCCATAGTACATCAATATCCTTGTGATTAATGGCATCCAAAATTATTTGGCTAATTCTAAGGACACTCCACATTTTGCTAGGACTAGCCCAAAATTCTTCCAATATTTACAAGTTTGTCACTCATATTCTTTGCTTGGGACTAGCCCACGTATGAGTATAATACTTTTTTTTTGCTTTTCTTCTCTCCCTCTTCTCTTTCCCCTCCCTCTCTTCCTCTCTTCTTTCCCAAATTTCTAGGTCACATAAGTAAACTCTAGCCCAAATTTCTTT